>JAPXFQ010000540.1:0-39463 GCA_028564705.1 Apricaphanius iberus
CACATCTGTATCGGTTAAAGTGAACCGGTGCCATGAATCCATACTTAAAATTTATAAACTCTGCAATGATTTCACACAAAAAATCTTTTTCACTTAAAATTTCCGTTTTGTGATAATTTTTATTAATCATTTACATTTTTATCTAATTCACTCTCATTTGTTGTAACAAGAAGTAAGAAATTAAAACCTGTCTTCCAATTCATTGCATTTTTTGTGTGTGGTAGAGGTATCGGTATTGATACTTGGTATTGGCAAGTAGGCCTACCCAAATTCAAGTATCAGTATCATATCGGTTTGAAAAAAGTTGTATCGTTGAATCCCTATCCCCAACCAACTTGCCTCATTTCATGGTCAGCTTGCAGCCTGTGGATCAGCCTCTCAGAGTAAACCCCCAGCAGTGACTTGGACCGCTCCGTTAAAAGGAAACATTAGTCTACCCTCTGGCCTAGCTCTGTCTGACTGGTAATTGACTGGTTTAAGCTTATCTTGCCTCCACCCTCCCACCTTGGCATTCCCTAGCCTTTCTCAACACACTGCAGACTTCAAAGCTGAAAAAAAAAAAACTTTCCAAGTGGGAAGTCCGACTTCAGAGGGCGTTCCGGATGATCTTTCCCACTCAGAAGTTGGAATTTCCGAGTTCTGAGTACAAACAGAACGCACCACAATTACCCACAGTCTTGCAAGCAGAACAGTTTCCGTGCATGTAAATCCCAGAAGTAAAATATTAAAAACAAATTCTGTCATGTGGCCCGTTTTTCAATTTTATATTTTTGATCCATGACAAAAATTACAAACATGAAAAACAAGGCATTTTTCGATTTTTGTTTCCAACTTAAAAAAACAACAATCACATTTAAATTTTTTCCTTTTCAATAAAAAAGAGAGGATGAAAGATACATGGATCAGTGTATGTTACCATTTCTATCTGTATGACAGTTCAGCTGCACACATAATTTTTATCTGTTACAATTATAATAAAGCATTAAGCCTTACAATGCAGAAAAAGTTAAATAACGTCAGCAATTTTACAGTAATAGGTGATGAACAGATCAGTAGCTAAATTCAATTTACACCCAACACTTGGAATGAATCAGCCATTTGGCGTCAAAGAGAGTTTAATAAGCCTCCGCGCCAGGTAGCGGCGCTAGTGCGAATTCAAACTCCAAATGTAGGGAATATATACACGGGTAGTTGAGTTGAGGTGGAGCGCTCGCTTCAGGGTCTGCTGCAGCTGGGGACGCGGTTGTGATCAAAGCTGCGGGTGCTGGTTCTATTCAGAAAACATCATTTGAAGGTTGGAGTTTTGGACAGTTGGCATAATCTGGTTTGTGACTGGGTTGGGAAGGCGTCCCATGCAGACGGTGATGACGACAACATGGACTTAAGTGACCTTGTATCTTGGTCAGGTGTAGTGGCATCGGGGAGGAGGTGCAGGTCGGTGGCTGGGATAAGTGCTAGTCAGAGTAGTCAGAGAACTTTGGAGGAAAATAGTTCAGATGAAAGCGGTAGTGGTACGATTCGGAAGAGGCTAGTCAGAGAGCAGCAAAAGCCTAAAATTATTATCAAATTTAGGCAAGAGACTGGAATTGTGAATGTTAGCCCATTCATTTCAATTCAATTCAGTTCAGTTTATTTATTTAGCGCCGTTTCACAACAGATGTCCTCTCAAGGCACTTTACAAGAAGAGTTATTACAATACAATGTTTAATGTAGAAATTAGAGAACCACAGAAGATTGCATCGTGTAATTCTCAGCAATCCCTCACACTGAGCAAGCACGAAGCGACAGTGGAAAGGAAAAACTCTCTTTTAACAGAAAGAAACCTCCGGCAGAAACAAGCTCAGCACAAGCGGTCATCTGCCGAGACCGTCTGTGGCTTGGAGAATACATAACAGAGACACAGAAAGAGCAACAGAACTGATGCAGAAGTTTGTTGCAGGACGTGGAGGACTTTCCGTCACTAGGAGACCTAGCTACTAACACTTTCTACCTGGCTTACATTAATCTATCTCTACCTAGCTACTCTACCTGACTATTAACATTAACCTGTCTCTTCCTAGCTGTATCTAACTGTAAGCTTTGTCAAAGAGGAAGGTTTTAAGCCCAGTTTTAAAGATATACAAATTGTCTGCTTCACGAACCAACCCTAGGAGCTGGTTCCATAGGAGCCTGATAGCTGAAAGATCTGCCACCCATTCTACTATTAGAAATCCTAGGAACTACCAGTAAACCTGCAGTCTGAGAGCGGAGTGCTCTGTTAGGAACATATGGAACAATCAGATCTCTTATGTATGATGGAGCTAGATTATTAAGAGCTTTATAGGTCAGAAGGAGGATCTTGAATTCTATTCTAGATTTTACTGGGAGCCAGTGAAGAGAAGCTAAAACAGGGGAAATGTGATCTCTTTTTTAATATTAATCAGAATCCTAGCAGCAGCATTTTGAACTAACTGAAGACTTTTAATTGTTTTCTGTGGACTACCTGATAATAAAGAGTTACAGTAATCCAGCCTTGAAGTAATAAAGGCATGGACTAGTTTTTCAGCATCATTCCTGGACAGGATGGTTCTAATTTTTGCAATATTCCTAAGGTGAAAAAAGGAAATCCTACAGACTTCTTTAATGTGAGTTCTAAATGACATATCTTGGTCAAAAATGACACCGAGGTTTTTTGCTTTATTACTGTAGGCTAATTTAATGCCGTCCAGGTGAAGGGGCTGACTAAGTAGTTTCTTTTTCAGAGCTTCTGGTCCAAAGACGACAAGTTCTGTTTTATCAGAATTCAGAAGCAAGAAGTTTAGAGTCATCCAAGTTTTTATGTCTTCCAGACATGCCTGTAGTCTACCTAACTGATTGGATTCATCAGGATTTATGGATAGATATAGCTGTGTATCATCTGCACAACTATGGAAATTTATCCCATGCTGCCTAAGGAATTTACCAATAGGAAGCATATACATATAGTAAAAAGAATCGGCCCAAGCACTGAACCCTGTGGTACTCCGCAAGTAACTATTGAGGTTGAGGAAGATTTATCATTTACCAGAACAAACTGAAATCTGTTAGACAAATAATATTTTAACCAACCTAGTGCTGTTCCTTTTATACCGACACTTTGAAGCCTTTCTATGAGAATATTGTGATCAACAGTGTCAAAGGCAGCACTGAGATCTAAAAGGACCAGAATGGTCACCAGTCCATTGTCTGAGACTATGAGAATATCATTAGTAACCTTCACCAGAGCTGTTTCACTGCTGTGATGAGCTCTAAAGCCTGACTGAAACTTCTCAAACAGCTCATTATTGTTTAAATGCTCACATATCTGGTGTGCAACTATTTTCTCAAGAATTTTAGATAAGAAGGGAAGATAAGATATCGGTCTATAGTTAATTAAGTCGTTTTGATCAAGAGATGGTTTCTTAAGTAGAGGTTTAATTACAGCTATCTTAAACTCCTGTGGTACATATCCATTGACTAAGGATAGATTCATTATATCTAAAATTGGAGCAGCGATCAGAGGGAAAACTTCTTTTAAGAGTTTAGTTGGGATTGGGTCTAAAACGCAAGTTGAAGGTTTAGATGAAGCTAATAATTTTAGTACATCATAAGGTTCGGCTGCATTAAAGCAGTTTAAGCATATATTAGGTTCAACCATTTTTGATGTTGCCTCATTAACTAGGGAGGAAGCAAGCATATTGGGAAGGTTCCCAATTATTTTATTTTTTATAGAGTCTATTTTATTTATAAAGAATTGCATGAAGTCATCACTACTAAGAGCTTTGGGAATGGTTGGCTCGATAGAGCTATGATCCTGTGTGAGTTTAGCAACTGTATTAAAAAGAAACCTAGGATTATTTTTATTCTCCTCGATTAAAGATGAATAATATGCTGTTCTAGCTGTTCGAAGGCTCTTTTTATATAGCAATAGACTATTTTTCCACACTAAATATGAATCCTGTAAATGCGTGGAGCGCCATTTTCTCTCTAGTTTTCTAACGTTCTTCTTCAGGGTATGTAGCTCTGAATTAAACCAGGGAGCTAATCTTCTAAGGCTGGCCACCTTCTTTTTCAGTGGGGCAACGTTGTCTATTGCCAGACGCAGGGAGGAATTAACGCTATGAACTAGAACGTCAAGTTGTGAGGGGTTACGAGTTAAATCACAGTTTTCTATTGTACTTTTATGTACTGAGGAAATTAAAGTTGGAAGAGCTTCTTTAAAACTTGCTACAGCGTTGTCTGATAACGTTCTGGTATAATGAAGTTTTCTTTCAGGTTGATATGATCTGTTAGAGTAAGTTTAAAAGTGATGAGGAAATCATCAGACAGGATAGGGTTATGTGGAAAGACTGTTATTTCTTCACAGTCAATGCCATAAGTCAGCACAAGATCTAAGGTGTTGTGACCGCGATGGGTTGGTCCCTGCACATTTTGAGTAAAGCCTATTGAGTCTAAGATAATGTTAAAAGCTGTATTTAGACTATCACTTTCACTGTCAACATGAATATTGAAGTCTCCGACTATAATGACTTTATCAATGTCTAAAACTATTTCAGATAGAAAATCTGCTATCTGATCTAAAAATTGAGAATAAGGGCCTGGTGGACGATATAAGACCATGGATAAAAGTGCCTTTACTGCTTTGTTATGTGTATGAGGAAGGCTAAAGATTAAATGCTCAAAGGAACTGTAATTATTATTTTTTTGGAGATTAATGAGTAAATCTGAATGAAAGATGGTGGCTACACCAACTCCTCGACCAGTACTTCGAGGGACACTAAAGTTTAAGTAGCTAGGGGGAGTTGACTAATTTATTGTGACATGGTCCTCTTCCTTCAACGATGTCTCTGCAAGACAAAACAAATCAATATTATTTTCACAAATTAAGTCATTTACTAAGAGTGTTTTTGAGGGGAGAAATATTATGTTTAGTAAACCACATTTAATCGATTTATTCTTCTGTTCAGTCAGAGTTTTATTTATCTTTATAAGATTTTTATACTTTGTTCTAGTAGCATTAACTTTTAATTCATTAGTTTTGGGCAGTGGAACTGCCCAAAACCCTATAGAGACCCTATAGAGACTAACTGTCTCTATAGGGTAGTGGGTGGGTGGCAGTCCCTGATCCCTGAGCTGGACTCTGGGTTGTCACGGCAATGGGGAACTAGAGATAACCCTATCAATGTTCCTGGAAAGAAGCGAAGCTCCGTCCGCGGTGGGATGGATGCCGTCTCTATGTAACAGTCCAGGTTTTCCCCAAAAGGTCCCCCAGTTATCAATGTAGCCCACATCGTTTTCTGGACACCACCTTGACAACCAAAGGTGAAACAACAGCACACGGCTGTACATGTCATCGCTAGTACGATCAGGCAGGGGACAGGAAAAAATTACAGAGTCAGACATCTTTTTGGCAGCCCTACACACCGAAGCTACGCTAATTTTAGTGACCTCCTATTGCCGTCGCCAGGTGTCATTGCCACCAGCATGGATAATGATAATGTTAGCGACTGAGTTGAAGAAAAAGTTAGGAGATGTGCAGTTTGTGAAGGAACTTAGAGACAGGAGTCTGTTGATTGTTTGTGAATCTGAGCAGCAGAAAATGAAGGTGATGAGCATTTAAAGTGTGGGTAAAGTAGCAGTGAGTCAGCAAAAGGTGGTAGGAGAAAAACTGACTTGTGGAGTGATTACAGGGATTCCTTTGGGAGAAGATCTAGTGAAGCTAAAACAGTGTTTTGACAGTGAGGTGAGTTCTATCAAGAGATTGATGAGACGTGTAGATGGACAAAGAGTTGAGAGTCTATCAGTCCAGTTAGAGTTTAAAGGGGCAGTGCTCACAGAGAAGGTGAAAGTTGGTTGTATGAGTTACCCAGTGAGAGAGTTTGTCCCTCCTCCACTTCAGTGTTATAAGTGCCAGAGATATGGGCATGTAGCAGCAGTGTGCAGAGGGTAGCAGAGATGCTCTAAATGTGGGGATGAACATAGAGTAAAGGAGAGCACGGAGGATGTCCATCTTAAATGCAGTAACTTTGGAGGGCAACATATGGTGGCTGTGAACTCAGGAAGAGAGCGGTGGAAATTTAGAAGATCAAAACGGTGAATAATTGTTCCTATGCAGAAGCAATGAAAAAAGTCCAAGGGGAGAGACAATGAGTGTCAGTTGTGAGAACGGATGGAGGAGAAACAAGTTCCAGACAGACAGTGGAAGCAAGATTTGGGCCAACTATTGATAGATGGATGTTTTTTCTGGTTTATGTGATTAATTGTACTGACCAGGTCGAACATCAATCAGAAAAGATCAGAATTATTGTTAAAGGAGCAGAAATGTTTCTGGGAGTAAAGGGCACTTCTTGGGAACAAACCAATAAGAAGCTGGAGGAAAGGGGGCATTCAGGAGGGACAAATGAAAGACACTGTTAGTCCTACAATGGAATGCTGGGAGCATAATAGCTAATGGTCAAGAACTTAAAGGATATGTACAGGATAGTAGAATTAAACCAGATGTGATTGGTGTGCAAGAGACTTGGCTGAAACCTTCCTTGGATTTTGTTGTCAGGGGCTATGAGAGTGTGCATCAATATATACCAGATGGCGGTGGAGGAGGATGTGCAATATTTGTAAGGAATGGTATTCAATTTAGAGTTGCATGAAAAGGGAAAGATCTAGAATTTATTGTTGTTGAAATGTGGACAAAGAAAGATAGGAGTAAAGTGGTGAACTTTTATAACCTTGTAAAAGATTATCTTTGGAAAATATGCAAGAATTAATTATTTTAGAGGGAAAGCTGATACTTTAACGTTTATAGTTTTTTTGATGGGATAGATTTAATGATGTTAGTGGGGATGTTATTGAGGATATACTGGATATGAGCAATCTTGTCTGTCTGAATGATGATAGGGTTACAATGGTTAATGTGCACAATGGGTCGGAGTCAGCTATTGACTTAACATTAGTGTTAGTGTAAATGTATTATATTGTTTATGCTGGCGTACACAGGCTGGCCTTAGTTTTCGGTGAGAAAAACTGCAGCTACTCCAGAGTGTTCCTTAAATCTTTCTTTATTACTTCCACTTCAAATTGCACAAGATGTGTTGTGTTGTGGTTGCCTTCAAATATAAAAACAACAATAAATATATTATTATTATGCACAGATAAAGTTAAAGTAATATGACTAAATAAAAGACACATGCTTACATAATGCAGTTATAACGACTGGAGTAAACAATACTATCTAATGACCGCAAGGGGGTGCCTCAGACCACGCCATTAAAGGGTAACACCCAACTATAGAAAACGTAAATACGGTCAGATAAATAACCCATCTGCAGCACTAAACACTCAATCCGAAAAGTATTGTGCTTTTGTAACATATATATGAAAGAAAATAAACATATTAACCAACTTGTGGCAATATATCTTACATAAACAATTCTGCATATGGGAGCACACATAACAGCATGGTGGCTGGCAGTTCGGATTCACTCTAATTTCGTTAGAAGCTGATAATAAACAAATAACTGATCCAAACTTACTTTGTACTCACGCACAACAAACACAAAGTATCAACGTGGGCAGCTACAGTCCGGCTCTGCTGCGCGCAGTTATAATCAAAGCTGATATTTACAGCATTCAGCAGTTAACTTATCTGCCTCCGAGCGGCGCCGCTACTACTCAGCGTGACTCGGGACCTTCCGGTGACGCTTGGCTCGGCTCGGCTCATGTTGATGTTCGGCTCTGTCCACACACAGCAAAGCGGGGAAGTTTGCACAGTTAGAATATATTGCTGGTGAATGTTCTTTGGAAATTGATGAGGAGACTACAATAGGTAGTGATCACTATCAAATAATAATAGAATTAGGACTTCATTGTGAGGAGCATTATACAGATGGTGTTGGGAAATGGTTTTATGATGAAGTTGAATGGGATTAAATTTCAATTAATTTGTGAAAGAGAAATGGAAAAGGTGAATGTTGAGCAAGGTGTTAATTATTTTAATCTTTCTATATACAGTGCTATTTTGAAGGCAGCAAAGCAGATGATAAGAAAGGAAAAAGGCAAGAACAGATGTAAGATGCTAAAAGATTATATTGGCGAAGGTATTGTAATAGTTTGGATAGAAAGTCTTCTGTTAATCAAGTTTAGGAAACTATAAAAAGGATGTCAGGTAATAGTAGATAACTATATAACCTTATAGTTATCCAGTAATGAAAAGTGGTGATAGGGTAATTTTAGACAATAGGAATAAAGCAGATCTTTTAATACAGCACTTCGTAAAGGTTCTTAGCACAGAGAATTTGAGTTTAGAGGAACAGCGAGTTAGGAGGAAAACTTTAAAAAAAGAATATAAATATTCTGGAAGAAACCAGCGAGGATGGTGGAGTAATAAATGCAGAGTTTACTATGAATGAGTTAAACATTGCACTAAGTGTGGTAAAACAACTCCTGGGAAAGATGACATAAGTTATATTATGTTGAGAAATCTAAGTATGAAGAGTAAGGAAGTGTTGTTAAAATTATACAATAAGGTATGGTTAGAGGGGTCTTTACCAGACCAATGGAAGGAAGCAGTTATTGTACCTATTTGTAAATCAGGCAAATATCCTTGTTTAGCAGAAAGCTATGGACCTAAAGCCTTAACATCTCATGTGGGTAAGCTGATGGAAAAAATTATTTAATAAAAAGGATGGTGTGTTTTCTTTAAACTACAGATCTCCTGAAGAGTTATCAATATGGATTTAGGAAAGGTAGGAGTACAGTTGACTCTGAATTGCTATTGGAAGATGAGTTTAGAAATCACAGGTAAATAGGGAGAGTGTAGTTACAGTTTTCTTTGATGTAGAGAAAATATATGATATGATGTGGAGAGAGGGGCTCATCATAAGACTGCATCAGATGGGTATAAGGGGGAAAATGATCAAATGGGTTAGAAATGTATTTTCTGGTAGAAATATTTCTGTGCGTATAGGAAGAGAATTTAGCTCTACATATGATGTTGAAAATGGTAGACCTAAGGACAGTATTATTAGTCCTCTTTTGTTTTCAGTAATGATAAATGAAATATTTTGTAATGTGGAGCTGTCTATTTGAGTGTCCCTTTTAGCAGAGGATGGGATGATGTGGAAAAGAGGTAGAAATATTGAGTTTATTGTGAACAAAATACAACAAGATATAAGGAAGAAGCTGGAGAACAAACTACAGAGGACCAATATACAATATGTTTGGTCTGGAATGAAAAAGATCACAGGCTTTAAGCACAAGAATGACTGGATAGATGGAAGTCTGGATAGAGCCAATGAACTGAACACATTCTTCAATAGGTTCAGTTCAGGAACAAGCTCAGCATCCTCCTCTCCTGTTTCCAGCCAAAGAGACATCCCACCTTCCTCTGACCAACAGATGTCCTGTCACACCTCAGTCATGAACTCTTCTACTTCCACAACTTTATCTTCAACCAAGTCAGGAGATGCTGCTACCACTTTATCTCACTTTCCCGACTGTCTGTCACGTGAAGAGGCAGTTGGAGAAACTGAACCGGAACAAGGCTGCAGGTCCAGATGGTGTCAGCCCAGAGTCCTGAAGACCTGTGCAGAGCAGCTCTGTGGGATTCTTCAGCACCTGTTCAACCTTAGCCTGGCCCAAGAGAAGGTTCCAGTGTTGTGGAAGACATCCTGCCTTGTTCCAGTTCCAAAGAAAACTCACCCATCAGTCATCAATGACTAAAGACGTGTCACCCTGCAATCCTACATCATGAAGGTCCTGGAGAGACTACTGTTGCCCCACCTGAGTAAGCATCTTAAACCTGGGAGTTGGCGTTGAAGATGCCATCATCAACCTGCTTCAACCAACTCACTGCCATCTGGACAAAGCAGGCAGCACTGTGAGAATAATTTTCTTTGATTTCTCCATTTAACACGATTCAGCCTGATTTGCTTTGTCAGAAACTCCTGAAGACACAGGTGGAGGCCTCAACAATCAGCTGGATCAATGACTAACTGACAGACAGACCACAGTTTGTGAGACTGAAGGATTGTGGGTCAAACCAGCTGGTCAGCAGCACAGGAGCACCACAGGGGACTGTACTCTCACCATTCCTTTTCACTCTGTACACCTCAGACTTCCAGTATAAGACGGAGACCTTTCATCTGCAGAAATACTCAGACGACTCTGAAATTGTCGGGTGTATCAGAGATGGAGAAGAAGCTGAATACAGAGAGATGGTGAGAAGCTTTGTGGTATGGTGTGGAAACTATCATCTTACCTTGAATGTGAACAAAACAAAGGAGATGATAGTAGATTTCAGAAGATACAGTGATAGAGCAAAGACTGTCTCCATCATGGGAGAAGAAGTGGAAGTGGTTGAGGAGTACAGATACCTCAGAGTTCACCTGGACAACAGACTGGAATGGAGAATCAACAGTGAAGCGTCTACAAAAAGGGACAGAGCAGATTGTACTTTTTAAGGAAGCTGAGGTCCTTCAAGGTTTGCAGCAAGATGCTGCAAATCTTTTTTCGTGTAAAATTAGTAAGTTGGAGGCAAAGTGTATTATTAAAGAAAAAATGTAAAAGAAAGTGGTAAGAAAGTTGGGATAGGGAAGTTAAAGGGCAATTTTATCATAGTTTACAAAAGAAAGTGGGAGAGACAAGATCATGAAATTTAAAACCAGAAAGAAGATGTCATGTCCCGTATGAGACTTGGACACACTGGTTTAAATAGCACTCTACACATAATTTGGAAACATTAAACTGGAAATTGCAGCTATTGTGGAGAATCAGAAACAATAGAGCTTGTTATTATTCGCTGTCAGATTCCTTTTTTAGTTAAAGAAAATCTGATTAAGTTCAGCAGTAGATTTTATTTATAAGGCTTTAACTGTATTTTTCCACATTATTATTTTTTAGGATTTAAGGACATGACGGCTGGGGCCTTCCCGACCCACACTCCATTCCAGAAGATGGCGGTAATGCGCACCAAAAGTTGTTTGCCAACCGCCAACAAACTGAAGAAGAAGAAGAAGCAGAAGAAGACGTCATCAGTGTGAATCTTCTGGACTCTTAGCGCAGCTGTTTTCTGGGAGCGGATATAAGGAAGTTGAACCGCATTAGGAGCCGCTTTGTGTGCTTAGCAGCTATAATGGATGAGGTGGAGATATTAGACGTGGAAGAGGACGGCTTTCCTTCCCGCCAGGTTCCGCTGAAGAACCAGGACCTGGGTCAGCTGAGTCTCGTCGGTAACTACCTCCTCTCCTCCTAGGCTTCATTAAGCCAGAGTAACATGGCGGCGGCGGGTCTAGCTGCCGTCTTTTCAGACGGAAGGAGCTCCGGTGGCTACCTGTAGCTGCTGGAGGTGCTGACTCTGTCCTGTTCCCCGACAGCAGAGCGGTTCCTGGCCCAGTACGGCTGGTACCTGCTGGCAGCCACCTTCACGGTCCTGCTGCTCATCCATCAGCTGAGGAAGAGGAGGTCCGGCCAGAACCAACAGGACCCTGGCCCGCACACCCTGCCAGGTCAGAACCAGAACCTACACACACACTACTACTGCTAACTAGCTTCAGGAAACGTGTCGTAATAAAACAGCGGTATTGGTTAATTTACTTAAGAACCGCAATAAATAGTCATACTATATTCAATTCAAAAATACTTTATTGATCCCAGAGGGAATCTAAGTGTTGTTGTAGCTCATTACTAATTAATTTAGTAAGGAATTGTTGTAGGTCATGATGGCTGTGGGGAGAAAGGATTTCCTGTAGCGGTCTGTGTTGCAGCGAAACTGAATAAGCCTCCGACTGAAGATGCTTTGTTGCTGTAGGATAGTCTAATGAAGAGGATGCTCAGGGTTGTCCATGATCTTTTTAATTTTATGAAGAATCCTTCTTTGTATCATTATCTCGAGTTGTTCCACAGTCGTCCCCAGAACAGAACCAGAACAGAACCAGCCTTCTTTATCAGGTTATTGAGCCGTTTTAAGTCCCTGGCTCTGATGCTGTTACCCCAACAGATGATGGATGAAGTGATGACACTCTCCACCACAGACTTGCAGAAGATTTGCAGCATCTTGCTGCAAATATATTAGTTATATATATATATATATATATATATATATCACTACCGTTCAAAAGTTTGGGGTCACATTGAAATGTCCTTATTTTTGAAGGAAAAGCACTGTACTTTTCAATGAAGATAACTTTAAACTAGTCTTAACTTTAAAGAAACACACGCTATACATTGCTAATGTGGTAAATGACTATTCTAGCTGCAAATGTCTGGTTTTTGGTGCAATATCTACATAGGTGTATAGAGGCCCATTTCCAGCAACTATCACTCCAGTGTTCTAATGGTACAATGTGTTTGCTCATTGGCTCAGAAGGCTAATTGATGATTAGAAAACCCTTGTGCAATCATGTTCACACATCTGAAAACAGTTTAGCTCGGTACAGAAGCTACAAAACTGACCTTCCTTTGAGCAGATTGAGTTTCTGGAGCATCACATTTGTGGGGTCAATTAAACGCTCAAAATGGCCAGAAAAAGAGAACTTTCATCTGAAACTCGACAGTCTATTCTTGTTCTTAGAAATGAAGGCTATTCCATGCGAGAAATTGCTAAGAAATTGAAGATTTCCTACAACGGTGTGTACTACTCCCTTCAGAGGACAGCACAAACAGGCTCTAACCAGAGTAGAAAAAGAAGTGGGAGGCCGCGTTGCACAACTGAGCAAGAAGATAAGTACATTAGAGTCTCTAGTTTGAGAAACAGACGCCTCACAGGTCCCCAACTGGCATCTTCATTAAATAGTACCCGCAAAACACCAGTGTCAACATCTACAGTGAAGAGGCGGCTGCGGGATTCTGGGCTTCAGGGCAGAGTGGCAAAGAAAAAGCCATATCTGAGACTGGCCAATAAAAGAAAAAGATTAAGATGGGCAAAAGAACACAGACATTGGACAGAGGAAGACTGGAAAAAAGTGCTGTGGACGGATGAATCCAAGTTTGAGGTGTTTGGATCACAAAGAAGAACGTTTGTGAAACGCAGAACAACTGAAAAGATGCTGGAAGAATGCCTGACGCCATCTGTTAAGCATGGTGGAGGTAATGTGATGGTCTGGGGTTGCTTTGGTGCTGGTAAGGTGGGAGATTTGTACAGGGTAAAAGGGATTCTGAATAAGGAAGGCTATCACTCCATTTTGCAACGCCATGCCATACCCAGTGGACAGCGCTTGATTGGAGCCAATTTCATCCTACAACAGGACAATGACCCAAAACACACCTCGAAATTGTGCAAGAACTATTTAGAGAAGAAGCAGGCAGCTGGTATTCTATCGGTAATGGAGTGGCCAGCGCAGTCACCAGATTTGAACCCCGTTGAGCTGTTGTGGGAGCAGCTTGACCGTATGGTACGCAAGAAGTGCCCATCCAACCAATCCAAATTGTGGGAGCTGCTTCTAGAAGCGTGGGGTGCAATTTCTCCAGATTACCTCAACAAATTAACAGCTAGAATGCCAAAGGTCTGCAATGCTGTAATTGCTGCAAATGGAGGATTCTTTGATGAAAGCAAAGTTTGATGTAAAAACAATCTTATTTCAAATAAAAATCATTATTTCTAACCTTGTCAATGTCTTGACTCTATTTTTTATTAATTTCACAACGTATGGTGGTGAATAAGTGTGACTTTTCATGGAAAACACAAAATTGTTTGGGTGACCCCAAACTTTTGAACGGTAGTGTATATATATATATATGTGTGTGTGTGTGTGTGTACTTAAATATATATATGTATTTAAATATGATTACTTGGTCCATGAATTGTCCATCTCTCTGTTAACAGCAGAATCAGAAACTTGTGGACTACTTTTAATGAAATGTCCGCAGTGGGACCAGGAACACCACCACTGGTTATGGTGCGTTCCACTTGGAACCAGAAGTCGGAAATTCGGACCTCTGAAATTGGACTTCCTAGTGGGAAAGTTTGACACTTTTCTGTTCTGTGGTGGAAATCAACATTAGACGTACAGCCTGGAACTCTAGCCTTAACTAAATAAAAGGGCTGTTTGCACATGGAAAGAAAACTTAAATTAATATTAATAGTTACTACCAACTATGGAATCGCAACTCACTGACTATGTAGATCCCTAATCAGTCCTTGATTAATATTGGATGCAATAACACAATCACAGTCTTCCATATCTAATTATCCTCTCAGTGATCATTGTAAAGTTTATTGGAAGCTATAAAAAAAAAAAAAGACGGAAAATGTTAGATTTATAAAACAATACTTATTGGAACCTGAGCAGTTCTGCAATTTGATTAAAACATGTATTTTGGATATTAAAAAACATGAATCTATAGACTCTAAGATTAAAATGAGAGAATTACCCATAGAATATGGGAAACGAATGAAGTAACGTAGAATATTGGAAGAAATGAATTTGATCAAAGAATTTCAGAGGCAGTTTGAGTTGTAGGAGCAGAATGATGGCTCATGTCTGATCACCAGAATATGAGCATATATCATCATAATGCTGTTCAGCGTTTCCTTTGTTTAAGGAGTCAACAGTACTAAACCAAAGAGCCTATAGTATAGACTCTATACCATCTCCAACCTGTGGTCTTTACGTTTGTGATTGAATTATTGCTGTAGACTCATCGTTTCTTCTTATGGTTAGGACCTGTCTCCATATAAAGGCTCTGAGCAGTTTCCACTTGTCCACAAATGCTGGTGTTTCGACTTTAACCCCCATCACTGACACAACATATAAAATTCATCTTTTACTAACATAATTCTTCTTTTTATTTTTGAAGAGGCATCCCTTGTGACAAAACGACAGGAGGCCATGGAGGCAGCTCGGAGGAGGATGCAGAAGGAGCTGGATGCCAAGGCGGCCATCTTTAAGCAGAAACAGAGACAGGTGGAGTGGTGGTGGAGGAGGAGGCCCACCTTAACACTGTAGAGCTTCACTCATGACTTTGTTCCCAACAGCAAGAAGAGGAGAGGAGAAGGCAGAAGATCGAGGAATGGGAGAACCTGAAGCAAGGGAAGAGCTGCAAAGGACACAGACTGTCTGAGGCAAGTTGACCGTCACCTAGGCAACACAACATGAAAGCATCTAGTTGTCAGTTTGTAGTGTGCTTAGCATGGCTCACTGCTGCTGCTTACCCTGTTGTCTCTGTCTGCCGTAAAAGACAGTGAGCAGTGAATGAAGCAGCTGTAGACTGAGAGGTTTCTGATTTCTGTCTGCTAACCACAGAGCACAGAGGAGGCCGGCTCATCATCATCATCAGCAGCAGCAGCTGCACTGAAACCAAAGACTGACAAGAAGCCACTACGCACCAACGGTACGTCCTGGACTCTATGAGCGACAGCAGTGTTAGGGCTCAGGTTGGGGAAGAATACAGCATAATCAGAACATACTTTATTAAGCCGATCATGTGTAGAAGAAAAATCTGTAAGCAGAGGTCCTTTCAACAACACTGGAGCTGGTGAGGAATAAGATCTTGCAGCGTCTGTGTGTCTATCAGTTTCACTTCTTGACCAGCTGTCGCTCAGGAGGAAGAGGAGCAGAGAAGTACAGAGACTGATGATCAACACAAGGGGAAGAAAATCATACTATAGTCTGAAAAGTTTAGTCCGTGTCAGTAAAATCTTCCAGACCAAAGTGGGCTGATGTAGACGTCCTCTAGACTCAAAACCGGAAGCCCACCTCCACCTCACTGGGCCAAAACCGGCCTTGGGTTATGTACTGGCAAATGAGCCAGAGTTGTTGGGGCGTTGCTTGTGGTTAACTCATGCTGATTGGCTGTAACTCAGAGGGAAAGGAAGTCTGATGTGCTCTAGGAAACTAACAATACTCTACAAGTCCCAAAGAGAATCTCTTGGTCCAAGTCGAGTCGTTATCACCTGAAAGAAAGGCCCTGTCCCAATACCCTCATTTGCACCCTTGTTGAGGAGCACAAGTGTGTAGTGTGTCCCGATTCTCCAGAGCGGAGAATCCGGCCCCTGGCCTTGCCTCTTCTGCACCCTCGCTCTGTACTTCTTTGAAGTCTGCACCAATGTGAGCTTCAGCGAAGGGTGTTACCCAAAATCCATTGCTCCATGTTTAATTTACCCCACCGTTTGCCTGTTGACAGCTGCAGATAGGTACCAGCCCTCCCCCACGACCCATTGAAGCTAAGCGTTATAGAAGATGGATGGATGGACAATGATCCTGTAACGTGGCCGATCAGCTAGACGCTTGAAAAAATATGCATAAATTAAATTTCACAGACTCAGCCTGAAGTGTCATTGACGTGGTCGGGTTGTGGGTCAAAATTTATATGTAGGCTATTATTTAAATATGTGCCTATAGCGGACATTCCTGCATTTTAAAACTATAATTTGTAAATCCTGAGGGGGACATGTCAACGACATCCCCGCCTATCAACGCCTCAAAATATAGAATCATTTATCATTGTGTACATGACTAATTACAGTAGGCTAATTAGCTGTTGGATATATCTGTTGAAAAATATTGTTTATTAATAACGTATGTATTTTCAGACACGATGGGCCAGAAATAATATTCCCTGTGTTTTCAGCAAGTCATAAAAAGCGTAAACACTTTAAATAATTAAAAAACCTATTTCTCTACATTTTAAATAGAACAGGGTTTGAGTACTTGGTTCTGGTCCCGACATTCCTGTGTCTGTTCATTTAACAGAGCAGGTTTGACAAATTTAAATAATACAATTAACACATTCTTTTAAATAAGTCTTTCTTTATTGCCAATATTTTGTGTAAATAAGTCAAATAAATGTATACAGTTGGTGCCTTTGATTAAAATCCACTGTTCTATAACTTTGGACTTTATTCTATAGAATTTGCTAGATATCATTTTGTATTTATCAAACTTAGATGTTTTTGTTTCAGTTTTTTCATATCAAGCAGCGAAAAACACAAACTTCGATTTTGGTTGTCATGGAGATACGGCACAAGCTGACAACGTAATCCTTGCCGTCCCAATCATGCTGTTATTCACACACTTGTTCACTATGCTTTTGAACCCTTTGTGTGCACTTCTGCCAAGTGTACTTCGTGGAGGACCGTAGGGTGCAGTGTGGGAATTGGGACAGGGCCAAATTCTAAAATAAGAGAGCATGGTGGAGATGATTTGCTCTGGTGTCTAGTTTAAATGGATGCCTGTGAGCTGTTTTAACATTGAATAGATGTAGTTTATCTGAGTGGCTGGAGAACACATCCAGATCACTAGTCTGACTTAGTATTCATGAGATGCAGACTGCTCCCCTCTCATTGGCTACCAGCAATGCTACTCTCATGTTGCCTTCAATCAAATAACAAACTTAGTTTGCTGGTGGTGTTCAAAGACTCATTCCAACAGTACTTCTTCCTCAGCTCATCTTTCTTTGCTAATATAGAAATGCAACACAGATGTCCAGAAATAAACCAAGCCTAGCCTTGTTCTGCCATGCTGTGGAGTTGCTAGCGGTTAGCGTGGTTGCTAATGTTTAACTTCTACTAGCAGAGACTTACTCTGGTCTCTCAACGCTGCAAAATCAGGCATCCTGTGGGCCGTCGCTAGACAATGTAGGTGAAACCATGGATATCAATTTTCCCTGTGACAGAATGGACTGGCTTTTACTGACTTGCTCCTTTTGCCCTCCTTTATATTTCTGTGGCTAACGCAGGGAATGATGGCTGGAGAAAATGTTTCCATGCTCCATATACAGCCCAGAGTGATTGATGGCATTTCACACAGAACAAGTATTACATGGTTTGTCGTTGAGCAAGATTATTAAGACTAGAATAACGGCAGCCATTCATGGTTTACTGTATAAAAAACAACTCAGACCCCCCAGTATTAGCAAAGTAACACACTACCATTTGCAAAATAATAAGATGAATAACATAAAATTGAAAACCATAATCACCATGTCACCTGTACACTTACAGAGGTTTTGGGAAGTTATTAAATTTATCCAGTAATATTAATAATAGATTTAATTTGAGGGTGCCTTTCTAACACCCCATCAGTGTTTAAAGGGAACCAGATATGTTTCAAACTGAGTGAAATAAAGGAAGAGAGTCAATTTTTGGGATGACAGGAGGAAGTGAGATCAGAGCGACTGAAAGCTCTGGTCCCCATGGTGACAAGCTGGAGAAAGGAAGAAGATGAACGGCTGATGAAGATCTGAGAGAACAAGAAGTTGACATGTAGAAAAGCTCACACAGATGAAGAGGGGCACAGCTGTAGGAAGATCTTAAACATTAGCATTTAATGTTGATCCGGGATTCTGTGGTCAACCAGGGAAGCTGCTGAAGAACTGGGCTAATGTCTTCTCTAGAGGGAGTCCTGGTTCTGATCCAGGCAGCAGAGTTCTGGAGGAGTTTAAGTTTATGGGGAGAGCAGAAAGAAGAGTTTTAATGGTCTATCCAGGAGGTGAGGAGGCTGTGGACAAGGATGGGGAAGGAAAGGACCAAGACTGGAAATGTGCAGAAGTAGAAGTATGCAGACCAGGTGATCAAATTAATGTGAAACAGAAATGAGAGAGTACTATGAAGTATGACACCCAGACTCTCTACCTGAGGGGGAAGGATGAACAGGGAAGTTATCAGTATTAATGGAGAATCTGTGCCCGCAGAAAATTAGAGGAGAATCATAATCTAACCTCAATGAGATGGTCTAAAAGAAGAGTTCAGTTTTCAGTGAAAATCAGATTTGGCAGATGAAATGGGACATGTGGGAGTTGCAGAATTTGTTAGTCCAAATAGGAGGGGGATGAGGCCGGATAATTTTGCTAATACAAGAAAATATGATGTATATCAGATTATAAAAGACCCATTCAAAGTCATTCATTGTGTTTTTACAAAGTGTGTTCAACAGTATAAAGAAAGGAAATGCAACTATACAGTAAAATAATTTGAGACAAAGTCAAACAAAAGGTACATATTGGTAGTATTAGCAGTAATACTACAGAGTATCGAAGTCTGAATCAGAGTGCAGGTCATCAGCGTTCTGATGAGTTGGGTTTGTCCATTATGACCCCAGTGGAGCATGGAGATATGTGCTGAGGTTACATGTGGACATGTCCACAGGGGTCTCTAAGGTTCTTCTGTGTTTCAGACTACAATCCCCTAATGGGACAAGGAGGCTCCTGCACCTGGAGGCCAGGGAGGAGGGGCCCCTCTGCAGGTGGATGAGGTTAAAGGCTGGAGGTGCTCAAACCACCTCCAGCCACAGGAAGATGCACTGACTGCTGGGACCAGGCTGCCACTGAGACAGAGCCCCACATGCCTTTAGACTACTGCTGCACATCCAGCCAACACATCATCACACCACTGGTTCCCCAATCCAGATCCTGCAACAGGCCATCAGCTGGGATCAGGAAGGATCCAAAACATGCAGGGTCCAAGAACTCTGATATAGATGATCAGAGCGATGGGGGGGCAGGCATCATTGGAAATGTCCCTCATTCTGTCCTAGTGTCTTCATCCTTTATTCATCCTAGGACGACCACTGGATGACGTGACCCTGAGATTTAAGAGGACTCCGCCTACCCCCATCCATCTTCCCTGCAGCAGTAGTTGATTGGCTCCTGCTCTGTGGAGTTGGAAGCCTGATATGAAGCCCCGCCCTGAAACGGTGTCCAACCAGAGGGTCTGGCTGATCACTCTCCAGTCTGTGTGCTATTCATGCTGATCTTTCGTGTTTATTTCTTCATGTAAACGCTGCAGCGCCTCCATCTAGACTCTTACTGACGTTCTGAACACATTTATTACCACAGTGGAAAGAGTTTGTCTGTTTCTCTGCTTTGTTGAATAAAGATGCTGAACTGAAGCTGTCCATGTTCGTCTTCAGCCTAAACATCCTGGGGCAGTGCTGCTTATTTTAAACAATCAAGTTTAAGGACTTTTGTTAGCAGTTTTAATCCTGTTTTACAGTAAAATGGCCTAGACATGAATCTAACAGTTTGTTAATCTTACAGGCTCAATTGTGTCTAAACAATCCTCCTTAATAAACCTGTTTGGCTCTATCCTCTGCAGCACCTCGGTTAAATGAATGTCCCTCCCCTCTCCTTTAGAGATTCATAATGCAAACTGAAACTAAATCAAGCCACTGAAGCAAAATTTTCCACTGTTTTACTTTCCCAAGTCGACACGAATGCGGTAAATTATTTTAGTTTAACTTTACCTGTTCATTTACTTACTAAATTATTGCTGTCTTAAACCAAGTTTAAACAGCAAATATAAATACTGTATGTGAATATTACCGTGGCTCCCACACTGACCTTTTTCCTGTTTTTATAGAGAAGAACGGACTGATAGTTCAAAGAAGTGGTCTAAATACACATCTCACTATTCAGTTCATTTTTCCTCCCACTTCACAATGAGGTATTGCTGGTCAGTGAAGTCAAATTGCAATAAATGACAAAGTTAAATGTAAGTAAACACATGTAAGGTGTAAAGATACACCACTGGCTTTGGTGTGAGCCTCATCAGGACCTGTAGTTTACTACATTTTTAAAAGCTGATTTAATGTGAGCTTCTGACTGATGAGGCTGTGTACTAGTTTCTTTGCTAAGTCCACAAATCAACACACGGAATGCTGTGATTGTTCGTAGCAGTTCAATTAAATCCATTATGAAGACATGAAGGAATATGGTCCATGAATAAATGCCTGGATCTGACCGTCATCACAACCTGAAGACCAGTTAGAAGTCAGTTTTCTTGCTGGTGGTAAAACTGCCGATCCATCTAACAATCCATTTTTCAACCACACAGACATCCTCACAAGTCAACCCTGGAAAACCTGGATGGGCTTTAGCTGAATATGACGTTATGTTATATCACATGGAATGCAACTTTGTTGAAATATCAACTGGTCTTAATTAATGTTGCCTAAAACAAACTAAATGCTTGGCAGTGATACAAAGCCTTTGTTTTGAACAAAGGCCTTACCTTCTGTTTTTGGGTAATAAGCTTGCTAGGTAGCAGGCGAGAAGGAGTATGCAAGCGATGAAGATCCAAAATCTCCAGTATGGATCGGAGTAGTAAGCACAAAGTTCCCGGTAATGTAAAGTTAAGGTCCTGGTCAAAAGAGGTCATACGGGTCAAAGGACATGCAAAATGGAGCAGTACATCCGATTTCATGCCTACTACTCACTCGTTTGCTACGCTGTATTTACTACATTAACAGTTAAGTAGTAGCTGCTACGCAGCGTTTAGTCAATATTCAGGATTCGGATGCAGGGTGAGTGTCCACAGGTGCTTTTGATTGTGATTATTTGTTGTGCTGATTGCGTAATAAAATGATGGCAAAGGGCTCATCCTAACCACTCTTCACATGGAGTGATTAAGCTGTTTGTGAAAGATCAAACCTCTGTGTCATGCATTTGCTGTTTTCGCTTGATCACCAGCAGGTTATAGGCCCAGTTAAGCTGTATGACAAACCTGGGATCACCAGATCAGGATCAACGTCACCTTGATCAAAAGATGGACACCAGGAGGCACAAAAAAGTTTGACGTGAGTGAGCGAGCGTTTTTGTGCACCATGAGCAGACGGACTACAGAGTCGGGCAGTCAATGGTCTCGTTTATTATTTGTTGGAGATTAGGTTCTTGGGTCATTTCCGATTACAAGGTTTGAAAGATGTGATTCTCTTCCAGTCATCCAGTCTCTTCCAGTCAGAAGAGACTGGATGTAAGGTAAGCTAAATTAAGAATTTATGAAGAAACTGAGAAAATACACGCAGCTGTAACTGATGACAACATTATGAGGACAAAATTGCAACCTGACCAGAAACCCACTAAATGGGGGAGCAGCTGTTAAAAGATCAAAGAACAAGGAAATCATATGTTTCAAGTGTGGGCTAAAAGGACATACTGCAAAAAAATTGCCAATCTAAGGTATGGTGCAGTTATTGCAGAAGCAACACAAGCATAGAACAGGCGTGCAGAAGAAAGCCAAAGCGAGACGAAGTCTGAGGAGTCGTGGAGGAATCAACAGCAAAAAGGACTGTGCAATCAAGATGGGTTCCGATCTCCATAACTTTCGGGACGAGGGACAAGATCTGCTACGTAAAGAGTTGTTGGTGGACACCGAAGCAACATCATCACAAAGATCAATAGCTTTAAGTCAATTGATGACACCTTTAAACCAGAGGCTCACTGTGTGGAGTTGGCTGATGGGAGGAGGAGCAGAGGAACTGCAAAACGGCAAGGAGATGCTGAGATGAGTATGGTTGCAGTAGAAAATGCATCCACAATCAGTGTTGGGGAGTAACGGAATACATGTACCGGCGTTACGTATTTTTACAAAATGATGCAGTTCATTTTTTTTCAAGTGATGCTAGATTTCATTTGAGCATTCCTGACAAAATGCCGACTAAAGCATTGGAGGTTAAAAAGGGGTCAAAGATCAAATCTGGCATCACTACAGAGAGTGCAGAATTATTAGGCAAGTTGTATTTTTGTGGGAATAATTTTATTATTGAACAACAATCATGTTCTCAATGAACCCAAAAAACTAATTAATATCAAGTTTTTTTTTTGTTTGTTTTTAGTTTTAGCTATTTTAAGGGGATATCTGTGTGTGCAGGTGACTATTAGTGTGCATAATTATTAGGCAACTTAACAAAAAACAAATATATATCCATTTCAATTATTTATTTTTACCAGTGAAACCAATATAACATATCCACATTCACAAATATACATTTCTGACATTCAAAAACAAAACAAAAACAAATCAGCGACCAATATAGCCACCTTTCTTTGCAAGGACACTCAAAAGCCTGCCATCCATGGATCCTGTCAGTGTTTTGATCTGTTCACCATCAACATTGCGTGCAGCGGCAACCACAGCCTCCCAGACACTGTTCAGAGAGGTGTACTGTTTTCCCTCCTTGTAAATCTCCCATTTGATGATGGACCACAGGTTCTCAATGGGGTTCAGATCAGGTGAACAAGGAGGCCATGTCATTAGTTTTTCTTCTTTTATACCCTTTCTTGCCGGCCACGCTGTGGAGTACTTGGACGCATGTGATGGAGCATTGTCCTGCATGAAAATCATGTTTTTCTTGAAGGATGCAGACTTCTTCCTGTACCTCTGCTTGAAGAAGGTGTCTTCTAGAAACTGGCAGTAGGACTGGGAGTTGAGCTTGACTCCATCCTCAACCCGAAAAGGCCCCACAAGTTCATCTTTGATGATACCAGCCCAAACCAGTACTCCACCTCCACCTTGCTGGCGTCTGAGTCGGACTGGAGCTCTCTGCCTTTTACCAATCCAGCCACAGGCCCATCCATCTGGCCCATCAAGACTCACTCTCATTTCATCAGTCCATAAAACCTTAAAAAAATCAGTCTTGAGATATTTCTTGGCCCAGTCTTGACGTTTCAGCCTGTGTGTCTTGTTCAGTGGTGGTCATCTTTGAGCCTTTCTTACCTTGGCCATGTCTCTGAGTATTGCACACCTTGTGCTTTTGGGCTCTCCAGTGATGTTGCAGCTCTGAAATATGGCCAAACTGGTGGCAAGTGGCATCTTGGCAGCGGCACGCTTGACTTTTCTCAGTTCATGGGCAGTTATTTTGCGCCTTGGTTTTTCCACACGCGTCTTGCGACCCTGTTGACTATTTTGAATGAAACGCTTGATTGTTCGATGATCATGCTTCAGAAGCTCTGCAATTTTAAGATTGCTGCATCACTCTGCAAGATATCTCACTATTTTTGACTTTTCTGAGCCTGTCAAGTCTTTGTTTTGACCCATTTTGCCAAAGGAAAGGAAGTTGCCTAATAATTATGCACACCTGATATAGGTTGTTATTAGATTGTTGTCATTAGACCACACCCCTTCTCATTACAGAGATGCACATCACTTAATATGCTTAATTGGTAGTAGGGTTTCGAGCCTATACAGCTTGGAGTAAGACTACATGCATGAAGAGGATGATGTGGACAAAATACTAATTTGCCTAATACTTCTACACTCCCTGTAGTCATAGAGTCGCATCGCTTCTGGTGTCAAACTGTAAAGTATGCAGGCAAACTCCAGTGATTGCTGGAGCTGCTGTAATTCGGCACATCGACAATGTCAACAGCAAACCTGAAACATAAAGCATCTGGCTGGCCAACCTTTCAAGGTATATAAAAGTCACTAAAAAAATTAAAAAACACTACAACGATGTACAAAAACAAAACAAAATCCTCCACCCATTAGGGTTGCAAACCGTCCCTTGAAATACGGAATCATCCCTTATTTGACTATTAAATGTGGCGTCCCGTTTTTAACTAATAAAGGACGCTATTTGTTCTGTATTTTCATAAATGTCTAATATGTGTGTCGGTCATAGGCTTCAATAGCCTAATTCTAACTATGTAGCCTATGTAAAAATGAAATACAAATCAACCAACTACAGTCAGCAAAACTGTTCTGGCGGTGGGATCTAAAGGGACGGCAAACTGTTTGTGTTTGCAGCTCGCGAGGGCTGTGCTCTCAGAATTGAACGGGTAGACACACACACACACACACACACGCAATGGTGCTTCCCACGCAGCACCTTTAAAAATGTCCCAAAAACGCTTACAGAGATATAGATGAGTGGGAAGAGGCCCATCCTTGGCTGGACAGGATCAGTAAAGAAGAATACTAGGCAAACTGTAAAATATGTCGGTGAGTGTTCTCTGTTGCACACTGAGAAGACATGCTGCACAGCACGGTAGGAACACAAGAACGCAGAAAACACACACGTCTGTGAGGCTTATGCGGCATGTAGACTAGAATATTCATAAGAGATTACATTTATTGTGCATTTTCCAAGATGTCTCGTGCATGTGCAATTTTATTTTTGTTGGATTGAATGTGAAGGATGTTTATTTTTAAAGCCAGTAGGCTTAGGCATAGTCTTTTATTCAATTCAGTTTATTTATATAGCGCCGTTTCACAACAGATGTCATCTCAAGGCACTTTACAAGAAGAGTTATCCAATCAATATAAATACCAACTTAAAGAACAAATCATACTAACTGATTAATTATTATGGTAATAAATAAATTAAAATAAAAAAGAAGTATGGATAGGTTTCTGGCTGTTGAGATTTTATATTTTAGAGAAATAGCTGTTAGGGCTTTTTCATTACAAAAGCCCCATCGTTAGAGTCTCCGTGCTCTTTTCTCTTCTTCGATTCTCCACTCTGTTTTTTTCCGTTCCTTCTTTCTTCCCCTAGCGGGAAATGCCTTTGCCTCGAGAATACATACTAATTCCTTCCACTGACTCCCCATCTACTTTATATTTTTTGCGCCATTTTGTCAGAAACTGAAGATTTTCGGGGTCCTTTTTATGCATATACTTTGAATCTCCCTCTAATTTGTTGATAGAAACATGGTTTGCCATCTTTGCGTTGTTTTTATATAACTTTTAATGGATTCTATTAATTAGTCTGGTAAAGTCTGATGTTAGAATACCAAAATAGTTTTAGGAGGAATGAAAAAGCAAGAACTATTAAATTAGTATGTCGATGAGTTGAAGTTAGTCATTGATTCTTTTATTTATTAAATAAATGTTTTAGTCATTTATTTGAGATTTTTAATTGTAATCAATTTTCTACTAAAACTGGATTGTATAGGTTTTTTACTCTTGAGTGTCTCTTTTGTGCAACTGGATTGAGCGGTTTTATGGCTTTCCTAATCTAAGGATGTGTTTTGTGACCTATAAATCCGCACGGAACGTCTCTTGTAGTGCCCGTCAAACCGTACGTTAACACCGTTAGGTTTCAGGTTGGACTGGCATACATAAAGATTATGTTCTGTGCGTACCTTCATGAACCAACCTCGGGTGCGGTATGTCTTTTTGATTCTGCTGTTTTGTGTTTTTACTCCCATTCACTGGTGTACTTTATATACCAAAGAGGTGGATTGATTCCCAAATCTAATCCGTTACAACCTTTTCCAGCGAGGTGGATATATGCTCGCAAACATAATCCGTTACAACCTTTTATTTTCGAGGTGGAACAGGCTCGCAAACCTGGTCCGTTACACCATCGCCGTAGTAATTAACGCATCAAATCAGTATCAAATCGCTCAACACCTGATATTATATCAGAGAGGATAAAGCGTCCTTCCTTTAGGCCCAAACAGCAGAATATACCCTGACTATCTTAGAAGATTTTTTGTTTTAAATGTAAAGGTGCACAAAAAGACGTACTCACAATCTCCCCCCTGTAAGAGTGATTCAGACCGAATCGATCGTACGGGAGCACGCGCAGGAGTTCCTCGTGGAAGTTGATGCGCTGGCCAGTGAAGCAAGTCCTTCGACCAAAACCACCGGCGGAAGTGCTCCGTACGTCGGGTCTCGGCCCCAAATTGTTGGGTTAAAAATAATGGTTAACCTAAAAGAATCACACACACAGGGGTCGGAGAGAAATTGAAGTTAAATGAGCTCTGCAGAGGGAGATAGAATAAAGTTTTGCAAAGGAAACCAGCAGAATACTGTGGTTGACCGTGTGTCTGTTCTCCTCTCAGCTTTTCAGTCTCCCAGCTCTGTCTCCTGATCACACAGCTCTGTCTCCTGGTCTCAAAGGCTCATCCCCCTGCAGTCTCCTTTTATTCAGTCAAACTTCATTAGCATCTTAAAAGAACAGGGTGTCATACAAAGGAACATATGTTTGAAACCAAATGACATTTAAAAAGTGCATTTAAACTATGTGATAAAGAAATACACCCTAATAAAAAAATAATAATACAACATTATTATTTTAAGGTTTTTTGGGCCAAAGTTGCCTTTATTTGACAGCGGGTAGATGAAGGGGAGATAGATGGACATGTGGCAAAGGAGGCCTTGGACAGGACTCGAACCAGAAGCAGCTGCGTCAAGGACAAAAGCCCCGGTACATGGGGCTCCCGCTCTAACCACTGCGCCCACAATAGCCATTACATTTTAAGTCAAGACTGCATTAAATCTCTTAGTGTGGTTTGATTGTTCTTCAGACAAGCCATGTAAGCCAATTTAATTAACTATTTGTCATCCCACTCCTAAATTTGTATTTATATGAGCAGATAAACAAGTTTAAAGGTGTTTGGGGTTAATCAGCAATATCCCCATACACATCACTTTAGAAATAAAATATTGAAAATACATTGTTGGAAGCTCAACAAATGACCTTATGTTGTTCTCAGCATCGTCATGTGTTAGATCACGCTGCATGTTAACATAAGTTGTATACATTTATTTCCTTTTTTATGTGGATGCATTTCATTGCAACTTTGTAGTCTTACTTACAGCACAGATGCATTAATGTGTTTAATGTGTATAGCATTTTAAGCTTAATGTATGAACATTCTGGATGACCCCTAAGCACCACACCTTCCCTGCGAGTCGGACGCTCAGCCCGCATGAATAACGCCCTGTAACCCAAGTGTTCATTTCAAATGACTAAATATAAAATCTAATAAAATATTGTAGTGTGGGCCGGCTTCTGGAGAGGAGGCATGAGAGGAGGCATGAGCTGCGCCTGATTGCAGCTGAGTGGGTAACTGATCGCACCTGGGATGTGTGAGGAAATCGCTTGTTAGGAGGAAGAGCCTGGAGGACAGTGCTGGTGGTGGTCGAACAGGGGAGTTGGCTCATCCATGGGGAAACACGCCTCAACGCTTCTGACTGTCAGATTTAAATGTGAAAAGTTTGATTGGAAAAACGTATGGTAAAAGGTCATTCTTCGGAAAATTTTAAGCTGAAAACGAATGGAAAGGATAAAGGTCTAGGGAATTTTGTGATGTTCAGAAGAAAAGGACTAACGTTGGACGAGATGCCAAGAAGAAAAGAAGGACAAACAATGGCGGGTAGGCACGACTGTGTGGTGAATGAGAAGGAGTGGGGAGATATAGAGGAATATGAGAGTGAGGATAGTAATATGGAGATGAGTTTTGGACAGGATTCGAAGAAAGGAAAGAGAGGTAACAATTCAGATGAAGATACAACTAGGAAACAGAGAAGGGTTGCATTAAGTGAAAGTGCTGGTGAAGAGAAAAAGCGAGTTCAAAATTATTTTGAGATTCAGTGAGGGAAATGGAGTAAATACAGTGAATCCGGTAAAGCTAACTTCTATCTTAAAAAATCAGGTTGGTGACATAAAGTTAGCCAAAGTTTTAAGAGATGGAAATCTATTAATAATATGTAAGACTGAAGAGCAAAGAGAGAAGGCTTGTAAATTAAGAGATGTGGGAAAACATAAAGTAATCAGTGTGAGTAAAGTGGGAATGAGTGGACAGGGACCGAAAGGAGTGGTTTGGGGAATACCTGTAGAAGTAACAATAGAGGAAATAAAAACGAATCTAAAAGGAGCAAAAGTGAAAGATGCAAAAAGATTTACAGAATTCCGAAATGGAACAAAAAAAGAAACTGATTCAGTGTTGATAGAATTTCAAGGAAACACTCTACCATACAGAATATTTTTGGGATGCATGTCATACATTGTAAGGGAGTACATTCCAAAACCAGTTCGATGCTTTAAATGTCAGAGATTTGGACATACAGCAAATTTTTGTAAAGGGAAGAAGAGATGCCCAAGATGTGGAGAGGAACATAGTTTTGAAGAATGAAAAAAATCGGACAAAACCAAAGTGTTGTAATTATGAGGGGGATCACAGTGCAGCTTATGCAGGCTGTCAAGTGATGAGGAGAGAAATGCAAATTTAACAAACTAAAGTTCAAAACAAAGTTTCATATGCTGATGCAGCTAAAATGGTGGGGAAGATTCCAGAGAAAAGAACTGAAACTGGAGCACAAGAGTCTCCTCAGGGGATGGGGAGAGAAGGAAAAGTATGGATTGATGTGAAAAAAATAGTTACTTTTATAGCAGGAGTAATAAATGCGACAATGGAATCAAAGTCAAAAACGGAAAGGATTCAAATCATAGTAAAAGCAGCTGTAAATCATTTGGACATTAATGAGTTGTCATGGGAGGAAATCAGGAATAATCTCAGCGCACATACAAGCCAAGAGGGTGGGTGTGTGGGTTAAAGAATGGTGCTGATTCTACAATGGAATGCTAGGAGTTTGATAGCTAATGGACAAGAGTTTAAAAGATATATAGATGAATTATTAGAAAAAACAGATATTATATGTATTCAAGAAACATGGTTAAATAAGAAATTAAACTTTAAATTATTTCCATATACAATAATTAGATGTGATAGAGAAAATGGTATTGGAGGAGGATGTGCTACTTTTATTAATAATAGTATGAATTATAGAATAATTAAAATAGGAAAAGAAGAAGAATATATAGGAATAGAAGTTTATATAAATAAAAATAAGTTATATATAGTTAATTATTATAATCCATGCAAAAAATTAGAGATTAATAATCTTCAATTAATTATAGAAGGTAATAATAAGCATGTGGTATTATGTGGAGATTTCAATTCCCATAACACATTGTGGGGAGGAAATAAAGTAGATAAGAATGGTGAGATCATTGAGGAATTAATAGATACTATGAATTTAGTATGTTTAAATGATGGTAGAGGGACAAGGATAAATATAAATACAGGTAAAAGTTCTGCTTTAGATCTCACTCTAGTATCAAATTAAAGGTTAAAGAATTACAGGTGGAAAAAAGAGAAGGAAGTTGGGTATTTAAAAAAGCAAATTGGTATAAATTTAGAAATATATGTGAAAAAGAACATGGTAGGATAAATATGGAGGAAGATATAGAAACAGTGGAAAAAACTTTTAGGAAAGTAATAATTGAAGCAGCAGAAATAACTATTCCTAAAAGCAAAGGAACCATGAAAAAGAAGAATGTTCCTTGGTGGAACGAGCAATGTGAAAAAGCAATTAAAGAGATAAATAAAAGCATGAAAGTGTTAAAAAAGACACATAATTTTGATAGTTTATTAAAATATAAAAGGTTACAAACTGAAGCAAGGAGAGTAATTAAAAGAGCAAAAAGAGAAAAGTGGAGGGGTTTTTGTGATAAAATAGGGAGATCAACATCATTAAGGGAGGTATGGGGAATGATAAGAAAAATGAAAGGAGTGTATAGAGAATTTAAATAACCAGTAATTAAAATAGGAGAAGACGTAGCTATTAAAAATGAAGAGAAAGCAGAAATGTTAGCTAAAACATTTATTAGAATTAACAATAATACTAATTTGTCAGAAGATAGATGGAGAAGAAGAGAAGAGACTAGAAAGAAAAATAATGTGGAATTTGATGAAGGAAAAAGACTAACAACAATAGAAATGCCATTTACATTATTTGAAATAGAGCGTGCAATGGGGAGAACTAAAATAACGTCACCTGGCAAAGATAATATTAATTATGAGATGCTTAAGCATTTAGGGGATAAAATGAAGGCAACATTATTAGGAATATATAATAACATCTGGGAAAGAGGGCATTTAACAAAAAATTGGAAGGAGGCAATAATAATTCCAATAATTAAACCCAGGAAAGATCCAAGTAATCCAGAGAACTATAGGCCAATAGCACTGACATCTCATATAGGGAAATTAATGGAAAGAATGATTAAAGATATATTAAATTATTATTTAGAAAGTAGGAAATTGATAATAAAATACCAACATGGATTTAGGAAAGGCAGAGGCACAATGGATGCAGTAGTAAGTTTGGAAAATGAAATTAGGAAAGCCCAAACAAAAAAGTAAGTTTAGCTATAGTTTATTTTGATATAGAGAAAGCATATGACATGGTGTGGAAGGAGGGTTTATTGATGAAGATAAAAAGATTAGGGTTAGAAGGAAAAATATATAATTGGATAAAGGACTTTTTGTTTAATAGATATATTCAAATAAAAATAGGAAATAAAATATCAAAGAGTTATAAGGTTGATAACGGGACACCACAAGGAAGTGTGATCAGTCCAGTTCTTTTTTCTATCATGATCAATGATGTATTTAAAGATATAGGATATGATATTGGGAAAGCATTGTTTGCAGATGATAGAATAATTTGGAAAAGGGGAAGAAACATCAAATACTTGCAGGAAAAAATTCAAGAAGCAATAATAAAAGTAGAAAATTGGTCTTATGAATGGGGGTTTAAATTTTCAATAGTAAAAACAAAAAGTATGGTATTTCCTAGGAAAAGGAATGTAAAAATTGAACTTAAATTATATAGGGAGAAATTGGACCGATCTAGCAGGCCGTACTGCTCTGAAGTGGAGCTGTGTGGTGTGGACTTGCATTGGTTCAATGGAACTGAATCGCGTTGAAAAGAACTGCTCTGTGATTATGAACTGTGACTCAGAACTGCATTGGATGAGATCACAGCATCGGCGCTCAAGCTCAGACCCTAGGGGAGGGTCTCAGACTCCGGGAGGAGCTAAGTGTTTTTCCTTTTTCCTTCTCTCTCTTGTTGTATTTGTTCAATATGTGTAGTTTTTAAGGCTTTTTAGATTGCAACTACACCCGGAGGAGGGGAGGGGCAGCCTAGTTAAGGGGAGGTTAAGTGCATAGTGGCCCATATACCACGGTTGGGTTTGCTGTGTGGCGTGACGGCTTTGACCGTATGCTGTGTTGTGTGGGTTGCTGTGCCCCTAGGGGATGTGGTTCATTTTAGCTCTTGGTGGAGCTCCTACACCTGTGTTTTAATGATCTACTCGTTTGTGCCTCACCCTGAGTTAGGTTTGCCTTTACTGAGGTCTGTGCTTTGTGTTGCTTTAAATTATTGTGCAAATAAAGATGGTTGTTTTTTTGTAAAACGTGGTTCCTCCCCTTTACTTTCTGGTGATGTTCTTTTAAAACAAAACACTGCTGTTCCTGGAAGGCTTATTACAATATTACTGCTAAAAACCAGTTTGTTTGGTTGGTTTTTGGTGACTGAGAGGTAGCAGTGTTGTGCCAAAAATAATTAAATACTTTATTTGTTTTCCCAGTCAGTACATAATGTTTAGCATTAATATGCCCTCTGTTTTCCTGCTGGAGTAGCTACCAGCGCATTTTGTGACATTTAATACACTTAAATGCTGTTTTTAAGGGGAAGTATTCCAAGTATTTAGAATACAGTTCCAGGATTCAACAAAGTTATGGAATATGTTAAAAAAATACTTTTTAAAACAGGTATTCAGTATTCTGTAACTAAATACATTTACACAGTATTCTCCTCAACACTGTCCACAAGGTAATACTGAAACTTTGGGGTCCACCATGCATACACTGAGTCTTCAGCAGCTCCAGGAGCTCTGGAGACAGGAGCGGCTTATCAGGGAGTGTTAGGGTAAAAAATAGTGGTTTAATCTAGAAAGACTCACACACAGGGGTCGGAGAGAAATTGAAGTTAAATGAGCTCTGCAGTGGGAGATAGAATAAAGTTTTGCAGAGGGAGACCAGGAAGATACTTTGGTTGACCATGTGTCTGTTCTCCTCTGAGCTTTTCTCCTGATCACACAGCTCTGTCTCCTGATCTCAAAAGGCCCTCCCACTGCAGTCTCTCTTTATTTGGTCAAACTTCAGTAGCATCTTAAAAGAACAGGGTGTATACAAAAGAACATATGGTTGAAACCAAATGACATTTAAATAGTACATTTTGAACTATGTGATAAAGGAAAGACATCCTAAGAAAATAATAATACATTATTATTTTTCCCTAACAGGGAGCGCCCCGGGAGTTCCAGTGTTCTGACTTTCTTTGCCACCTCGTTAGAATGTCCCACCATAGCGTGTGCAGTCGGAAAACAATTTAAATAAAGAGGTGAAAAAAGATTCCTTCATTTCGTGGAGTTTTAATTTAAACTTGTTCGCACAAACAAGGAGGAACAGGTTACAGAAAGTTCACAACAGCTGAATCCTGCCTTCCACCAACTGACTAACTACTTTATGGATTGATACAACCTTGCTATTGTTTCTACCCTATCAGTAAACATTTCTCGATGGTGAAGTTTCCAGACTCCCAGGCGCCTCGGTCTGATAGGATACACTCAATCTGAGGACATCCATTGCTCCGAGGGTCGTTTCCATGGCAGCACTAGACGTAGGGATTCTAATATCAATTTATTCGACCCAACCTAATATTATACAGTGTCACACAATCAGACTATCACTATATAATGAAGATATGGCACACAGTTCTCTCAGTATGTAAGAATACACAGAAAATATCATTCTTAATATAAATGTCTCAATATAACTTCTCAATATAACATTTTCCATAACACGCGCATTGATGGCTATGTCTATCAGTCGGTACTACCCCTCAGAATGTGCTACCGTCATGTTTACATCCCGAAAAACAACTCTTAACTTTGATGTTAAATGTAATCATAAGAAAATATTTTTTAAGTGACGGGATTGAATTGTCTGTATTGACGCCCCTGGAGGTCAGGCAGACAGACCGAGTGGCATCCCCTCACGGGCCTGGTATCGGGCGGACGGCCCGGATGGGGTCCCTTGATGGGACGGGTGTCAGGTGGGCGACCTGAATGGCGCCCTCTGGCTGGACGGGAGACGGGCGGGTGGCCCCTGGCTGGACGAGTGTCAGGTGGCCGACTGTGCAAGAGACGTGCCACAGTTTACTGGCCAGGCATTAATAAGGATATCGAAAAAATGATTGGCAAATGTTAGACATGTCATTAGTATCAAAGCAAGCAGGCAAGGGAACCTATGCTGATTCCAGATCTTCCTTCTGAACCTTGGAAAAAAGTGGGAACAGACGTTTTTCATTGCAATGGCAAAGACTATCTGTTAGTGACTGATTACTTCTCCAACTATCCTGAAATCACCTTGCTCAGAAGCACAACTGCAGCCGATTTCATAACACGTCAAATCCATTTTCGCCAGACATGGGATACCAGAGACTGTAGTTAGTGACAATGGTCCCTGTTACAACTGCAGAGAATGGCAGCCATTCTCCATGCAGTATAGTTTTCATCATGTAACCTGTAGTCCTCAGCATGCACAAGCCAATGGGAAAGCGGAAAAAGGTGTGCATATCGTCAAGCAGCTTCTAGAAAAGGCCACAGACAGCAAATCAGATCCTTATCTTGCTCTTTTAAGTTACAGGACTGCTCCTCTTGAATGTGGTCTATCTCCGGCAGAACTCTTGATGAATCGCAAGTTACGCACAACCTTACCCTACTACACAGAGACCAAACAAAACAAGGAAATACCAATTTAACTGGATTATCAGAAAAGAAAACAAAAGCGCTATTATGACAAAACAACCAAAACACTCACCACTAGTGAAAGAGGATGTTGTGAGGATCGAAGATCAAAATGCATGGAACAGAAAGGCAACCTTTCTCCAGGAAGTCGGACCAAGGTCATATGAAGTGAGAACTGAGGATGGAAACGTTCTCAGTAGAAACCGTCGAAGTGCTAATTAAAACATCAGATTCCTTTGTTGACTAAACAATGACTCATCATTATGAGATTAACAACACAATGCGTTTCAACAAGGAAATAGGCTACTATCGAATCTTAAAAGGCTTCAAACCGACGCAGCTTTGGACACATTTCTGCTGAACAGGTAAGACAGTCATATATTCAATAAAGCAAATAAATATAGTATTTTATTGATAAAGCACACAATGACATGCTGTGAAATCACAGGTGATGTGCGTGCGCAATTGTATAGGGGGGGTAGACGGTGGGGGAAAGTTTGCAGGAGGGGGGGAGAAGGGATGTTGGTAAATTGGATTAAAAGATAACTCTCCCTGAAATAATCTGGACTGTGGCTTTAAGTATTCTCAACTTCAATAAAAGTACAGCTCACTCAAATACAATGATTTCACAATACTTTCCATAATTAAGTTTATTTACTTACTTTTTCCAAGGTAATCGGTTTCCTACATATTTTTCAAGTAAACTTAACTTGTTAGAATTTACAGTGAAAGACACTTTTTCACCTCCTGCCAATTTAGCTTGTATGAGGATCATGGTGTAGAAATCTGTCCAAGAAAACGTTTATACACCAAATGGAGGTAAGAACTGCATATTTACATGCACCAATAAATGTAGAAATATGTATAAAAAAACAGAACATTTTGAAATAGAATCTAGCATGAATAGCAAACTGGTGTGCAAGTTAAAGAAATCAAGTTATGGGTTAAAGCAGTCAGGACGTAGCTGGAATCTAACTTTGCGTGACTATTTAAGCAGTTTGTTGGGATTTGTACAAAATTCTGCAGATCACTGATTTTATTCAAGAAAAACTGAAAGTGAAAAAGTAATCGTACTAGTGTGGGTTGATGACTTACTTATTGCAGCAAACAATGAAAGCCTCTGTGCTAACAGCCAGCTGCTCCACTTCATGTCAGATCTCATCTGCAGCTAGGCCCGGTGCTGATGGGAAATACAGTATTTAACCGCTTTGAAGTGTTGTTACTGCTTAAAGAGATGTTTGTCATGTGCATAAAAGTTAGTTAGATAAAAAAAGGAACTTTAGAACAGGATGTTAAACCTTTGCACCCAAACTAGTGGAGAAAAACAGGATATGGAGGATGTCTGGACTGCAAAAGATTAGGGCAATAGATTAGGAAATGTATAGAAAATAGTATACATTGTATAATGAAATTGTTTAAGTCATTTTATGATTCCTTTAAATCATAGAAACTTATCTTGTAACATTCATGGTTTCTTTTATGATAGATTTTAATATTGGTATCATTAACTCTACATTTGAGAACCAGAAAGTTATAAGCAGTAAAAACTGAAGTAACCTTAACCTAACTATCATTTTAAAGATATATACAACTTTGATTGATAATTAAAATCCCAAACCACGGTTTTAAGAAGATGTTGATTACATTTTATGTCTTTATTTTTCTTATAGTATAACCCTTTTGTTAAATCAGTATTATCCGAAAGTGACTTGTTGTAAGAGTTTGTATTAATATGGATGATATTTGTCATGATTTAATTTTATTTCAGGTCATCCTTATGTGTTTATAATAGGTATTCTTTAAATTGAGTGTGGCATTTAACTTTCAATCGTGAAGTATTTTTCTGTGAACTTAACATATGACAGGAAAGCACAGGCCTAGATGCAGGAAGCCTTACCACACAATTGACAAAGGAAGGATGTAAGAAATAACGGTCAGCAGAAAACTCTAGTAAGAGCTATTTTGCAAAGTCAGAATAACAGGAAGGTAATTAATTATGCATGCATGGTTGTAAGGAGGCTGGTCTTGGCAAAAGTTTGAATGAACCAATCATGTTTTGTGTCCCATATGTAACGTTAGGGGGGAGGTTCTCTAACTTTGTGTTAAAATATAAAACTTAATGTTTCTGTTATATACGTTGTCATTCCTAGTCAGTATTTGATTTCTTGTATTAAAATCTAAAGAAAATTAAATTACTCTCGTCTCCTCTGATAAAAATGAACACGCATGTAATTTATAGAGTTAAGGTTTAAATTGAATTTAAATTAAAATCCTTCAAATGGTGACCCCGGACGCGATCAGAGTTTGGAGACGGGATTTAATTTTTGCAGATATACAGATAAATAGACTTTAAAAAATAAAATGAACAAAAAGTTCTACTAATTGACTACTCTAAAATACATGTTTACATGAAAGAATTATGTTTTCTATTTCTGGGCAGATTAAATATTTAGTTTTTTGGAAGTATAGGACTTAATGTGAAGTGAATTTTGGAATTGTATGGTATTAGTGTGAGAATAATTAAACTGCCTGAGCCTCTGGGTTTGGTCGCCCCTACGCAAGAGCGGACGCGCTCTACCGAAACGATCTGGGATCGAGACTAGGTTTAAAGTGTTCCTGTAGGTGAGGTCTACAAAAACTTGTTTGGGTTGTGATCAAAGGTCAGTAACAGCTTGTGGGACGCTGCTAGAGTCTGGGACTGTCTAAGGTCAAGGACCTTTTATGGTGATTTAGGAATAAAGACGTTATGGATAATAAAGTGCAATTAAACCTAGGTTAGTGAATGTGAGTCTGATTAAGAATTTATTGTTAATGTATTTCTCTTCTCTTTTCTTTTCGGCATCTGATCTGCACTCCGGGGAAGGAGCACCCTGAGCTGCTGGAAATTGGAGGTTCTCCGCCTAAGGGAGCCATTGCAGATGTGGGGTTCTCCCCCGGAGTGGAGTCAGCTGGTGAATCTTTTCAAGGACTCAAAACCGGTAAGTGAAGTTTTAGATAATGTTGTTTTATAAATTTTGAGGTTTCGAGTCCTTGAAGCGATAAGATTACAAATAAATAGATAAATCTATCTGAGTCTTGTATAAATGAGAGATAGCGAACAATTGTGTGTGTCTGTGTGTGTGTTTGTGTGTGTGACGAGATCTGTGTTGTGGTTGTTGAGGAGTCTTGTGATTAAAACTCGAGTATAAAGTATTATTTAAAAGTAAATAATGATGAATAAATAAATAAATAAAGTAGATGAAACTGAATTAAACATATTGGGCTCCATCGAAAAGAAAGTAAACATAAAGATTAATTCAATTGTTTTTTCAAAGCAGGCTATGTGACGTAGTGTGTCGAGAATTCCGACTCATTTTGAAGATTAGATCCTTGTGGCTTACTGAAAACAATACCATTTTGGGTCCTATAGGAGTTCAGTCACTATTGAAGAGTTGGTCCTTAGGGATGTATCGTTTATAAGCGACCTATCAGTAAGTTCAGCGAGCGAAGAAAAACAGCAGTGGACACATTCAAGAGTCAGATGAATATATCTAAATTTTATTTTAAATGAAATAGTTTATTAAATCTGCTTACTCTTTTTCATAGTATGACAAACTTTGAGTTGAAGGGTGAGGCTGTAACAAATAAAATCGTTGCTGTAAATTTAATTTTTAAATAGATAAAGAAGTGATTGCTGACCGTAATTTAGCTGCTATGGAAATATTTTTACTGAGATGATACTGTTCGGTTCCTTTTGTGTCTGTTTATGGAAGCCGGCCCCATATTCAGACCAAAATAGGATTCCAGATTGTGGACAGTTAAGTCTCGGAACCTCTAAATAAAATAATATTGTAATAATCTAAGAATTTAATTGTAAAAATTATGTGGATAAACTGCAGAACAGAAAGGGAGCAGACTGAAAGCGGAGAACCGAGGTGATATGAAGTTGTATTGAAGTGAAAATGGAAAATTTGAGCATGACTAAACTGATGATAAATGGGTGTAGATGATGAAATCAGGACAGTCTGGTGACAAAAGAAAAATATCTACTTGACAAATCGGACAATGAGTGTGAATGGTTGGTGAGCTGCTTAAAGAATAAAATTAAAAGATGCATTGATAAAATAATTAATTGGATATATTGAAAAGCAGAAAAGTAGATTTTTTACAAATAATGTTTAAATTCTTGCAAAGGAAACTGAAACATTTTGATGAATATTGGTGTGTCCATTTTCATAATGACTTAGTTTAGACATAAGATACAAAAATGTACACAATTGATGAACTATTGAATAGTAGATTACTTAATGATAAAAGAATGAGATTAATGAATAGGTATTATGGACATCTTAATTGCTGTAGTTTTTGAAGAATTAGAAATTCATTAGAAAACTGTAAAAACATCTCAGAGAAGCATATAACCTTGTCTAGTATGAACGGTTAGGAATTGGCATGTTTTTCAATTTACAGTAATAAACGTAGTAAGTGCTACACAATTTATTCATGTTTTTCTTATTTCCATGATTTAAATAAGTACATTTTAAGTAATTATTAACTACTGAAATTATTTTCATTTTGGCTATTTATTCTAGCCCTGTAAACTTTAGAAATGCTGTTTGGGAAAAATTGCCTCTTCTTTATACAAAGATTAAAATAAAAAGGCTTTATCATTGCAATCACCTGTTACTGGTTACTTGACTAAATACATTTTTGAGTAATATGAAAAACTATAATTATCATAGTGGTAAAAATCTAAACAGAAAGGAGATATTATGAATGTGATGAAACTATTCTCAGTTTTCAAAACTTTGTTTTATAAGACAAAGAGTCATCTTAAAAGCATCTGTTTTTATTTACGTTACATGTAAACATTGAGTAAGAGCAATGATGAGAAGCAAGTTGTTGCTGAATTTGAAAATGTTCTAATGACTAAAAGAAAAATGGCTATATTATGTCCTAAATTTGTTGAAGAACAACCAATAAATATCAGCTTAATTCTGAATGTTAGTTTAATTTATAAGAAAGAAGTAAGTTCTAATTAATTTATTCTGATTGTGTGGAAACAATCTATGCAACTGAAGCATGTAAATTGAAATAACTTTTTGTTTTGTTTTTCAAACGTAGAGATTAATGCAAGTTTTCAAAATCTGTTGAAGATTTCTGTATTGGCGGAAAATAGGAATTGGGTTTAGGTTTTAAATTTTAAAATTAATCTGTCAGATTTTATGCATGATCCTGTAGCTAGTCTACCTGATGCTGAGAGGGAATTTTTGCCTCTTGAATTTAGAGAAAAAGGTTCTAGAACAGTTATGATAATAGAATAGAACAATGGAATAATATACCATTTAATTAGTGAAGACTTTGTTGCTGACAGTTGATATAGATTTTTA
>JAPXFQ010000541.1:0-380715 GCA_028564705.1 Apricaphanius iberus
ACAGTCACAAAGCCTAGAAGCGAGACGGTGGAGTAGGGGATATAATCCTGTAGCCACGTCTCAGTGAAGCACATAACACTGCATTCCTGATACTAGGGCTGAGTCCTTGTCAGGGCTTGGAGTTCATCCATCTAGTTAGCTAGTGATCTCACGTTTCCCATTATGAGTGATGGAAGAGATGGTTTGAATTTCCTCTTTTTCTGTCTCCTTTGCGCTCCTGCTCTACATCCACACTCCCTCCTTCTCAACTTATCAGGGATTTGTGGCTTCAGCTGAGGTATTATTTCAGGTTTTGCAATATTAATCAGCTGCTCCTGGCTGTAAACCACCTTGTTGCCATGGTTACGCATCATAAAAAATGAAACTACAATGAAAAATCAACAGCAAAAATCCCTCCAACTTCACTGGACAAAAACCCACAAAGCACACAGGTCCAAAAAGGGGAAGCAATGTCCAAAAAAACAAACGTCAATATGTTGCTAACAGAGCCACTCCAACATGCAGCCACCCAGAGCCCAATCTTCTTTTTTTTTTTTTTTTTATTGCTCTATTGCAGAAAATAGGTTTAACACAAGTACTAAACTCCTAAAAGTTCTGGGTTAAAAATAAGCCATTTTTGGTCGCTTTTTATCCAAGGGTCAAATATGGACCATAAAATAACCATGGGTTATTTTAACCCAGCGGGGTTGGGTTATGGGTTTGACCCAGCATATTAGGTTATGTTTTTTACCCCCCAAAATTGGTAAAAATTAACAAACTGTACATTTAAGTCTACCCAGGGGCGATTCTAGTATCAGATATTTAGGGCTGCTGAGCATCCAGAGAGCTGTCCAGCCAAGCAAGACACATTTGACCATTTTGTACATTTTAACAAACACAACAGGATATATGTCAATGGACATCCAGTCACTTAGTCCATAGCACCTTAGCTTTTATATTAGCACATGCATCTAACATGAGACTTAAAAAGTCACTGCTTATGAAAATATTACAAACTGACTGAATCACTCAGAATAATCTTAAAATAACTAGAAGAGCAGAACTTGAAAAAGCTTATCCCTCTGCCAAGCACCTCAGTGCAGTTCAGATTCCTCCGTAATATCTGATCTTCCCGAAAAATGTAATCACTCCCTCCTTGGTCCATTTGTGACATTTCCTGAATATTGCATCCAAATCTGTCAAAAACTTTGAGTTATTTTGTTAACAGACAGAGCTATTTTTATTTATTCATTTTATAATATGTTACTCCATAGTTTACTGTCTGTTTTCACTTGCCTTTTATTCTTATTCATTTTATGTGTGTGTTGCCTTAACATGTAAATTTCCACACTGTGGGATTAATAGTCTTTTTCATTCATTCATTCATTCATTCATTCGGACAACAAAAGATAAGTGTCTGCAAAATAATAACCCGTTTGGCAGATTTATCTTAGTGATAAGAAATATCTGAAACATATGAGAACAGTAGAAAACCTTTTGAATCATTACTAAGGACAGTTTATTTAAAGGTATTATTGCAGAACTGTGTAAATGTTATCAAAGTCGGTCGAAAATGCAGATCATAAAAGAGAAGTGTGGAAGGACGATCTAGGCACAGATATATCATCAGAGGACTGGTGTTATATATGCACTAAGGCTAACATCCAATCAGTCAACACAAGATTTAGACTGTTGCACTATAAATGGCTGATGAGAATCTTTATTATGCTAGTCAAATTAAAAAAATAAAATAGGAAAATCAAGATCATATCAAAATAATATCAAAAAAACATTCCAACAGCTCCTGGATCCTGGGTCTCTTTTTTTTTTGGGGGGGGGGGGGGGGGGGGGGGGGGCTGAGAAGTGTATGTTTGTGAATATGTAATATTTGTTTGTTCGGTTTGCTATGTTTACAACACTTGTACCATAACAGATGTCTTCGTTATTGGAGCATTTGATTTTTCTGACTTAACAAACAAAAATATGAATATAAAGCTGACAAGAACATTAATTAAAATAACTTAATTGAATGCTGTTTTTCTGAATTAAAGGTTTGTTTGTTTTTTTTTAACCAATACAAGCTATTATTTCTGAAATAACAAAACATTTCACGTTAAAAAAAAAATTCACAAAAAGTATTCCATAACAAGATTTGTTTTTTTATTGGTGATTTACTACTAAAAAATAAATTAATAAATATCAAGACAGTGTTTTTACGAGAGGATCTGTACGTATAACTAAAGCAACCTAAAGTGTCCACGTTCAGTCCAAAGTGACACACATACCTCAACTCAAAGAAACAGGAACTAAAACATGTCCTGTTTGTTGAGTTAAATTTACCTTTACTTTGTTTGTATTTTAGATGCTGAGAAATACTCATCTCTAAAGTATGTATATAGTTTTTCTCTCATGTAAAATGTATCTTGTTGATATTGTTAATTCAGAAAAACTGAGCTTTTCTTTTTTACCATTTTGCAGTACACTTCAGTAGGATGTAACAGGTAGGCTAACAATAACTAGCTTAATAACACAGTATATTGGCATGTATTAACTAATTTTCAGCAAACATTTTATCTTTTATCAAATTTGCCAAGAAATACATAATTTAATGTTGGGTTGATCATGTATGGCGATCCTGTCACTCGCAATCTGCACTCTGCGGCCGCAGACCCCCTCTCGTTTTTTTGTTTATTTCTCACACCAAGCGCTTCAGGTTTGCAAACTGCACTTTGACAACTAAATGATCCTGCTTATCAGTGAAGCAGATTGTTCTTTTTTTCCTTGTGTACTGATGGCAGCACAAGCCGTGTCTCCAATTACGCATGGCGTCAAAAGCGTCAAACATGATGATTGGAACAGCCTCTGTATTAAATCTGGTGCAGCTGTGTACTGAAAGACATTTTACTGTATTCAGTTTAATATCAAACGATTTTTTCCCTTAATTTCCAACAGGAACATCTCCCCTGTTCCGACCGCATTCACTGCCTGTCACCTTGTCCCAGACGGAGTTATCTTTTTTTTATTAGTTTCCCCTGAGCTTATAGAATCAAACCGCAATGTTCATTATTAAATTATTTAATATTTTCAAAAAAATTAAGTATTTTCATAGAAGTTTATATTAGGATATGAAATTATTTGCTGGGTGGAATTATGCAGATAAACTGCTAATGGCAAAAACTATCGGTTGTGAAATGAATTTGTATTAACTGACATTTTTTTAGGTCTGTACATCACAAGTACTTTTGTATTGCCCCACATATGTTTTTCCGCTCTCTTAAAAAAATTATATTAAGGAAGAACGTGAGGACTCAATGCAGATGTGGTGCTACAAAATATGGTTAATTCAGGGTGTTTGATGGATAAAATCTTTTTGGTGTCCTCGATTCACCTGTGTATAATGTTATAATGTTCTGCAATGTTACGAGAGCACCATAATGTTATACTCGGCTTGTTGCATAAATATTCACAGGGGGAAAGCACCTGGTCAGATCTGGCAGATGGATTTTGTTGGACCATTGCCATGGTCACAGGGGTGCAGGTACATTTCTGCAGCTGTTGACACCTATTCAGGTGTGTTAGTCACATTCCCCTGCAAATATGCAAATCAGCATGCAACTCTGAAATGTTTGAAAAATGTTGTGATGTACTATGGACTACCATTACAAATACAAACAGATAATGGTACCCATTCCACAGGGAATCTTATCAAAGAAGGGTCACAGGACCACAGTGTGGGATGGATTTAAATCTCTACATTGATAATGATTATCAGGGCACCATTAAAGTGCTGTGTGAAAACATGGGTGTTACAGGGTGGGGACAAAATCGCCCAATTAATCATCTTCCCTTATAGTGATGGAACTATAGTGGAAATTGACACAGCCAAGCAAGTGGAAGGTCAACCACTAGCTGGACCAGACAGAATTCGAGCCAAAGTCTGGGTCAAATAACAAAATGGACCACCCAGGGCTGGGGAAATTATAGCCCAGGGTGATGACAGCATTGTCACAGTCATGTACCCAGGAGAAGAAAGATGTACCGGTAACCTAGTGTTACCTTAGGGAACACTAACATAGGTATATGTTGAGTGTGTTTATTGTATGCAGATCAACAGATGAGTGTGAGCCAGCTCCTGGACGTGATCGGTAATGGCCATCAAGAATCATTAGTATACCGGACCAAAAAGTGTTACTTTTATGGGATGTTGACAAGCTTAAGCTCCCAGGTCCAGCAGCAGGTGGAGAGCTCCAAGTCTCCTCTGATCCCAGAGGTACGGCAGCTGACAGCTCTGGTCAAGTCCCTGACGACAGCTCCTGGAGGCCTGGACTTGGCCCGTTTCATCCTTCACGCGCTCCTCTGTGTCTATATTTGGAGGGAGAGCTGTTCAGCTGGTGGGAGGATTTTGTGCATGATCGCCCGGCTTGCCTTAAGACACAGCTCTACCAGAGATGTGACCGGCCCCTGACTCTCAAGTGTCAAAGGTGAGATGCTGTTATAAAACTTAAAGGAATACTTCACCCCTCGAAAGATGAATGTGTATTTAAAGTGGGTCAGATATGTAGTAGAAATTTGAAACTGTTTTTGAATTTGGAGCATTCTAGGCTGAGAAAAGCCAGAAAATGTTTTTTTACTCATGTGGCCGAAATAAAACAACTCAAAGAATGCACTTGCTTTGCTGCCCTGAGGCCACTCACAAACCACGCCTACAGGCTTGCTTTAACAGGAGAGTGGGGGTAGTTATTACTAATTACTTACTGTACTACTGACTACCTGGCTTATTTCCGTTCTTTAGAATTTATTTTGGGATAAAAAAGTGAGCATAATATATATTACACAACTTAGACTTTCTCAATAAAAAGATGAGTTCAACAAGAGTAGCTTAGCAGCTCTGCATATGATTTTTTTTCCTCCAATTGAAATCACAATTTCTCTAAGCTGAAATATTCTTTAGGTTAATATATACTCTAAACTAGCAACACTAAAGGTTTATAACAAACATAACAAATGTGATTTATAATATTTATTTAAAAAGTAAATAAAATAAGATTTTTAACACTCAAAGCTCTTCAATAGCTTCGGCAGTTTCCTGATATCCATAGTATTGACCGTCAGGAGCGGGGTATCTTCGTCTGATTTCCAAAACAACACAGGTAGACAAAACTAGATGACAGCCTTTGCCAAGTCTCTCGGCTTGCAGGACCCACTCCATAAAATGACGGTAGGCTGTTAGACGGTATTGTCTGCAAAACAGTAAGCTCAACATTAGCAATGCAAACTATTTCCACCTACAGTATGCTAGAGTAGATATAAATATAACAATAATAGCTCAGCTGACTTCGTGGGAAGAACGCTATGATAATGCCGGGTATACAAACTCAGTACATGACAACTTAGTAACAAAAAGAAAAACAAACAAAATACTAACTTTACACTAAGCCATCGGATTGTCCCTGCGGGCTTTGGCTGGCGTTTCCAGTTGATCTTCGGGATACTTAAGTAGGTTTCTAGGACCCCCCTATCTATTTGTGGTTCAAAACTAGTGTGCTGAGTAACACATGGTTGTGGTGCCGTTTCATCAGCGGATTCAGCGATCTCGTCCAGGAGAAATTGGCATCGCTGAAATTCGTGACAGCATAAAGACTCTGTATCCGTTTCCATAGGCGCACAGCGAGAGCACCGACACCACCAATCCACCCCAGCTCGAGTCTACAAAGGCTCTTCCTCCTGACCACCAAGCCGGTCTTGCTCCTCGGCGGCAGCAGCTGCTCTAACGGCCTCTTGTTTCTCCATCATCCGCAACTGTTCATCGGTGTTCTGCGGCTCGTATAGGTTGCCGATTCTCGCAACACATCTTCAAAATCCCCTTCTGCCATTTCAACTTCAAAACTACCTTCCATTGTGATTAGTTAATGAGGCAGCATCAAAAATGGTTGAAACTAATATATGCTTAAACCGCTTTAATGCAGCCGAACTTTCTGATGTACTAAAATTATTAGTTTCATCAAAACGTTCAACTTGCATGTTAGACCCAGTCCCAACTAAACTTTTAAAAGTGGTTTTCCCTTTGATTGCTGCTCCAATTTTATACATAATCAATCTATACTTAGTAAATGGATATGTACCACAGGAGTTTAAGATAATTAAACCTCAACTTAAAAAACCATCTCTTCATCAAAACGACTTAATTAACTATAGACCGATATCTAATCTTCCCTTCTTATCTAAAATTCTTGAGAAAATAGTTGCACATCAGATGTGTGAGCATTTAAACAATAATGAGCTGTTTGAGAAGTTTCAGTCAGGCTTTAGAGCTCATCATAGCACTGAAACAGCTCTGGTGAAGGTTACTAATGATATTCTCATAGCCTCAGACAATGGACTGGTGACCATTCTGGTCCTGTTAGATTTCAGTGCTGCCTTTGACACTGTTGATCACAATATTCTCATAGAAAGGCTTCAAAGTGTCGGTATAAGAGGAACCGCACTAGGCTGGTTTAAATCTTATTTGTCCAATAGATTTCAGTTTGTTCAGGTAAACAATAGATCTTCCTCGGCCTCAATGGTTACTTGCGGAGTACCACAGGGTTCGGTGCTTGGGCCGATTCTCTTTACTATATATATGCTTCCTATTGGTAAAATCATTAGGCAGCATGGGATAAATTTCCATAGTTACGCAGATGATACACAGCTATATCTATCCATAAATCCTGATTAATCCAATCAGTTAGGTAGACTACAGGCATATCTGGAAGACATAAAAAAAATTTGATGACTCTAAACTTCTTGCTTCTGAATTCTGATAAAACGAAGGTTGTCGTCTTTGGACCAGAAGCTCTGAAAAAGAAACTACTTAGTCAACCCCTTCACCTGGACGGCATTAAATTAGCCTCCAGTAATAAAGCAAAGAACCTCTGTGTTATTTTTGACCAAGATATGTCATTTAGATCTCACATTAAAGAAGTCTCTAGGATTTCCTTTTTTCACCTTAGGAATATTGCAAAAATTAGAACCATCCTGTCCAGGAGTGATGCTGAAAAACTAGTCCATGCCTTTGTTACTTCAAGGCTGGATTACTGTAACTCTTTATTATCAGGTAGTCAACAGAATACAATTAAAAGTCTTCAGTTAGTCCAAAATGCTGCTGCAAGGGTTCTAATAAATAAAAGAAGAAGAGATCACACTGGCTCCCAGTAAAATCTAAAATAGAATTCAAGATCCTCCTTCTGACATATCCATCCATCCATCCATCTTCTTAACCGCTTATCCAATTCAGGGTCACAGGGCAGCTGGAGCCTATCCCAGCAATTATCAGGCGTTAGGCAGGGTACACCCTGAACAGGACGCCAGTCTGTTGCAGTCCTTCTGACATATAAAGCTCTTAATAATCAAGCTCCATCATACATAAGAGACCTGATTGTTCCATATGTTCCTAACAGAGCCATTCGCTCTCCGACTGCAGGTCTACTGGTGGTTCCTAGGATTTCTAAAAGTAGAATGGGTGGCAGATCTTTCAGTTATCATTCTCCCCTCCTATGGAATCAGCTCCCAGGGTTGGTTCGTGAAGCAGACAACTTGTCTATCTTTAAAACTAGGCTTAAAACCTTCATCTTTGACAAAGCTTACAGTTAGAGACAGGTTAATAGGTAGTTAGAGACAGGTTAGACAGGTAGCTAGGAAGAAACAGGTTAATGTTAGTAGTCAGGTAGTGTCAAAAGCTAGGAAGAGATAGGAAGAGGTAGAATAGCTAGGTAGAGATAGATTAATGTAAGCCAGGTATAGATTGTTAGTAGCTAGGTCTCCTAGTAGCTAGGAGACAGGTTAATGTTAGTAGCTATGCTGCTTTAGGCTACGTTTTTGGAGGACATTATTAGAGACAGTTCCTACTTTCTCTCCTACTTCTCCCCAACTGCATGATGTGCTGTCAGTTCAAGCACTAACCTGTTTTCTCTTAGTCTCTTCTTCTAGTAGGTGCTCCTGACCCGCCCTGCTTGACGACCTTGACTAAGATGACATTGCAGTGATGGAAAGTTCTCCACGTCCTGCAACAAACTTCTGCATCACTTCTGTTGCTCTTTCTGTGTCTCTGTTCTGTATCTCTGTTCTGTATTCTCCAAACCACAGACGGTCTCGGCAGATGACCGCTCGTGCTGAGCCTGGTTCTGCCGGAGGTTTCTTCCTGTTAAAAGGGAGTTTTTCCTTTCCACTGTCGCTTCATGCTTGCTTAGTGTGAGGGATTGCTGAGAATTACACGACGCAATCTTCTGTAGTTCTCTAATTTCTACATTAAACATTGTACTGTAATAACTCTTCTTGTTAAGTGCCTTGAGATGACATCTGTTGTGAAACGGCGCTATATAAATAAACTGAATTGAATTGATTAGCCTACTATTCAAACTTTCTCCAGCAAGAGCCTATTAGCTTAGCTTCTACAGAAAGACGGCGGACACAACACCTTTACTTTCTGTGAGTGAGACCCCTCCCCATATGGGCGTGCTGAAAACATGCGGAACTAGCACTCAATACTGGCTGTAGTCTTATGCCTCTGGCCAAAAAATCCTTTGATGAAAATACTGCTGGTTTTCTACTGATACAAAGCTTAATGCTAAATGCTGAAGTATCCCTTTAATGCCTGTTTGATGAAGTACTGCTTTGTTGCTCAAGTATTGCTTTTGCCGCTGCTGCTGAACTTTATTTGTGTGGGGAATAAAAGTGACACATTATTCTAGCACAATCAGCAGCTCTGGTGTGGTGTCTTTCTTTTATATTGTGTGTGCCGATCCACAAACGGTCCTGGGTAAAAATTTCACAAAACAGTGTTTCTGTATGCAAATCACTGAATGGGCATGAGGACATGAGGACCTGGGTACACACAAGTGGGATTTATCAACACATGATTGCGGAGGAGTGTGCGTACGAATGCCCACCGCACATTTCATAAATCAGACTTTTGACTATGCGTGCGAACATTCTAGATTTCATTTTTGGGATAGAATATAGGACAGTTTCTATGAATGTTTGATCAATGAGGGCCGTGGATTGTCAAATTACTAATACTAATACGAAAATTACCCAATTATATGATTAAATGTTTGGGGTGAATACTTTGTAAATGTATTTAGTTACAGAATACTGAATACCTGTTTTAAAATGTATTTTGTAACGTATTCCGTTACTTTGCTGAATTCTGGTACTATAATTTAAATACTTGGAATCCTTCCCCTTAAAAACAGCATTTAAGTCTATTAAATGTCACAAAATGTGCTGGTAGCTACTCCCGCAGGAAAACTGTTTTGCAGTCACAGCCAATTAGGCTATTTGGGACTTTCTGTTATAAATATGCAAAGTATTATAAACTGACATTCACTGCACTTCATATGGAAAGCTTTTATCCGTGTAACCATTATTTTTAGGAAACCAATCACAAGAACATATAATCAAGCTAACATGTCAGAAAGTACAACCAACACCGACACTGTAACTAAGAAATGACGATATAGGCTCTGTCAAATAATGGGGGGGAAAAGAAGAAGAAAAAAACAGTGGTATAGGATTTTGTTTTGTTTTTGTACATTGTTGCAGTGTCTTTTTTGTGTGACTTGCACATACTTTGCAAGGCTGCCCAGCCTGATGCTTTATGTTTCAAGTTTGCTGTTAACATTGTCGATGTGCGGCGTAGCTTCTTGAGACCCGCCAGCAAAGTTTAGACAAAAATTTTAAGAATTATTCCACCTGGATCATCACTAACCTTTGCAAAAAATCTTTTAGGTGGGTATACGAATATGCCGCTCCATTCATTGATACCGAATTACAGCTGCTCCAGCAATCACTAGAGTTTACCTTAAAACTTGAAAGTTTCTTTCATGACCAGTGCAGAATGAATGGAGGTCTATGGAGCAATACCCCTCAAAATCCACTTTTCTCTGGATATAGTTTTTGGTCTAGTAATTTGAAAAAAAAAATGTTTAAAGGAGATACAAAGAAATTACACATTGCTGGGTGTTAGATTTTTTTAGAGTCACTTATTTAAAGAAGGCTGGTTCTGTTCTGTGAACACCTGCACAACAGACTGGACTGGAGAATCAACAGTGAAGCTCTCTACAAAAAGGGACAAGGCAGACTGTACTTTTTGAGGAAGCTAAGGTCATTCAAGGTTTGCAAGCAAGATGCTGCAAATCTTCTAAAACTCTGTGGTGGAGAGTGTCATCTCTTCATCCATCATCTGTTGGGGTAGCAGCATCAGGGCCAGGAACCTAAAAAGGCTCAACAACCTGATAAAGAAGGCTGCTTCTGTTCTGGGGACACCTATGAAACAACTGGAGATAATGATGCAAAGAAAGATTCTTCATAAAATTAAAAAGATTATGGACAACCCTGAGCATCCTCTTCATGAGACTATCCTACAACAACAGAGTATCTTCAGGTGGAGGTTTCTTCAATTTTGCTGCAACAAAGACCACTACAGGAAATCCTTTCTCCCCACAGCCATCATGGTCTACAACAATTCCTTTAAAAATGAATTAGTAACGAGCTACAAGATTGCTTAATTTCCGTCTGGGATCAATAAAGTATTTTTGAATTGAATTGAATAATTTGCTTTAAAAACTACTTTAAACTCTCAATGACATCATACACACGGTACGACCAGAGATACTGCTTTACGGCAATCCGGATTTTTTCGTTTAAATTTCACAGTACATACATAACCATAGACAGATAATGGTGCTAGCAACCAAAAATAAAGTTGTTAGGTTGGAAAAAAAAAAAAAACGTGGGCAAAAAAGTCCGCCTTAAAATTCTGGTATCGCTTTGGATGCTACGATGCCGTCAAGCGGTACATCTGGTTCTAATCAGTCCTTCACTGATCAATCAGCGGTCATTAGCAAAATGCTAGCGAGTTATGGGCAACAACAACTCAGCCTGTAAGAAAAGGAAAGGACATACGTACTCGTTCATTCAACTTTCAAAGTATAACCCTGTCAGGTTTCGGTAGTTGAAGGAGTACCCAGATGCGGAGCGGCATTTAGGACTCTTACGGCCTATTTTTATTTAATAGTCCAAAAGCAGACGAGACGCACAGAGAAGGCGACAACGAGAACTAGGGGAGATAATGACAAAAACGACCCGACGAGGACAGACTGAGACAGAAGGGCATATATACTGTGGGGAGGGTAATCAGGAAACGAAGAACACCTGGGAGCAGAGAAGGAAAAGAACACAAGGAGGCCTAATAGGACACAAGTGAAACCAACTAGGGCTAATCAACACAGACAGACGGGAAAGAAACAAACAGGGAGGAACAAATAACAAAGACAGGGACGGATCATGACAAACCTATGTTAAACTTTCAAAATCAAATCTTAGATTTCTCAACGGCAATCGGGTGAAATAGACAAATATTGCCGCCTAGCTCCATGGACTCCCATTAATCTCTCGCTCATGGCGATCGCCACCAGAGGAACTCTGGTGGTACTGCAACCAAATTTCATCACAATGGGACTGAATTGAGAGTGTGATGGCTTTCCTAGAATGGCTTTGGTTCATCTTTCAGATGGAAAACACAAGTATTCCAATAGTATCACGAAAGTAATTGTATTCTGAATACCATGTTTAAAAATAGTAACTGTAACGGAATACAGTTAGTCATAATTTTTTTAATAACGTACTGCCAGTACATGTATTCTGTTACTGCCCAACACCCGTTATAGAAAAAATAGGGATAACTAACTCGATAAAAAACAAAATTTAGCATGATGTTTTTTCATGTCTCAGTCAATTCTTTATAAAAAAGATAAGTCATTACAGGTTTTAAAATACTCAGTTGAGCTGTAATGGAGAAATAAAGAAAAACACATTCATATGTCTTGTAGTTCATTTTGTTACAATACTGCTCACTTCAATAATGTACATTTTTCCAGGCTATTAAATCTTAAAAAACAAAATTTTGAAAATTCCTATCAATGCCAATGGAAGACCTGTACCAAAGTAAGTTCCATCAACATCTTCTAAGAACACTAACCTTTGAGCATTAGTCAGAAAAACTTTAACTTTACATCATACCCTAACTAGTTTCCTAGCATTTTATTCAAAAATTACTGACTGAATGAACCCCCAAAATCTGTGCACATGGTTTGGGGTAGTTGGTATCAAATACAAAAAAAGTATTAAAACACCCATCAACTCCACCTAAAAGTGATGGGTATTCAATAGCAGTCCCATTTACAACAAAAAAGCCTTGGGAACAATGGTGGTCTTGTCCTAGCATAGGGACTAGTGGGAAATCTGTTGTGGCCCCAGTCAGATACTCCACCATGTTTGTTCCAGTCTTAGGTGAAGGAGAATAAAAAAGAGAAAATATTGAGGGATAAAAATATGTTTTCATAAATGAAAGCATATTCAGAGCAGGCTATAAAAATAACTGAAGTCACAGGTTGGATGTCAATGAAGACTTTGCGAACCTCCAAGATGCTGGGATGAAGAACTCGCCTTCTCACTTTCTGTGGTACAGTTGGGAGAAGCACTGGCAACAACAGCAAAGCCACATCCCTCTGTGTGTCTGTAAAATGGAAATACATCAAATTTCTCTAGATGACCTAATTTAGAAAAATATAATAAACTCGAAAAATTTGCATTTAATGTGAAAATGCAGTGTGAATGCTGTTAGCCTAATCTGCTGCAGAAAATTGCTGAAGTTGTACAAAACTGCAGAAAATTTTCTAAAACACAAACATCTGGATAAGCAAAAATATTAATTTTAATTAACATGTTGGTTTACAAGAACAGAAACCATTCAGTATGTTAAAATATATCTAAACAGCTAATTTAGATGTGAATGAGCTAAAAGGTAAAATGCTAATGTTAGCTTAAATGACACCAACAGCATGTATGCAGGAAATTCTATAGGATAAAGTCAAAAGTTATGGAACATATTGTATTTTAATCAAAGGCACCAATTGTATATATGTGTCATTTATTTACAGAAAATATTGGCTATAAAGAAAGCGTTTTGATTATATAATGTGTTTATTGTATTATGTGTATTTGTCATATCTGCTGTGTTAAATGAACAGACACTGGAATGCCAGGAGATGATCTTTTCACCATAAACAAGTACCCAAACACAATTTTATTTAAAATGCAGAGATATAGATTCTTTCATTATTTAGAAGTTTACGTTCTTTTATGACTTGCTAAAAACGCACAGAGAATTTTTATTTTTGGCCTATCATGTCCAAAAATACACACGTTATTAGTAAATAATATTTTTCAACAGATATGTCCAACAGCTCATTAATTGTTTATGTACACAATAATAAATTATTCAATAGGCATCAATAGGAGGGGGTGTTGTGGACATTTCCCCATCAGTATTTAGTGATGATAGTTTTGAAACACATGAAGCTCCGCTATAGGTACATATTTAAATAACACATTTAAATTCAGGATGAATCTTTTCACCCACAACCCGACCACGTTAATGACACTTCATCTCGAGCCTTTGAAATTTAATTTGTGCTTTTTTTTCCCCAAGCGTGCAGCTGATCCATAGCCTTTCAGGATCATTATCCATCCATCCATCCATCCATCAGACTCCGGTTTATTGATATTGTCCCCAGCAATTTTAAGAACTAACTGACGCCCTTAAACTTGAAAATAAATTTATAGTAGAAGCAGCTGGAACCGTTTGTTGCCGTTTTGTCACAGAATTTCACACGTAGCAATGGATTGTGGGCAATACCCTTCACTGAAGTCCGCACCGATGCGGGCTTCAGCGAAATGTGGAGCGAGGGCATAAAAGAGGCGGGGCCAGGGGCCGGATTCTCCGCTCTGGAGAATCGGGACACCCTACGCACTTGCGCCCCTCAACTGGAACGCGCAATTGAAGTGCACAAGAGTGCAAGTGCGGGTATTGGGACAGGGCCAATGACACAAACCATTCAGTATGTTAAAATATACCTGAAAAGCATTTTTTTAGCCTGAATGAGCTAAAGGCTAATGCTAGCCAAAACGCTAGTTTCATCTTAAATGACACTAACAGCATGTAAGCAAACACTAACATGTTACTTAATGACACAAACCATTCAGTGTGTTAAAATGTACCAAAAAACCATTTGTTAGCTTAAATCAGCTATAATGCTAACGCTAGCTTAAATGCTAGTGTTAGCTTAAATGACACTAACAGCATGCAGGCAAGCACTAACAAGTTAGTTAACAATGACACAGACCATTCTGTAGGTTAAAATATACCTAAAATCCTGAAAAATGAGCTAAATTGCTAATGCTATCTTAAATGCTAGTGTTAGGTTAAATGACACCAACAACATGTAGGCCAAAACTAACATGTTGGTTAACAATGACACAAACCATTCAGTATGTTAAAGGAGCAGGGGGCCGGATTGAAGAAATGAAACTTGCGACTGCCACGTCCGGTGCTGCGAGTAACTGCAGCCACAGCGGGAGCAAGCACAAAAAGTAAATAAATCAGCAACGTGGCGTACTTTCAGGCAACAGTACATTGCGCACCTTGCCAGCTGTACGACAACAAGCAACATGTCTAGCGACGAAGTAAGTAATGGTGTTTAATCGACCACGTTTGAAGTCCAGGTTCTTTCTCTTCCTTCTTCCTGTTAAATTGAGAAGGTGCAAGAATTGTAGATTGATGTCACATCCACGTGTAAGTGGCAAGCGTGGGAAATTCGGTCACCGAATCGCAGACTATTTTGCAGCACACAGGCTGTTCAAGATAACGGGATTACACATGCCTGGGCTCATTTTACTTAGTTTAAAAGGCTTTATTACCCAATACAATTAAAAAACTGAACATGAATATAATTTATTTTCAAAATCCAGTCCCCTGCTCCTTTAAAACATACCTAAAAAATCATATGTTAGCTTAAATCAGCTAAAATGCTAATGCTAGCTAAAATGCTAGTGTTAGCTTAAATGACAACAACAGCAAGTAGGCAAACAATAACATGTTGGTTAGCAATGACGCAAACCATTCAGCATGTTCAAATATACCTAACCTGGAGCAATGTAAACCCATATACTGAGAAAAAAAGAAACTCCACACTAATAAGTTCAGACAGGCAATGGTGCAATGTATTTCAACTAGGTTACCAAACCATTTCATCGCACAAAGCATGACTGGATTTGCAAAAAAAGTGATCCCAGCAGTCCAGTCTAACTAAAGTAACAATTAAATCCATGTGGCGGTAAAGTTCTGTTGTGCTCTGTCTTTAATCCCTCCAGAGCGCCATCCACTCCATATGTGGAGCCTAACGGTGTGTCCACACCAAATGCGATAAGGCGACCAAAAAAGCGCGACACATTTATAGCTGTTCGCGCGCACATTCGCACCTTGAAGCTTGTACAACGCAAACTGGATGCGCTTAAAATATGGCATTTTCAAGCGCAACCTGGCCTTCAACAGAGCTCGGGCCAGAGTGCATCTGCCGGTGGATTATGGACTGAGCTGACAGAGGACAGCGTGTCCGGCCCGGCCTTCAGCGGAGCTGGGGCTAGAGTGCAGCTGCCGGTGGATTATGGACTGAGCTGACGGAGGACAGCGTGTTCAGCCTGGGCTTCAGCGGAGCTGGATTATGGACTGTGGTCTCCGAGCTGACAGAGGACAGAGTGGATTACTTGTTCGGCCTGGCCTCCGGTAGAGCTGGGATTGGGGGTTTGGTGAGCTACGGATACAGTCTAGCTATGGCAGAGGGATCCATAAACACCAGCAAGCCCCCTCTCATAAACACCGGCTCCTCGCCGCCTGGAGAACGTGACCTGCTCGCCCAGTTTGTGCCGTGAAGGTCCATGCTTCGCCTGCCAACACACCAACTACATTTCTGAGCAGCTGTCCATCTGTCTGCGGTTCGTAAAAGTTTATAATATTTGAGCAGCGTGGGACGTGGTACGGGAGCTACTACCAGGAAAACAGGTGAGGATGCCGTTCAAGGCTCACTGCTAGGCCGAGAGTTGCTTTTATAGCAACAACGGCTCTTTTAAGAGCCACCCATAAACCTCTTAAGAGCATTCCCGTCTAAATAGTTTAACCTATTTATAATTTTTTTTTCTGTCTCTGTATTGAATACTGCTTGTGTTATGTAGCTCTGGGTGATTAGCCAGGGTGTTTATCAGTATTTCCTCCATGTCCTGCTGAGGGTGTGACTCCATGGCAGTCACAGAATCACTGACACTCTGTCCCCTGATTGGTTGTCGCGGCGCGATTTTACGTTGGAGTTCAGATTTTTTCCAACTCGAGCGGTAGACGAGATGAGCACGAATGCACAAAATGCACCATATAAAATGCAGCGCAAATTTTCCATCTCATCTGTAGTGCAAATTGTTCGCACAAATTAGGCAGAAAAGCTTTTTCTCAACGCAAATCTGCTTCTAGTCACTCCTATCGCGTTTGTTGTGGACACACCGTAAGTCTCCTCCCCTTCTGGTTGGCCCAGGGGTCCCCAAACCAAAAAAATAATGAATGGAAGTCAATGTAATGATATAAGTTATTTTCTGACCGCTTTGTCCCACGTCCTGAATCACACATATGTTGTACTTTGATCTAAATAACTAATGATGTACATTTCGAATGTGTTCTTCTTCTTCCACAGTTCTAGTCAGCTAAACGTTTTCACACAAAACCTAAAGTAACTTTTGCCTCCGACCATGAAGGAATACACATAATCACACACCCCAGGGTTCATGGAGACGTCAAGGTGGTCACCCTGCCCCCACGTGTTGGAACTGCGGAGAAGTAGGCCACATTTCACATGAATGTAGCAGAGGCAGAGGACAAGGAAGGGCCAGAGGGGGAGGTCAAATCCATACACAGGGTCCAACTGCCCCACAAGACTCGCAATTCACACAGCAATGACTAGATACTTTTGCCGCCTCTAATGAGGTGGTGGATTGCTGTGGCGCCTTAATGTTCTGAAAGAGAAGCCTTACATAAGACTTAAAATTAATTAACAAATGATAGAGCTCCTTTGTGACACCGGAGCTTGCAGAACGGTGATCTCCCCTGGCGTTAACCTGCCAGAATCTAAAAAAAGCATTTTAGTAAAATCAGGAGATGGTGCTACTACACGCTCATTTTTATCTAAACCAGTGTTATTAACAGATCCACAAACAGGGTTTAGTTCTTAAAACCCAATAGTCATTTCACCACAATGTCCACTCAATTTATTGGGCAGAGACTTAATGTCAGCCCTAAAAATCTCCATTATCCCAGTGGGAGACGGCATGAGAGCTGTGAGAACAGGAAATGTAAATGATGACATTTACCTAAATACAACTCGTAGACCACAGGGACTCAGTCTGTACTACTCTTTACAAGTTGAACCTAAAGAAAACCTTAAAGACACAACAACAATGATGGACACAGCTTTGAAAGTAGTTCCTGACCCCGACAAACAAATCATGCCTACATCACAGTTAAATGTGACTATGGCTCTGAGGCCTGAACCTGATCCCAAGTTCCAAGATTATTTTATGCAACTCTCCCATGCTGTAGTGTTCACCTCACACATCATTACTGATGGAAAATCTGATTCAGCTGCCTCAATAATACTGACTATCAGCCTTAAACCATTCTTTGATTTGCCTACAGATCCACAAATATCTCTGACAAAAAGCAGTAAATCACGTTGGAAAGATTTGGGATATATGGTGCGAAAAGCAGATTTTAAAACTTTGCAAGAAAATAAAGAAGATTGTTGGCAATACAGTGGATCCACAAGCTTATGTAAATGGACTGAACTTATATAGCGCTTTTCTAGTCTTACCGACCACTCAAAGCGCTTTACATTGAAGCCACATTCACCCATTCACACTCGCATTCATACACCGACACCCAACATGGCTCGGTAGGACAATGTAGATTTTGGGGGTTAAGTGCCTTGCCCAGGAGCACATCGACATGTGACTGGAGGAAGCTGGAATCAAACCTACGACCCTCCGATTGCAAGCCAACTACTCTACCATTGAGCCACAGTCGCCCTTGTATGTAGGCTGCCCCTTATCGTGCCACTCCACTGCACCACTCAAGTAGCACCACTAGACTGACCAGAAACAGAAGTCGTCTTATTGACTGAAGAGGAAGAAAATCAACTCAAAGAAGTCCTTGACACATTATGGTCTAAAAGTCCCACTGATGTACGCCTACTCTCATCCATTGCTCCCGTTCAAATAACTGCTAAATCACATTTTAGACCCAGAGTAAGGCAATATCCCCTCTCTGCAGAAGCAGAGTTAGGAATTCAACCAGTAATTGAGGAATTACTAACAGCAGGTGTCATAAGAAAATGTCCTGATTCACCATGTGACACACCAATTTGGCCAGTTAAAAAGGCTGATGGGAAGAGCTGGCGTATGGTTCAAGATTTGAGAATGGTAAATTCAGCTGTCCAGACCAGAGCGCCGAATGTGCCTGATCCACACACTCTGTTAAACTCTCTAAGTCCCACTAGGAAGTTTTTCACAGTAGTGGACCTCAGTAATGCCTTTCTTAGCATTCCAATGCACCCAGATGCATCAGATGCAGTTGCATCAGATTACTATGAAAGCTGCTTACATGACTCTCTCTCTCTTTACTGCACCACCTGCATTCCACTGGAAATAAAGTCAGTAAAAACAAAATCCAGTGGGTAAAACCATCTGTTCAATACTTAGGACAGATGCTATCAGGAGAAGGCAGACAAGTCCAACCTGTAAGGAGAGAGGAATTTTTAAACACTCCTAAGCCCATGACAAAGAAACAAATGATACAATTCCTGGGACTAGCTAATTATTGCAGGCACAATATATCTCATTATGCAGAAAAAACACAACCTCTTCTAGAGATGATCCATGGCCAGCAGATGGAAATGAAGGATACTTTAACTTGGTCAGCTGAAACTGAACTAGCTTTTACCACAATGAAACAGGACATCCATTCTAGCACTGCTTTAGTACTACCAGATTACTCCAAAATATTCACTCAAACAGTGGACTGCAAAAATGGTTTAATGACCTCAGTTCTGCTGCAAAAACATGGAGATAAACAACGTCCTCTTGCATTTTACTCAAAAAAATTAGACGAAGTTTCACAGGCCTTATCCAGCTGTGTGCAAGCTATTGCTTCTGCAGCATTAGCAGTTGAGGCCTCAGCTGACGTAGTACTATTCCATCCCCTGACGCTGTAGGTTCCCCACGCAGTAGATGTTTTACTTCTACAAGGCAGGTTAGGATTATTATCACCAGCGAGACACCTTAGTTACACTGCAATACTGATCTCACAACCTCAGATTACCATACAGCGTTGCAACACTTTAAATCCAGCAACGCTTCTACGTACTGCAGATGATGGAGAACCACATTATTGTGTAGAAGCTACAGAAAAATTACAACTACCTAGGCCTGATCTTAAAGATGTCCCACTACAAACAGGACTGGAATGGTTTGTAGATGGTTCAAGCTCTAAAACTACAACAGGCTCTACTCAAACAGACTATTCTATTGTACAACTTCCTGATGTGATCATAGAAGCCAAATCATTACCACAATATTTTTCCGCTCAGGCCGCAGAAATAGTAGCTTTGACAAGAGCATGTCAACTTGCAGAAGGCAAAGTGGTAAGCATCCACACAGACAGTCAATATGCATTTTCTACCGTGCACTGTTTTGCTAAACAATGGGAAAGGAGAGGAATGGTCACCTCTACAGGAAAACCTATATCCCACTCTCAATTTACTGATAAAACCATTAGACGCAGTTATGTTATTAAAAGCTATTGCAATTTGTAAATGTCAAGCACATACCACAGGAAAAGACACAGTTTCCTGTGGTAATAGATTAGCAGATGAAATAGCAAAAACAGCTGCACAAGGCAGTTTTGGCTACTCTACTGCTTATACACAGACCATAGAACAGGATTTTATAGATCAGACTGTTATGAAAGACATGCAAACACACGCTCCCATTTCTGAAAATCAACTATGGAAGACAAAAGGTGCCACTTTATCTGAAAATTGACTCTATGTTGTAAATAATAAACCCATCCTGCCCAAATCATTGTTCAAAGCTGCTGCAATTTTGACACATGGCCCGTGCCACGTGTCAACAGGGGGGATGAAACACCCAATACAACAACATTTTACAACATACCATCTTGAAACCTATTTTTTTTTTAAATTGGAGGTCCTGCACAATATGTGTAAAACACAATCCTCAAGGCAACATGAGACCTAAAAGAGGACAGTTTCCTCAACCAGCTTATCCATTTCACACAATCCACATGGATTTTTAAGAACTAACACAAAGTGGAACTTACAAATATTGTTTGGTTATCATTGATGCATTTTCCAAGTGGGTAGAAATTATTCCAACTGCTAAAAATGATGCCTTAACAGTAGCAAAAGCTCTATGCAAAACAATCATCGCTAATCATGGCATACCACAGACAATCTACTCAGATAATGGCCCACATTTTGTAAATGAAGTAATCCAAAACATGGCTGCTCATTTAGACATCAAATTAAAAAATCATTGTGCCTATCATCCTCAAAGCGCCGGATTGGTTGAACGAAACGTCATAATCAAAAGCAGACTTAGGAAATGTATGGAAGAAACTAAAAGACCATGGCCAGAATGCCTAGATTTAGTTAAACTATACATGAGAATAACTCCAACAAACCAAGGCTTCATAAAAGTTATTAAAAGAAAAAACTGGACCAGCCCAAAGAGGGAGGGACCCTTTCAAGTTTTGCTGGCCACTCCCACTGCCGTGAAGATTGCTGAGAGACCTTCCTGGATTCACCTTACCCATTGCAAGTTGCAGAGACAACTGGATCAATAGACGTGTGAGAGGAGGAAGTCTGGGCTTCAAAGGGCAGAAATTCTGGGGTTCTGATCTCAAACCCAGCAGAAAAGCAGTCCTGTCACCTAGTGGTCAAACTCTCTGAAAAGGGAGGCTATTCATCCAGTTGTTTTTCTCTGCCACCACCATGAAGATTATTAAATTATTTTGCCTGACACTGCTCAGCCTGGCAGTGTTATGGCTTCTGATGAGTTCAGACACCACCCCATCACGTGACAAAAGATTTGTAATTGACACCCATCATGCCTTCAAAAACACCTGGTATCAGGTGGCTAACTTAACTGCTAAACGTTTAGGTTTTAATGCTAGTTGTTATGTCTGCTCCTGGATCCCCCATCACTCAGAAGAAATGTCATCGATGACTGCTGTCCAAACCAACTGAAATAATACCATATTGCTGCTATACAAATTAACTATAAAAAATGTTGGAACAGACTGTTCCACCTTACCTCACTGCTGCACTGCTGAGCACAACAGGACATGGTCCCAGCCTGGTGACTTTTCCAAGAAAACGAATGCTTCACTTGCCAAAGGAATCAACTTACTACACCTTACTGGAAAACACATTTTCTGTTTTTCAGTCCCTTGTAACAGCAAGCATACATTTTTAGGAGATTCCACCTGCGAGGACACGCTACCCTTGTCAGCAACCCACACGAAGACGATGCATATAAACCACTGGATGACGGTTGGAAACACATCTATGCCAAGATATGCAACCCTCAACACCACTCGACTCCAAGGCAAGATAAGTGGATTCAAAACCACTGTCAAAAGAGGAACCCATCTCCTAGAGGTTCCCTCCCAATTTGGCACAGGAACGCCTGACGGATACATCTGGAAGTGTGGTCACACCTTCTACCTCTACCTACCTAAGGATTGGTGTGGCACATGGAGTTTGGCTCGACTGCAGCCCTCCTCATACATCATAACAGAGGACGGAGCACCTTCTTAACCTGAGCTGAAGAAATGGGAATTCAAACCTCCACAGGTGTACAACCCCTTCTCTGGCAATGGTAGACAAAAACCACTCTACAGTGATGCTAAAGGGATTTTCCATACATTGTTCCCCATGGCTGTAGTATCAAGCCTCATGAAAATGATGAATGATGTTTGGTGGACTTTGGAAAACATCACAGACATCCTTGCCGAGATGTCCAACCTGCTGGCCAACGACCCTGAAAAACTGGCGATGAGAACCATGGTTATGCAACATCAGGTAGCGCTGGACACTCTATTTGCGTCTGAAGGTGGACTTTGTACTGTAATCGGTGAACATTGTTGCACTTACATCCCTACAACACATGACAATTGGACCCTCATTCATGACCGGGTGCAGGGATTAACTGACTTTTTAAAAGCACAGGAAAGCAGTAATGGACAGTGGGCTCTCATGGGCTGGCTGAGAACTGGCAGGTGGTATCAGGTTCTTTTAAAAATAGCTTTGCCATTCATTGTAATTTTGATATTTTTCTGCATTTTTGTTAGTTGTGTTCTCCCATGTATAAAACAAATGATGAATAGGATGATAACTAACACAATGGTCCAATACTCTCTTCTTAATCAGAGGCTTGAAGATGAAGACAGAAATGAAGAAGAACATGTGGTGTAAAAACCTTTTTATGACTCCATTAATCCAAACTACTGCTCAGGTAGCGATTAATTGGATGATGTCTAGGTGAAGCCCACATTAATATCATTTTGAAATTGCTACTTACTTTTGCAATTTCTTTGTTGTATGTCTTATTACATTTCTTGAATTTGGGATGCTACTAATTTTTGCAACCTTTTGTTGTCTGGTTTTTATGATTCTTATATTTTTACATTATTAGAGTTGTTACCTATTTTACAACTTTTTGTTGTTCGTGATCACATTTAAAAACCACATTTCAGGGGGGAAATGTTAGGGAAAAATAATAGTGTTATATTATTATTTTCTTAGGGTGTATTTCTTTAGCACATAGTTTAAATGTACTTTTTAAATGTCAATTGGTTTCAACCATATGTTCCTTTGTATACACCCTGTTCTTTTAAGATGCTAATGAAGTTTGACCAAATAAAGAGAGACTGCAGTGGGAGGGCCTTTTGAGACCAGGTGACAGAGCTGTGTGATCAGGACACAGAGCTTGGAGACTGTCTGAGAAGCTGAGAGGAGAACAGACACATGGTCAACCAGAGTATCTTCCTGGTCTCCCTCTGCAGAACTTTACCTATTTTATCTCCCACTGCAGAGTTCATTTAACTTCAATTTCTCTCCGACCCCTGTGTGTGTTTTTCTCTAGGTTAAACCACTATTTTTTACCCTAACACCTCCGGTCAAAAATCTGCATCAAAATTTGGACATCATATTTGGACATCATATTTTCAATCCACGGCGCATTTCAAACTTGATCAGAAAATAACTATTATCGCTCTATTGACTCTCATTCATTTTGGCAGTCGGGGACCCATGGACTGGACTTAGGCTCCCCATAAGGCCTGTCATTTTTCGAGCAATCACAGACCAGTGTTCACTGACACACAGAAGCAGCACTTTGGATCCTTAAAGAGTAACTCACCCCAAAATCAACTTTTTTTGTTGATAAACTGTATAATTAAGTCCATAATAGCACTATCTACATTTCCAGTAATTATTTTATGTATTTTAGTACATTTTAGTGAAAATATTGATTTTGTACCAAAAACAGTTAGTTTAGTGCCCCAAGTGGTTAAATGATTACACTGCACTGCACTCACTGCAATTCAAATCCTGCTTTGCCAGCGGCTAATTTCGGGTTATTGACGTAGGCTTGAAATAGTAACGACAGCAGTTCGGCTGTGGTGGGGTAAATAAAATGAGCGGTCTCGGCCACACCTCCGTAACAATGTGCTATGAACTGTCTGCAGAACAATTGGCGCATAACCTTGATGCTCCGTTATGCAGGTGGTTACCCCTACTTGCTGACATTTGCTCATTACCTATGACATTTATGAATGTTTCTCATCATGCTTGGATACATCTGTCTGCAACACACATTTTCTGTTGTGGACAAAGACGTACAGTGGACGCAGGTGCACCTGTCGAGGGAAAGTCACATTAAATTACTCGAACTAAAATATATTTAGCATTAGATTTAGCCAACAACAATGTACCACTCAGAGACAGCGTACATTCTATGCCACTACGAGCTCTATATCTGCTGCTATCCCGGACAGGGAACGAGACAACGGCTCGATATGATATGGCGCCGCTCCCCTCCTCCACAGAACCTATCTCCCTGTATTCTGTTCCCTCTGGAGTAGCTGGATGAGAAAAAAAATCTCAACCTGCAGATTATTTCCAGGCGAAGGGGCTCGCGTTACTATGGCTCTCTCCATCTTTCAGCCCGCCTGTGACTCTGCGCTGCTGCATGCAACATGTCAGTCACAGCCCAAACCATGCCCAGCCATTCATCCCCCCCTGTTTTTCCTGGTCCGCCAGGCAACGCCTTCTTTTGAGCCGTTTTTCAAAAAAAGAAAATGTGGGCGTGGTTATACTCTGGTAGGTAGCATTCAGACTGCATCCGTTGGATACGTTGCTCGACGCATCCAACGGATGAAGTTTGACACATGTCCTAAAAAGCATGCAATGCTTGTGTGTGAGGAAAAAAGGATGCCTGGACAGGGGCTTCTTCTGTTTCCTTACGTTTTGAACAATGGCGGATAGTATCGAGAGAGTGGCTTGGCTTTATTTGCTAAATAAAGCTAGACAACGTCAACTTCGGCTGCATCAGAACCGTTTGTGGGTTCTGAGTTTGGGGAGTTTAACCATTTGCTCCAGGAGCCACCTACCCAGATAGCAATACGACTTTGAATAGATGTTGATATTCCATCAGAATCATCAGTATGATTGACATAATATAAGATATTTCAATGGTTAATAAATGTTGAATCACCACTGCCAAAACCGATTAAACCCGATGATGGGATATTGTCAATAAACTTACGCTGTAACAAAATTGATACATGGTACACCCCACGATGATTCATATATGGTTGATTTATGGTTGTGCGGGAAAAACAGTACATTGAAAAGTCGTCGATTTATAGTTGACCGGGAGACATTACATTGAGCTGAACGGACGTCTGTCTCATTTAACGATTCATATTTCAAGGTAAGGATGTCTTTTTCTATGCTCTAGATCTTTTAGCAATATATATAAATATATGATATAAATATTATATAAATAGGAAATATACTCATACTGTTTTGCTCCCCCCCTCCCCAATTGTTTTCCGTGATATCCTACATGGGTGGTGTTGAGATTCCACTTTGAGAACAATAATTCCAAAAATACCTAAATATATATATATATATATATATATATATATATATATATATATTTATATATATATATACAGTGGGGCAAAAAAGTATTTAGTCAGCCACCGATTGTGCAAGTTCTCCCACTTAAAATAATGATAGAGGTCAGTAATTTTCATCATAGGTACACTTCAACTGTGAGAGACAGAATTTGAAAAAAAATCCAGGAATTCACATTGTATGATTTTTAAAGAATTTATTTGTAAATTATGGTGGAAAATAAGTATTTGGTCACTTCAAACAAGGAAGATCTCTGGCTCTCGCAGATCTGTAACTTCTTCTTTAAGAAGCTCTTCTGTCCTCCACTCGTTACCTGTATTAATGGCACCTGTTTGAACTCGTTATCTGTATAAAAGACACCTGTCCACAGCCTCAAACAGTCAGACTCCAAACTCCACTATGGCCAAGACCAAAGAGCTTTCGGAGGACACCAGGAAAATAATTCTAGACCTCCACCTGACTGGGAAGAGTGAATCTACAATAGGCAAGCAGCTTGGTGTGAAAAAATCAACTGTGGGAGCAATTATAAGAAAATGGAAGGCATACAAGACCACTGATAATCTCCCTTGATCTGGGGCTCCATGCAAGATCTCATCCCGTGGGGTCAAAATGATCATGAGAACGGTGAGCAAAAATCCCAGAACCACACGGGGGGACCTGGTGAATGACCTGCAGAGAGCTGGGACCAAAGTAACAAAGGTTACCATCAGTAACACACTACAACGACAGGGAATCAAATCCTGCAGTGCCAGACGTGTCCCCCTGCTTAAGCCAGTGCATGTCCAGGCCCGTCTGAAGTTTGCCAGAGAGCACATGGATGATACAGCAGAGGATTGGGAGAATGTCATCTGGTCAGATGAAACCAAAGTAGAACTTTTTGGTATAAACTCAACTCGTCGTGTTTGGAGGAAGAAGAATACTGAGTCGCATCCCAAGAACACCTTACCTACCGTGAAGCATGGGGGTGGAAACATCATGCTTCGGGGCTGTTTTTCTGCTAAGGGGACAGGACGACTTATCCGTGTTAAGGAAAGAATGAATGGGGCCATGTATCATGAGATTTTGAGCCAAAACCTCCTTCCATCAGTGAGAGCTTTGAAGATGAAACGTGGCGGGGTCTTCCAACATGACAATGATCCCAAACACACCGCCCGGGCAACGAAGGAGTTGCTTCATAACAAGCATTTGAAAGTCCTGGAGTGGCCTAGCCAGTCTCAAGACCTCAACCCCATAGAAAATATGTGGACAGAGTTGAAAGTCCGTGTTGCTCAGCGACAGCCCCAAAACCTCACTGCTCTCGAGAAGATCTGCATGGAGGAATGGGCCAAAATACCAACTACTGTCTGTGCTAACCTGGTAAAGACCTATAGTAATCGTTTGACCTCTGTTATTGCCAACAAAGGTTATAGTACAAAGTATTGAGTTAATTTTTGTTAATGACCAAATACTTATTTTCCACCATAAGTTACAAATAAATTCTTTAAAAATCCTACAATGTGAATTCCTAGATTTTTTTTTCACATTCTGTCTCTCACAGTTGAAGTGTACCTATGATGAAAATTACTGACCTGTCATCATTTTAAGTGGGAGAACTTGCACAATCGGTGGCTGACTAAATACTTTTTTGCCCCACTGTATATATATATATATATATAAAAAATTTTATATCCACCGAGTTAGCTTCATAGCTGGTTGAATTATCGACATTGCTTGCTTAGCTATGCAGAGCAACTGCCGTTAACTCAACCGTAACTTTGAAAAAATCCATGTCTCTGTCTCGTCTGCTAAGTCGATATCGCACACCATCCATCCAATATCTATACGGCTTTATCCAATTCAGGGTCGCGGGTGGCTGGAGCTTATCCCTGCTATTAGCAGGCGAGAGGCAGGTACACCCTGGACAGGTCGCCAGTCCTTCACAGATATCGCAAACTGTTCCACCAATTTAGATGTTCACTTGTAACATCCAAAATTTCTGGTGCCAGTTTCACAAAGCAGGTTTAGTGAAAACTCTGAGTAAGTTAACCCTGAGTTGAGGGAAACTCGGATTTCTCGGTTTCACAAAGCCAGTTCAGCGTGAGTCAGTTACCCAGGCAACACACTCCGTGAAGCTAACCTGCTAACTAATGCTACCTTCATGTGGTATGGGAAAGATTATGCTTTCCACTTGTGAAGTACAAATTCCCAGTGCATTGTGTTCAAGTGTTTTTGTTGTCGTAGTGAAGTGAAACATAGCGGATCCATAGTCTATCCTGACCTACAGTCAATGATCCAACCTGCTACTTCGGTAAAACTGTTTTAGACTGCAAGCTATCTACTCTCAGGAGTTAAAACCAATAAATAACAGTATTTTAACAAAACCACACTAAGTTCAAAAGGTGGTGTTATTTAAATTATGTTTGTTCTAGCATTATGTAGGTTTTAAATTAACCAACTGATAGCAGCAGAGAACTTTTAACATATGGCAATGGTTGGACGAGGTTCGCTTTCAGCGGTGCTTCCGTCTGTCCTGTGGCCAGTTTGATGACCTCTTGGGCCGCATCGGAGCTCAAATCTCCTACCAGCACACCAACTACAGGCCCTCTATTACTCCCGAGGAGCGCCAGTCCATCTGTCTTCGGAAAGTGTTATTTCTGATTTTGCGATTGCAGACGGCCACAATCAGCTTGTCTTCCATTGTTGAAAATGTTTTTTCTTATCTTGCTTCATTCAAGATAGGTGCATAGTGACATCACTACAGTGAGACGCTCTGATTGGTTGATGCATTGAGTTACCTGCGTTGGGTCCGTCAAAAGTTAAGCTTGCTGAACTTCTGTGTTGCTTGCATTGCTGCATTGCAGTATGAAACGCATGTAAAGTTGACGGAGCAAACGTACACAATGTAGTGCAGAGCCCCTAACGGACCTTTGACATACTCAACCATAGACTACATGTAATCTTGCTGCAACTGATGCTGGCATTTGGGACGGTGTGAACACAGCATTACTCTTTAACTTTTAGGCTTTTTTGAATGAGACAACTCCTAATGAAGGTTTCTGACCGAAAGCTTGATGATAAATAAAGCTCTCACAATTGCAGATTGAAGTGTGCGGATTCTGCTCTTTTTGAATTTAACTTTTGATCCAGCACCTCACCCTGATGAGTGGTGACTCCTTCTACTCTACCTAGGCTTTTTTGAATGGGGGTCCAGATTCTGAACAACTCTTAATATCTCGATCTATCGGAACGGATAGGGGAACGCTCTCAACCTACTCAATTATTTGAAAATATGATTTTACAGCTGTGAATTGATGTCAAACATGGCAATAAAATTAAGAAAAACGGAAAACTGTCTCTCCTTTGTTCCGAACTTCTTCTAACTCGGAAACTACAAGGTCTATCAAAATAATTTTTTTATTTTTAAGTATAAGCAGTCTTTAATAGAAAAGCATAATTCATTTCATGTCTGTACAACAATTTATGTAGGAGCAGTGATTTTGTAAAAATTTGAATAATTTTGGCATTTCTAAATGTGAGCCATTTCAGTGAGGAGCAGATTTGTTACACTCAAAGAAGTAAAATTTATGGAGAAATAGTCAAAGGTATCGTAAAAGTTGTTTGATCGTGAGCATCAGGAGGGTCTGAAGTTATATTAGCACAATGCTCATGTTTCTACATCCCATCGTTTTTGAGATATGACTTTACGAAGGTAGGTGAAAATCAAGCTGTCCCTTTCTATAATTTCTCTGTCCCAATGCATTTTCCTATTTACTTGAGGGTTCCGCTCTGTCACTTTGGGTCGATTTGCCAAAAGTCTGTGACTGTCACATTAATTTTGGTAACATTTGTTAAATCCTAAATATTTTTTCTAATCATAAGGTATTATACAGTTGTGGCCAAAATTTTTGAGAATGACACAAATATTAGTTTCCCCAAAGGTTGCTGATAAACTGCTTACAGATCTTTCCTTCAGTTGTTTCTGTGATGTACTGAGATCATTATGTCACCTGATTGGGTTAGAATGGCAGACTTGACTTAAAAGGAGGGTGATGCTTGAAATCATTGTTCTTCCATTGTTAACCATGGTAACCTGCAAAGAAACGCGTGCAGCCATCATTGTTTTGCATATAAATGGCTTCACAGGCAAGAATATTGTGGCTACCAAGATTGCACATAAATCAACAATTTATAGGATTATCAAGAACGTCAAGGGAAGAGGTTAAATTCTTGTTAAGAAGGCTTCAGTTGTCAGGTTCAGAAAGTCCAGCAATCCTCCTAAAGAGGATTCAGCTGCGGGATATGAGTGCCACCAGTGCAGAGTTTGCTCAGGAATGGCAGCAGGCAGGTGTGAGAACATCTGCACGCACAGTGAGGCGAAGACTTTTGGAAAATGGCCTGGTGTCAAGACGGGCAGCAAAGAAGCCACTTCTTTCCAAAAAAAAACATCAGGGACAGATATTCTCAGATGAAGCCTCTTTCCGATTGTTTGGGTCATCTGGGAAAAGGCTTGTCCGGAGAAGAAAAGGTGAGTGCTACCATCAGTCCTGTTTTATGCCACCAGTAAAGCATCCTGAGACCATTCATGTGTGGGGTTGCTTCTCATCCAAGGGAGTGGGTTCACTTACAATTTTGCCCAAAAACAAGCCATGAATAAAAAATGGTACCAAAACACCCTCCAACAGCAACTTCTTCCAACAATCCAACAAAATTTTGGTGAAGAACAACATTTTCCAGAATGATGGAGCACCGTGCCATAAGGTAAAAGTGATAACTGGCTGGATAAGTGGCTCAGGGACCAAAACGTTGAAATTCTGTGTCCATGGCCTGGAAACTCCCCAGAAAACCTAATCCCATTGAGAACTTGTGGTTAATCCTCAAGAGGCGGATGGACAAAACCCACTAATTCTGACACAATTCAAGAAGTGATTATGAAAGAATGGGTTGCTATCAGTCAGGATTTGGCCCACAAGATTTGGCTTACACTACAAATACCGACTCTTTGCATAAATGTCATGTGATTGTCGATAAAAGCCTTTGAAAAGTATTAAGTGCTTGTAATTATATTTCAGTACATCACAGAAAAAACTGAAACAAAGATCTAAAAACTGTTAAGCAGCAAACTTTATGAAAACTAATATTTGTTTCATTCTCAAAACTTTTGGCCTTAACTGTATTTGTAGATAGTGTGAAATTTGTAGAAACAGGAGTAATTTGTTAGTGACAAACGCACACGATCTGTTTCAAAAAGGCACACAATCTCTTTAAAAAAATGCAAAAAAACCTGTTTCAAAAATGCAAACAATCTGTTTCATAAATGCACACAAGCTGTTTCGCAAATATAATTTTGAAAAAAGCTCCAAATATATACCCACAGATCATAAAAATTCCTGAATGTGCATGAACCCACCACTTCTCATTTGTGAACCTCTGCATTTGTGAGAGAATGATGTGTGGTGAGTTTTGAGACTCACCTAACGTGGACGGACAACTAATGTCACCATTGGCTAAGAAACCTATCAATCAAATTAATCACTTAGCCAGCTGTTCGCTTTCAGCCAATGGTATAGCTCCTAACATGTTCCATCCACATTGTAGGCCGAACGCATGAATCGGCAATAATTAGTCATTACTAATCCATTTCCTGTTTATTAAACAGTGGGCATGAATTACTAACCGGTTTCCTCGGTGTATCAAACTGCGCGCACGGCCTCGCAATCTATTTCCCGATTTAATAAACCGTGTGACAGCGTGACATTAACCATGTGGTGTTCCGTTTGCTTGGTAAAAAGCCCTGACCACCTTTGGTGTCTGTGTCGTGGCTGTAGCACAATGGTTAGGGCGTAGGATTAATGATTGAGGTAATCCCTTTTTTGTTGTTTTTATCCCAACAAGTCCCAAGTCTAGCAGCATTTAAAAAGCCTTAAAAAGATTAAGGCTTTTTAAATTTTGACCCATCCCTTTATTGGAACTTAAACCATAATGTTCTCCCCAGGGAGAAATAAAACCGACAGGTAAATGTTTAATATTGTTTTTATTCAGCACATACAATTCAGGCACTTTTAAAGACAACATCATAACATACACAATTCAGTCCAATAATCCTTTATTCATTCCAGAGTGAAATCAAGCTGTAGCTCATATTATTTAAGTTTCTAAAAAGGAGTTTTAAATGATGATGGCTATGGACTGCAATAATGTCCTATACTCTCAGTAAATGTGAAGGAATCAGTCATGGTTCCTACATCCACATTCAATTTCCCAATGACACAGGATAAACTAAAAAAGACAAAAATATTCTCAACCATAATTTAGTACATAACAAAAGTTTGAGAGTAATACTTAACAGAATAGTAATATCTTTCCCTAATGCATAAAAAAAGATCTGTTACACTTCAAGCTTTAAATTAACATGAAATCACTACTGATTACTACATTAAAAAAAAACATAACAGCAGCATAGAGAACAATGTGCATGAAATGCCATGCACTCCAACCTGCTTACAAGTAATTAAAGACGTTACTTAAATGGTTGGGTGCCCCCTAACAACATGTTTATGAAATTTTGCCATATCATGGTTTAACAATGCATTTTTATGCAATTAAGGAAAAAAAACAAAATATCAACACAGAGGGAGATTGAAGAAGCAGCTACTCACCAACAGACCAGTGTCCCACCAGACAATGTTTGGGAACTAAAGATAAAACACATTTATAGACTGTTGATTAAAATAAACCAAGGAAGACTGCCCAAGCAACGCAGACATGTAACCTGTAGACATGATTACATTAAATATACATTATACAAAAATAGAAGTTTAGAACTTGTTAACATTGTTGACATAAATTAATTGTATATAGAAAGGTCAAATAAACAAAAAAATGTCCTCAAGAACTTTTAACCTGTAGTTTTAGATTAATTGAGGCCCTTGTCCAACACAGCTGTAGCAAATTATTGGCCTGTAACCAGGCCCTGCAGAGTCTTCTTCATGTATTATAACGGTGGTTGGCCTACTGCCCTGGGGTGTGAATCAGAGCCCTGCAGAGTCTAACAGCTGATCCATTTAAAGCTTCAGTGCAGCTCCAAGATGTTTGACGTTTGACAAACTAACAAAATCATTAGAGAAAGTTTAAAAATTAAACATTCATATACACTTTTAGAGAATCATATTTAACATCCTGTTAAACATTTAACTCATTCATATCTATTGGAGAGTACAGTAAATTGATAGAAAAAAAATCATCCAAAACACAGACTACTAACATTTAACTTTAAGAAATAGACAGGCCTCTGGGGATGACATCAGTTATGCGACATGTAGGGGGATGGGGTAAATGTTCTGGTCACGGCTGAATAAAGATTCATGCAAGATAACAGACTCGCGTGCATTATTAGACCACACGACATCGTCTCAGAAGTCCTGTTACACTGTGTGAAGAACATATGAGCCAAGTTGGTGTTGCTTGAACTCTTGCGGCTAAAGGAGAGGAAAAGAGAGAAAGTAAGGCATGGTGGAAGACAACGAGCCCCAGCAGGACCAAGTGCCCCGTTCAGTTTTCAACCACCGGAGCCTTTCAACTTTTCAAAGCCGCAGGAGTGGGCCAAATGGATAAGCAGGTTTGAAAGATTTCGCCTCGCAAGCAACCTGAATGCTAGCTCTGAGGAACAATCAAGTAAATACATTGATTTACTGCATGGGTGATGAAGACGACGATGTGCTGCGCAGGCTAAGCAAATCTGTGGAGCGCAGAGCAACATATCAAGGGGTACGTGATGGTTTCCAAGCATTTTTCATAGTAAAAAAAAACGTAATCTACAAGCGTGCCAAGTTCAATTTGAGAAGACAGGAAGAAAATGAGACTGTAGATGCCTTTATTACTACATTATATGCCCTTACAGAGCACTGTGGCTATGGGGTGCTACATGACGAGGTAATACACGACCGGCTTGTCGGTCTGTCGGAACGCATGCAGCTCGACCCGGATCTTACTCTTGAAAAGGCTATCAACATGGCGAGGCAGAGTGAGGAAGTTAAAAGGCAGTAATCTTCACTGCGAGGAGACACCAGTACACAGGCAATTGAGGCTAAATGTGGTAACAGAGTACTCAAAAGCAGTTGTAGGTTTGCTAAGACCAAACCACGCCAAGCTAGCAGTCACCAAAATAAGCTGCAGAGCTCTCCCCACAGTAAACAGAGTGTTCAGTGTCATAAGTGTGGCAGCTCTCTATCTCATCAAAAGGAGATTGTCCAGCTAATGATGTAAAATGCCACCTGTGTGAAAAAATGGGCATTACAGGCGCGGATGTAAAGCTAAAAAGACTGTGCATGAGGTGGAAGACATTGATGCCTTATTTCTTGGCAGTGTTACTAAAAATGGGGAGCCATGGATGGTGAACATTGAAATAAATGATAAAAAGGTTTAATTCAAAATAGACATGGGAGCTGATGTTACAGTCTTGCCACATAAGGTGTTAAAAGAGATCTACGGCAGCAGCAGACCACCCAGTCTCCAGAAAGCAACAATGCCACTGCTGGGACCTGGGAGGTGCCAATTAAAAGTAGTAGGTGTTACGGAGTTAATGCTAAGAAAAGGAGATGAAGAAGCAAGGAGGATTTGAATATTTTGAGACACCTGCACAACGCTCTGCTGGGGAGGGCTGCTATCCGCAACCTGGAACTTGTGGCTCGCTTGGATAACATCACCATGGAAACTCTAAAGACCAGCTTCCCAAAGCTATGCAGCAGTCTTGGAGAAGTGCGGCAACCATATGCCATCAAGTTAAGACCAGATGCTCTACCATTCTCACTCAAAACCCCTTGAAGGATCCCATTGCCACTCATGGACAAAGTGAAACAAGAACTGTCCTGCATGGAAAACTTAGGAGTGATCAGCAGAATCGAGGAGCCAACAGACTGGTGTTCAGGCATGGTGGTGGGGCCGAAAAACAATACAGAAAAGGTACGCATTTGTGTCGATGTGACACACCTCAAGCTTTCTGTGTGTAGAGAAAAGTACATCCTACCATCAGTGGAGGAAACACTGAGCAGACTGGCTGGAGCCAGAATTTTCAGCAAGCTGAATGCTAACAGGGGTTTTTGGCAGATACCGTTGACAGAAGATTCAGCAAAGTATACCACATTCATCACACCTTTCGGCCGTTAGTACTTCAAGCGACTGCCTTTTGTAATAGCTTCCGCCCCCGGATACATCCAAAATAGGATGGCTACAGAGGTTACAGGCAGCCTGGAAGGAGTTGCTTGTCACATGGACGACATGTTGGTCTGGGGGAGAACACAAGAGCAGCACGACACTCGTCTGCATGCTGTGCTCAGAACGATGCAGGACGCAGGCATTACACTTAACATTGACAAGTGCGATCTGTCAAAGCAAGTGTTGACCTTTTTAGGTCATGTCCTTAACACCAGTGGAATCAGCCCTGATCCAAGCAAAATGGAAGCAGTAAAAAAAAATTAAGGAGCCGACAAATGTCACAGAGTTAAGGAGTTTCCTGGGAATGGTTAACCAGCTTGTGAAAGGTTCCGCAACTTTCTCATAGGAAAACATTTCCAAATGGAGACAGACCACAAACCTCTCCTGAGTCTAATGGGGTCATAACCACCGGATGCCCTCCCTCCTCGAATCCTACGGTTTAGGATGCGCCTAATGCTGTATTCTTACTCCATTTCTCATGTGCCTGGAAAGTATCTGTGGACAGCTGATACACTGTCCCCTGCTCCTGTGCAAAAGGAGGAAACGCCAGAAGACAAGGAGTTGTTGGAAGATACAAATATATATATGTAGACATGGCTATGGAAACTCTTCCAGCAAGCACTTCCTACCTGGAGAACCTGAGGCAGGAGTTGAAGAGTGACATTGTGTGTGCACGTGTGATGCAGCTATGTGAAGAAGGGTTGATTTACCAGGCTTGACTTATAGGAAGAAGAAAAAAAGATGTTCATAAGTGTGTGAGATTATGTAAATTAGCTTAAAAAGAAAGTTTGTTTGTATATAACAAGTTCTGCTAAATTTTTTTTTTTTAAGAAAAGAAAAAGTTTAACCGATGAGAAATTGATTGTTGCTTTCTTCCAGGCTAATTAGGAGCAGACCTTTCAATCTCGAGGCAGAATAATCCTCAAGGTCTGTTGAATCAATGGCAGTCTACCCATTGATTCTAGAATAGAATCTAAGCATTGACCCTCACCCCTCTATCTCAATTCCCAAAGAAGGCTGATTGGACAGAATCCAATAACATGACCTTCACAGTAATCGCCCTTGTAATTGAGTGGGTCATCACTGCAATGATGGCTTGCACAGCTTACAAGCAGGTCAAACAATTGCGAGTTAGAATCGACGCTATGACATTTATCTCAGCACAATTCGTCTCCTCCCCCAGACCCACAGTGAAATTCGGCACCTGTGCCTGATGGACGCTCATTGTTGTGATTCTATCACCTTCTTGTCCTATTTCCTCCCCTTCCTATAATCAATGCACTACCTCATAACGAAGGGGGTAGATGTTTTTTGTTTATACATTTTTTATATATACTACTGTTTCTCTTTTATACTTTGAAACATTTAGTAGCGTTAGTTAGGCTCCACCCAGATGGCTTTACCCAGAACAGGACATGCCAAGGACACTTTGAATGTATGGCCCCAGCGTACCTACAAAGAATGTAAACTGCAGTTCCGCTCTTTACAACTAAAGGGGGACTACTGGGAAACATATCGTCTGACCCATATTGCTTTTTTTCCCCGTTTGAACTGTTCGTTCGCCATCCCTCAAATGGACTGAACTGTTAAACCGTCCTGGTTGGATCCTCACCGTTTCGCCCCTGTGCAAATGGACTGAACTGTCAAAACAATGCCTTTCAGAAAGATGTTACCATTCTCGGACCATGGGGAACAGACCCATTACCACCTCCAAGAATGAACTAAGCACAATCTTTAGATCTGAAAGGGGGATGTTGGGTAAGCCACTAAAAGAAAACTAAATAGAATGAACCAGAGGTGTGACTAAGTCATTATTGTACAAGTCTCAAGTAAGTCTCAAGTCTTTGTCCTCAAGTCCGAGTCAAGTCTCAAGTAAGTTACAGGTAAGTCCAAGTCAAGACAGGAAAGTTTCAAGTCAAGACCAAGTCGGAAACGTTGAATTTCAAGTCTCTCCGAGTCATTTTTTTTATGTTGCATTTTTATGTAAATCATATTCAGTGTTTATTCTTTTTAAAACTTTTTATTATTTATTTTAGAACCTGATAAATCAAGTGCAACTGAACGTGATATACGTGCACAATATCTCACCACATTCTACAATAATCTGGACCAACCAATATGTACTCCACTGAAATAAATCTTTATTTCTTAAGATTTGGGTTAAAAGAGATATCTGGTTGATGACTCATCTAATGGATAATAAGGGGAATCTGGTTAATTAGAATTTTTGCATCTAATTTAATTTCAATCCTCCTTATATGGATTTTTTTACAAGTGCACAATGATCTTCTGCCTGAATTGATTTTTCTCACCCGAAATATATTGACATATCAGAAGATTCAACTAAGATAAAGACTTTATTACTAAGCCGAGAACTAAATTCTTATAATTTCCAATAGAGCTAGAGCATTTGTGAAAAATTTAGTTATCAAATAATTTAAACTGAGATAAATCTCCGTGCTTCTTTCACTGAGTGTGTCCATACTTTGGTCAAATGGCTCACCTTTCAGATAGACTGATTACCTGGTTCAATAATTAATATTACTTTATATAAATCTAAAATAAATGTTTATGAAGTCGGTGTCCCATGAAATATGAATAAATGATTAATCTTCTGGGTCCCCTTTGATTTATAGCCAGAATTGAATTGCCTTGTGTTGAAAGTGTGCTACATAAATAAAATTGCCTTGCCTTGCCAGGTGGTATTAATAGATTAATTCATATTTTATTATATTCTAATAACAGCTACAAGATTAATTTGTCATGTTGTTCAACTCAAGATAAAAAGAGGGAGGCATGACTGACTGATAAAGTAGAATGATACAGACCTAAATGGTAATGGTAAATGGCCTGTATTTGTATAGCACTTTACTCAGTCCCTACGGACCCCAAAGCGCTTTGCAGTACATTAAGACACATGAGCCGAACATGACACAGGTGCCATCTGATTTGGTGATGTCCGCTGGGCTGGAAGGTGCAGTGAAAGCTTCAGCCCCATCTTGTACAATTATGACATCACAGTCTTGTAAACTTTCCGCTGCTCTACCACCTCGGGGCTGTAGTCTTCATAAATCCAAAAGAGCATGTCCAGATACTTCACCTCTCTTTGTTTTCTTGATTCCCGTATAAGCAGCTCTTTGTGTTGGTACCGATGAAAACACAGAGTGATGGCCGCGGCTTTTCCCCGGGATCTCGTTTGGGGGCAAAACTCGGATGAGTGTGGTCCAACTCAGGCGGTGGCGGGGAAAATGTCTTGGCCGAAAGCATGTTGAATCAACCCTACAAAAACCTGGATGGTTGGTGGCCTTCAATTCTTTCTGGAAGATCGACCGAGCACACATTGTTTTGCTCCTCCACATCAAGTAACTTAGCCTTTAGCTTATTGTTACAGGCCTGTAACATCGGGCAGGCCGATTCCAGTTTAGCAACATGTTGATTGAGTGTTTCTAGATTTTCCGGGCTATTAGTGTCGCCCGGTGTTCAGTTAGCAGAGCTATTATATCGGGCCTGCTCATGGCTGCAGAAGAAGCAATGTTAGCCTCTGGAATCTTTTCCGTTGATTTGGCTGGTTTCAGCAGCATGACTGGGATGGGTGGGGACACAAAAGCTAAGACAAGAATGAAAATGAAATAAGAAGTGCAACACCTTTTTTTTAATTAATCACCAAAGCAAGGTATTATGAACAAAATAGTTTCTGTGCCAGCACATATTGTATGAAAACATTAGCACAGGGGCCAGGACTCGTTCTACAGTAGTACCCCCCGTAGGCCCCAATCCTAAAACCGCCCATGTCTAACCCCCTACCTTTACTGTCAGGGATCTGTGATGGACACTGCGTATCGTGTCATTTCCTGTTTGGTGACTCACTTGGCTGAAGCCTCCCGGTGCTCTTGCCCTCTTTAATTTATCTAATTTTATCTTTCCAGAAGCTTTTCTGAGTTATTCTAACACACAAACACGTTGAAACACTTATTTTCTGTTGGTTTTGTTTACGTTTTGGGAACTCGTTAAATATTAAACTGGTTTTCTGGGCTAGGTAAGGTATCGCTAGGTTAGCTAAGGTTTACTGCTAGCATGGCTACCACTTTGTCTCCTGTTCCTCCTTCTCTCTCTGAATCTCATCCTCTCTCCTGCTCTCTGTGTCAAATGTTTAGCTACTCCTCTGCCTCCTTTAGCGAAGATGGTAAGTGTAATAAGTGCAGCATTTTTGTAGCGTTGGAGGTAAGGGTTTCTGAGCTAGAGGCCCGGCTCCGCGCTGTAGAACAGCCGGGCCCAGCTGTAGCTAGTGTGGAGCCAGTTAGGACAGGATTCCTTAGCTGTCCTCCAAAAGCTCCCGTGTAGCCGGAGCCTCAGGCGGACTGGGTGACTGTTCGTAGGAAGCTTAGCGCCAAGCTTCAGCACGCAGCCAACCTCCAACCCCTTTCTGTGAACAATAGGTTAGCCCCGCTCAGTGACGCACCCGCGGACCAGGAGAGGCAGATTCTTGTGGCTCCAGAGACACGAAAGACCACTGTCAAATGCTTTCCAGGGGCATTCACCTTTGGTTGTCAAGGTGGTGTCCAGAAAACGATGTGGACTACATTGATAACTGGGGGACCTTCTGGGGAAAACCTGGATTGGTACGTAGAGACGGCATCCATCTCACCGCGGACGGCGCTGCCCTTCTTTCCAGGAACATTGATAGGTATATCTCTAGTTCCCCAATGCCGTGACAACCCACAGTCCAGCTCAGGTAACAGGGACCGCCACCCACCCACTACCCTATAGAGAAAGTTTCCCGTCCACTACCCAAAATTAATGAATTAAAAGTTAATGCAACTACAGCAAAGTATAAAAATCTTATAAAGATAAATACAACTCCGACTGAACAGAAAATAAATCAATAAATGTGGTTTACTAAACATAAGAGCTCTCTCCTCAAAAACACTCCTGGTAAATGACTTAATTTGTGATAATAATATTGATTTGTTTTGTCTTGCAGAGACATGGTTGGAGGAAGAGTACTATGTCACAATAAATGAGTCAACTTCCCCTAGCTTCTTAAACTTTAGTGTCCCTCGAAGTACTGGTCGAGGAGGTGGAGTAGCCACCATCTTTCATTCAGATTTACTACTTAATCTTAATGTAAGCAAATTTATTGAAAAAAAAAAAGTCCAGCTTGATAACGGTGAGTGGACAACAACTTGCCCCAACCCCATTTACATAATGTGCTGTAAAATGACATGGGTTCTTGCTATTGCACAGCTTCATAAAGCATTTTAATGCAGGGTATGATTCCCATTACTATCTGTATTTCTTAGAGTCCAGTGTAGACTCAGAAATAACGACACAGACCAGATGAGGAATTGACTGAGGCTGAGAGTGAAATCTTTTCTTTTTTAATACCGAATTGACTGACATGGGCAAAATGACATTGGTAACAGGTGGAGGAGGTGGAGTAGCCACCATCTTTCATTCAGATTTCCTAATTAATCCCCCCAAAAATAAGTTACAGTTCCTTTGAGCATTTAATCTTTAGCCTTCCTTATACACATAACAAAGCATTAAAGCATTAAAGAAAATGTCATTATACCAGAACGTTATCAGACAATGCTGTAGCAAGTTTTAAAGAAGTTCTTCCAACTTTAGTTTCCAGCCAGAACAGCATATTTTATATCTTTAATCGAGGCGAATAAAAATAATCCTATGTTTCTTTTTAATACAGTTGCCAAACTCACACAGGATCATAGCTCTGTCGAGCCAACCATTCCCCAAGCTCTTAGCAGTGACGACTTCATGAATTTTTTTATAAATAAAATACTCTATAAAAAATAAGATAAATGGGAACCTTCCCAATATGCTTGCTTCTTCCTTAGTTAATGAGGCAGCATCAAAAATGGTTGAACCTAATATATGCTTGAACTGCTTTAATGCAGCTGAACTTTCAGATCTACTAAAATTATTAGCTTCATCAAAACCTTCAACTTGCATGTTAGACCCAGTCCCAACTAAACTTTTAAAAGAGGTTTTCCCTTTGATTGCCGCTCCAATTTTAGATATAATAAATCTATCCTTAGTAAATGGATATGTACCACAGGACTTTAAGATAATTAAACCTCAAACTTAATAAAAAACCATCTTCTTCATCAAAACCGACTCTAATTACACTATAGACCGATACTCTAATCTTCCACCTTCTTATCTAAAATTCTTAGATAAATAGTTGCACATTCAGACGTGTGAGCATTTAAACAATAATGAGGTGTTTGAGAAGTTTCAGTCAGCCTTTAGAGCTCATCATAGCACTGAAACAGTGAATGTTTGGTTACTAATGATATTCTTAGAGCCTCAGAGAATGGACTGGTGACCATTCTGGTCCTGTTAGATCTCAGTGCTGCCTTTGACACTGTTGATCAAAATATTCTCATAGAAAGGCTTCAAAGTGTCGGTATAATAGGAACAGCACTAGGCTGGTTTAAATCTTATTTGTCCAACAGATTTCAGTTTGTTCAGGTAAACAATAGATCTTCCTCGGCCTCAATGGTTACTTGCGGAGTACCACAGGGTTCGGTGCTTGGGCCGATTCTTTTTACTATATATATGCTTCCTATTGGTAAAATCATTAGGCAGCATGGGATAAATTTCCATAGTTACGCAGATTATACACAGCTACATCTATCCATAAATTCTGATTAATCCAATCAGTTAAGTAGACTACAGGCATGTCTGGAAGACATAAAAATGTGGATGACTCTAAACTTCTTGCTTCTGAATTCTGATAAAACAGAACTTGTCGTCGTTGCACCAGAAGCTCTGAAAAAGAAACTACTTAGTCACCCCTTCACCTGGACGGCATTAAATTAGCCTCCAGTAATAAAGCAAAGAACCTCTGTGTTATTTTTGACCAAGATATGTCATTTAGATCTCACATTTAAAAAGTCTCTAGGTCTTCCTTTTTTCTACTAGGAATATTGCAAAAATTTAGAACCATCCTGTCCAGGAATGACTGTGCAAAAATCTAGTCCATGGCCTTTGATACATTCAGGATGTGATTACTGTAATCTTTATTATCAGGTATTCCAACAAGAATACAATCTAAACAGGTCTCTCAGTTAGTCCACATATGATGCTGCAAGGGTTTCGAATGAATAGAAGATGAAAGAGTTCACATTTTCCTCTGTTTTATACCATCCTCATTCCCACTACCCCACCGGCCTCACCAGTTAAATCTAGAATAAAATTCAAGATCCTCCTTCTGACATAAAAAGCTCTTAATAATCAAGCTCCATCATACATAAGAGACCTGATTGTTCCATATGTGCCTAACAGAGCCTTTCGTTCTCAGACTGCAGGTCTACTGGTAGTAGATTTTTCAGTTATCAGGCTACCCTCCTATGGGACCAGCTCCCAGGATTGGTTCGTGAATCAGACAAGTTGTCTATCTTTAAAACTAGGCTAAAAATCTCCTGTTCCTCTTGGACAAAGCTTATAGTTAGTGACAGGTTAGACAGGTCGCTAGGAAGAGACAGGTTAATGTTTGTAGACAGGTAGAGTGTCAAAAGCTAGTGTGGCAAGGTACACAACGAGGGCCCGTGTGGGATTCGATCGCACGACTCCCGGTTGAGAGTCGTGCGCGCTAATCAGTCAGCCAAAGGGATATCCCTGTGGCCAAGCAGCCAGGGCACATCAACCGAGCCATAGTGACAGGACCTCCACACTGTCACACTAGGAAGAGGTAGACTAGCTAGGTAGAGATAGATTAATCTAAGCCAGGTAGAGAGTGTTAGTAGCTAGGTCTCCTAGTAGCGAGGAGACAGGTTAAGGTTAGTAGCTATGCTGCTTTAGGCTAGGCTGTTGGATGACATTATTAGTCAGTTCCTACTTTCTCTCCTACTTCTACCCAACTGCATGATGTGCTGTCAATTCAAGCGCTAACCTGTTTTCCCTTCCTACAGTAGGTGCTCCTGACCCGCCCTGCTTGACGACCCTGACTAAGATGGCATTCCAGTGGAGGAACGTTCTCCACGTCCTGCTACCAACTTCTGCATCAGTTCTGTTGCTCTTTCTGTGTCTCTGCTGCCTTCTTCAAACCCCTGATGGTCTCGGCAGATGACCGCTTATGCTGCGCCTGGTTCTGCTGGAGGTTTCTTCCTGTTGAAAGGGAGTTTTTCCTCTCCACTGTCGCTTCATGCTTGCTCAGTGTGAGGGATTGCTGAGAGTCACGACGCAATCTTCTGTGGTTCTCTAATTCCTAGATTAAACATTGTATTGTAATAACTTTTCTTGTAAAGTGCCTCGAGATGACATCTGTTGTGAAATGGCGTTATATAAACAAACTGAAACTGAAATAAAATCCATTAGTACAATTTAAATGTTCCCATTCAATCACTTAAATTTTTATAGCATTTTTTGTATGAATCCATTTTAGTAACCCTTCTTAAATCAGCAACACCAACTTAACACAGCTGGCGTTGGAAAACAATCTTCTGTTACCGCCTTAGATGTTTATGTCTTAATGCGGGTTGAAACTGCATTAGAATAGCCTATACTTCCGAGACAGAATCCATTTAGTGTTTATTTAATTTAAACCAGACCATATTAACCCACATATCATTCTAGTTTAAATTTGCACAGCATTGTCATTGAAGCACAGAAAACTCACGCCAACTATCTAGCTTTTTATTGCTTTTACAATCAAGATTTGGCTTAAAAGTTGTGGTGTTATTCTACACCACAACTTTTATTTTTATTATTTATACTCTGTTATAGTATAAATAATGAACTCGAGTATAATAAATGAATTAAAATAGATAAATGAATATCTACCTAAATATGATGGATAACTGTAATTAAAAATCTATAAGAATGAGTTGTGAACATTTACGACAGGCCATCAGGTTGGCCGCCCCAAGCTAGGTGCTATGGCGGAGCTAATTCTGTGTGAGTTTTTGCTTGATAGCACGGCTAACATACGACAGCTTTGACTATATGTTTTGATAAATAAATTAGTGGTAGTAGGCGGTTTTCTGCCATCTGTTCGAGTCTTTTGAGTGGTTTTCTGGAGGCCGGCGCCAGGAAATTTCTCAAAGCGGACTACGGACCTTATAACAGATTGGTGTAAACCTCCGCGAGAAAATAATTAATAAGGTCTAAAAGTCACCGCTTATAATGTTGTGTTTTTGGTTAATGGTTTTGGGCTGTAACGGACGTAGTTGAATCGGTGTTTGCTGTGCGGGACGGCTGAAATTGGGGACATATGTTTCAGTCCGCGTGGACGAACAGGAGAATGTTTGTTCGTGCCGAATTAAAGTTTGGTGAAGTGGTATAAATTGTGCGGATTAAGTCCTGGTATTGCGGTATGTAATCTTCTAAAGTGTGTGTTGCGATTTTCTGGAGTGTTTTCGCCGTACGTTTTGTACTGTTTTAGGTTTTGTTTCACAAAGGAAGCTAACGGTAGCACATGGCTGTGGCTGCTGCTAAGCTAGCGGTGGTTGTTTTTGTGTGTCAATGTGTTTTGTGGTTGAAACTAACTGCATGTTCTATGTGTAGTGAGCTGAAAGTTGATTTTGGATAGAAAGTGATTACAGACTCCTGCAGACGATTGCCTTGTTAAGACTTAAACTTATTTGGATTTTTGTTAACTTTTTCTGGTTGATTAAGATGTAAAACGGTCTCGAGATAACTGTTCAGCTAAATTTTGATTGCAACTCTTTTTCGGCAATGTTTTAGCACATTTTCTACGAAGGGCAATTTAAGGTGTTTCATGTTTAACTGAACTGTTACGGTACGGAGATTAAAGATTAAGAAGTACATGCTGAATTTGGTAACTGTTTTTGCCTGAGAAGGCTCAATTGATTACATGAGGAGAGTAAATATGCATGTTATAATTAAACGCAAATGGCTAAGAACAGTTACTCATGAGTCGATTCTGACTTGGTGAAGTTTTAATTTTTGATTTCATCTTTGAAATTAAAAAGAGGGGAGTGTATAGTCAAAATAAAAGTTGCATTTTTTGAATCTTTAAGTAGGTGGATTTTTTGCTTTTTTGATTGATCTAAGCAGGATTTGTTAAGTTGGCCTAAATAAAGATAAAGCTATAAGCAGTAATTATAAGAATTTAACGAAAAGCAAACGGTGTTAATTGGAAAGCAACAAACTGGTCTAAATTATTTTTTTAAGCACCGTGTTGTATGATACAGAGAATGAATTCTTTCTGTGATTTAAATAAGTATCATTTATGCTAAAATTATGTTTGGCTTATTTCTGATGGCTCTATAGACTTTAGAAATATAGCTTGGTCTCTGAATAAATGATCTAAAGGAGACTGATGTTAAATTATTTAAACAATTGAACATTCTTAAGGATTTTTCTGGATACTAAATGCTTATTGGAGTTATCAAATTTCAACTGGGGCTCAAGAAGTAACCCAGCATACTTCAATTCCGTTATAAATTGAATGTTTTTACCATGCAAAACAACACTTATCATAGTGATATTCTCTAAACTAGTGGGATTTGAATGTTTGACTTTGAAAAAAAAAACAAAAACATTAAAACACAGAGTCATCTTTAAGTAATCAGTTTGTTTTTAAACAGGCTGGGGATAAATTTGAATTGGTCTAAGGATTGAAAGTAATGAATATCGCGGTGATCGAAATGATGGTTTAATTTGGAAGTAAGAAGTAAATTCTAAATTCATTTATTCTGATCGTGTAGAAGCAAAATGTGATTGGACCAGCTACATTGAAATAATTTTTACCATATATTTAAATGCACATTTTGTTTTGACAAATAAGAATTGGTTTTAGTTTTAAAGTTTAAGATTAATCTTTCAGATGTTATTTATTGATTGTTAGCTAGTCTACTTGATGCTGAGAGTAAATTTACAGGTCCTAAAACATTTTAGAACAGTTCTGATCATAGAATAATGGCATAATATATCATTTGATTAGTGGGGACTCTGTAACTGACAATTTATTTAGATTGTTTTGATTTTATTTTTTTCTTATTTTTATTTTTTTCTCTTTCTCTCTCAACCTTTATGTATTTGGTTCGATTTGGATTCTGACCCAGATTTCTGAACTGCGGTCTGCTTATTAATGAGAACTTTGGAAAAATGTTAATTTGAGAAGCTGGATTAAAGAAAACATGATTCAGTGGTAATTTATTTGACATCTCTAGAAGCTTCAATTTAATGTGGTGTTTATCATTGGAGAAAAGAAAAAAAAAGAAGCCTGAGAGGAAAAGAGGGATACTGAAAAAATGCTGGTTTTTATTTATTTTTTTTTTTTATTTTAATGCGACTAGTTTTTGTTTAGAGAAATCTCATCTCTTGAACCTCCTTTATTGAATGTTTTTTTTTGTTTTACTGCTAAGGGGAATTAGACTACTATGTATCCTACAAAAATTTAAGAGGAGTTTTAGTTGCAAAAAATCAGTTTGACTATGTTTGATTCACTTCACAGAATTGGACAGATGTTTTTGAAGTATGAAATGTTTTCATTATTTACAATCAGAATATTTGGGCAAGTGAGCACATTTGGGTTTGTTTAAAGAGGAATCATATAAGCAGAAGTACTTTGAATCAATATTGGATTGTGTTAAACAAAAAAAAAAGAGGATAGAACATTTGCAGATGGTTATTGACTTTATTTTTGTTATTGCAATGTTTTAGTGGTGCTTTAGCAATATCTAACAGAAAAATCCAGCCTTTTTGTTTGTTTCTTTTTTAATTTAATTTAATTTATCTAAGAACTAAGTGTGTTGATAAAATATTGCGATGGTCAATCTTTATAAATATTTAATTTACACATGAGATGGAAGAGACATTTATCAAATTGACAAAATAGAGAAAGGCATTGCATTGATAAAGTATAGAATATAAATTGGATGAAACATGAAGGAATCATTAATTAAAATAAGCAGGGGAAGAATTAGAACAACAGTTTAATTAGACATATAAGGATTAATTATCATTCCTGGTGGAGAGAGCAAACTTATTAATTAGTATATTTTTACCAGAATTAATACTGAAGAAATTATTACTAGTATAACTGATTAAAGTAAAATTAAAATAGAGCCCACATAGGCAGTCTGAGTGTGGAAGATATTTAAATTCAGCATTCGAGGAAGGAGACTAATGAATATGAAAATAAAAAGTTTAAACAAAACTTGATTTGAATAGGCTGAGAGGATCGACTCTCTGTCTGTCTTTTTCTTCATCTAATTATATATTTTTTCTCTTTTTCCCATCCCGCAACAGAGACCCCTCAGATAACATTCTTGAGATGTAATTTATGTTCCTGGGGAGATAAGATGGGTGGGGGTGCGTGGGCTGATGACGGATAGTGCCAGGCGCCCGCCATAACTGCCAAAGAAAGAAACATCTATACGACCAGCGCAGAATTACGTCTCTCTTGTGCTCTGCTCCCACACAGGGGGGCACCAGTGACTGTATATTTTCAGGGGTGAACCGAAGGACACCCTAGGGGGGAGCACGTTTCCTCTTGCTGAGCTGAACTTTCAAGGACAATATGTGTGAATCCACTTGGCTGGCGTGAAATGGACAGTTTCTGCTGAAGAAGTGATGATCAAAGACTGCTGATTCAATGTCGATGTTGCTGAATTAACCACAAGAGTTTCTGTTTGTCTGATCGAAGGTGGCCGAGGTTCCTCGAACTTTGATAACCCCATGCCTTCCCCAGGATTATCTCCAGGTAAAATACCACCATTTACCGGGAACAAAATTTGGAAGGAAAAACTGGGCCGAGAGCAGGGGGTTGCTGGCTGGTGAGAGAGAAAATTTTTTTTTTTCCTTATTTTTACGTTTCATCCACAGGGATGTACTAAATTTAAGAAAGGATATATTGTAATGGAACAGACATAAGTGTCTTAAACTTGATAAATAAAATAAGTAAATAAAAGAATCAATTTGGGTGAACAAGCAAATGGATAGTAATCAGTTGAACTGTAGACAAAAAGTAAACTCTTGAGCCTGCTCTTGCTTTTAAATCCATTAATGAGGGAGGTGTTTTGGTTTAGTTTTCAGGGATAACAACGGTGTTGCACCAAAATAATATGGATTTGCTCTTTCCCCAGGGATTACCTTTTAATTAGATGGTTGAAATAATTTCTCAGCACAATACAGTTGGATTAGATTGAAAAGGAGTGATCACAAGACCGGATCAAAAACTGTCATTTTTTAGATGTTTACAAGCTTATGCCCCCAGGATTCAGCAGCACGTGAGGAGCACGTTCCAGATGACAGCTGGGAACACACACAAAGTGCAGCTCCACGCCAACGACGAACCTGGTCGAGGATCAGCAGGAATCTACCTAAAGAGGGTCAAGAAGGTTTTGACCAAGCTGAATCGGAAGCTGAAGCCACAGGCGGCGGGGCCTAGCTCACCCAGAAGGTTGTTTGGGTGGTGATATTACTCATCCTGTGTGATCTATGTGCCAATGAATGAGATGGGCAAATTGAAATTGCCATCTCAAAGAGGGATCTACAGAAGAAGATCACAACTCACCAATCAGCTGCACAGCAGGTTTTGACCACCCCACATCGGTGGGGTAAGCTATTGGAAGAGGGACCAGCTATGCATTTGTGTATATTGGGGGAAATGCTCAATTAATGAAGTAATTGGCATTTCAGAGAGTGGTTATCTGCATATATGGGAGTAAAACTGGAACACTAAAAAATAGGAGCCCTCCACACTGATCAGCTCTGTACATCGCTCTCCAGCTGCCAGGTGCCATTGGGGGGGCTACAATGAGAGTGAAGAATGAAGAACAGAATACAAATACAAAGACTGAACATTTATTAATAATTTTTTGCATTTTACAGGTTGTTTAACTATTTGTTTAACTATTTTATTCACAAGTGCAGAATTGTTAATATTGCCTAAGAGGGTTTCTTAAAGAATTTAATCAGTTAATTTTATTTCTTAATTTCCAGTTGTCTTTAAGGTTGTATTAAGGTTTGCATTAATAAAACAAAAGGGTCTACTAGAGGAAAGACTAAATAGACTCGAGGATTACATTTTTAAAGGGTTCTTAATACTTTCTATTTCACAGGTTTCTTAACACTTTAAGTTTGATTTATTTCAGAATATAACATAGTAAGAATGTATTTGTTCATGGATTTTCTAAGCTTCTTCCACAAGTATTAACATGTATCAAGTCAGATTTAATTATCTCTTCACATGTAAGACATTCTTATACATTTTTGGGTTTTTGAATTAGTTTTGGGAATTGTTAAAATATTTTTTTTGTATAATGCCAAAAGAGGGTGAATTTATAATTAACAGATTTACATTTTTGAGTAAGGAGAGTTAAGGTTAAAAAAAAAAAGGTATTTCAACAGGTTGTGTTTTGAATTTTAATCTGGAAGTCTTGTTGTGGTATCATATGAAAGACTTCATGTTTTAAACTGATGAAATTTCTTGGATTTGATTTTTTGCATTCTCAAAATGCTTTACAGGTTTTGATCTTAAGTTCTAAACACTAACCTTGAAGGAGAGTACAGATTTAGTCAATCTATTAAAAAAAAAGAGATTGAAAAGAGGGAATTGTGGTATATTATTCTACATATGTTTTAAACTTTTATTATTCAGAAGGTAAAAGTCTGTTTATATAGTTTGCATGGTTGTAAAAAATATATATGGTCTGTCAGTATTTGTTATTGGGATAAGCTTTTAAGTCATAAAACTCTTGGGTAAGTTTTATTGCAAGCTGTAAAAACAGGATGTCTGTAGATTTAGTATGTTGCCATAAAACCATAAAACTCAGAATGAACTTTTGACCAAGAGAAAAGACACGTCTCACCTTATGACTGCATAATTCTCTGACAGCCAATAATGGCTAAGACACTGTTTGGAAATGTTCTGATTGGAGGGAGAAGAAAACGCCTAGAGTCCTGGCGAGGCCCGGTTTCTATAAAGTTGTGAAATGAAGATCATTCAATTGTCAGATTTCTTTAAAACTGGCCCAGAGAAACTAGGGGGGGAACTTTCTCTGTAAAACTGCAATTTGTTAATCTGTTCAAAATAAATGTTAAGAACTGGAAATTGGCTCCATTTTGTCTCTGCTTGAACATGCATTGAATTAATTTTGATAATTATTTAATTCAACAAAGTACAAAAAAAACCATTGTCAAAGTTAAAACTGATTTATACATCGTAATGCAAGCACCACCTTACTTCACAGCATGAATGATGCACTTATTATTGAAGTCTACCTAACAGTTTGTCTGATGGCCAAATAGCTCCACTGTGGTCTCCTCAGACCAACGAACTTAATTCATTTTGACCATGGAGTCTCCCATGTCCCTTTTAGCAAACTCTTCCAGCCTTGATCTGAGTTTTCTTCTCCCATAAATCTTTGACTCGCAAAGAACCTGGGTAACAGTTGTAAGCAGTGTCTCCCATCTCAGTTGCTGAACCTTATAACTCCTTCCATAGTCAAAGATGTCCAGGGGGCCTCTTTGATTAGTCTCTTTTCTACATGGTCACTCAGTTTGTGAAAAAAGCCTGATCTAGTCAGACTTACAAATGGGGCATATTCCTTCCATTTCTTGATGAATGTAGCTGAACTCCAAGGGGTGGTCAGTGCTTTAACAGATTCTTTTTTACCCATCCCGACTTGTATTTTTCAATAATCTTTTCTCCAATTACTTGGACTGTTTTTTAGTCTCCGTGCTGTAATGGTAGCCAGGAATGCCGATTAACCAGTTAATGAATGATCTATCATTCCTTATAGTACAATCACTACACTGGGATTAATCAGTTGCTAATATTCCCTGGCCATTCAAGAACATTTTACTTTTGGATTAGGTACCTTTGGATGTTGTTTGGCAAACCGATTATGTTAATATAAGCATCTTCCAGTTTCCATGTAGCAACTGCTTGTTGACAGTGGCCAAAGCTCATTGGGAACATCCTGCTCGAAGCCTGGTTGGGGACAAGTTCTCTTGATCGATTTTTAATGTTCATCTTGGTCTCATGACAAACAGTAAACATATTGGAGCAAATGTCTTTGAACCAGAGCATTTATTAGATCAGTAGAGATATTTATGGTTAGTGGAATTGGAGAACATCATTTTATGCAATAATGTACGGAAACACTGAACACTGCATTTTAGATTTTGGATATGGTAGTTCACATATCATAGTTAAAAAGTAGATCAGGGGCCTGTACCATGAAGCCGGATTAGGTGGCTAGCCAGCTATGTTTCAGCTTAGTTTCCACCAACCCTGGGTTTTAGGTACTATGAAAGTAGCTCGGCTTTAATCGGTGTTAATCGCCATGGTATCTTACGCTGCACGGCTAACCTGCTCCGGGGCAGGTTATGTTCTGGATTCAAGATCTCAGACTGAAGTTTGACCAATCAGCTGTGAGCAAAGAAACATATATGTGACGTAACTAATTCCCAGTGTCTGTTCTCTGTTGCAAAGGCTTCACCTCCTTCAACTCCTGTGGACATCTCGGGAAATCGGCCGCCCCTTATTGTTGCTCAGAGCCAACTCCTCCGCCACAGTGTAATCTTGAGGAGGTGGCTGTCCCCCAGTTTTCCTCATTTCACATTTTTTTCTGTTTTCTGCAAACAAGTGTTTGTGATTAAATGTTCAAAAAAATAGTAAAAGGTTATGGTAAATACTCACCACTTTGAATTATATTTTTATATTTTGTCTTGATCTGATGCCAAGAACATTTGGAGTTGGGGTTGCATCTGAAAATCAATTAATATCAATCTTTCTTAGGATGCAATGGCCTATACATTCATATTTTACATACATCTACACACATATACTATATATATATATATATATATATATCTCAACACGAATACATTTTCATTTTAGAATTTAATATATTTTTAATATGATAAGCCTACATAAATGTACATTAATTGTTTAACCTACGCATTAACGCAATCAGCAATCTTTCACCAAGGTTGTTCTCTTGCTTTGTCAGCAGATACAGTGTAACTGCGTGCTTGAAAAATACCTCTATATTCTTCATATTTCTGAAGAATTATCTCTTGCTCCTCTGCTGAAAAGTATATACCTCTCGCTCTATCCATATCGAACGCGATTGGTTGTTCAGTGTCGACGTCACTCTTTTATGTGCACGCGTGTGTGGATTAATCATAGTTTAAGGATCAAAGCCTGAGTTGACAGAGAAAGTTGATAAGCTGCGTCATGGTACCAATAGAGCCTGATTGCATCGGTTTGGTTTTGTCGACTCAAAACCAATCCTGTAACCCAGAGTTTGTTCAGCTACCTTCATGGTACAGGCCCCAGGTGTATTCTGAAACGTTAGAAAAGCAAATATGGCTTCAAGTCTGACTTTGGAAGGCCTCCATGCCATCACCATAATCTTTAGCTCCCTTCATAGATTTTCCATTAGACTTATATTAGGACCCTAAATCGACCCTCAGGCTGGGCCATTGATTTTTTTAAACTTCCAGTCATAAGTATGTTGGTAAAATTAAGACATTTTTTCTAGTGTTCATTCCTATCAATTTGATACTAGCTTACAGCCAACGGAAAAAAAAAAATTTCTGAAAATTTGCTTCTGAAAGACCCCCCCCCCCCCAAAATACAAACAAAAAGAATACAAAACACCAGTCTCCGTTCACTGGGAAAAAGCAATACTCAAGAACGAGGCTGTTTACAGACGGTTGTAACCAGACATATTGAGTGGAAAGTTGAGTGGACGTAACTCCTTTAAAGCAAAGATTGTAAAGCTAAGTCAGTTGAAGAGTTTGTGCCTCCAGTGTCCAGATCCAGGTTTAAAACAATCACATTGCTTGTGTCACAACTAAATTGTGGACAGTATTTTGTAAATGATTCAGCAGCCAAACATTTCTGCATCAATCTTTTTATATTTTAGTCTGTTGAAATAATGTAATTTTCTGAGAAACGGAATTTTAGCTGTAAGAAAATTATCAAAATGAAGTGAAATTAAACATGTTAAAATGTATCACTTTATGGAGTCTTTGCCATTTATTGTATATTCCTTTGATAATGTTTAATTGTTTGAACATGCATACAAACACAAAAAACTTTCTAGCCTCTTTTGCCTTCCCCTTCAAAGCTTTCATGGATTTACACATTTATTTATGTGCAATTTAAGCCCATAAATTTACAGGGTGAGTATTGTATTATCGAGCTGAAGTAAGATTAAGTCAACTTTTTTTTTTCTGTGTTCATCTATAATATGTTGGATTCAAAACTTCAAAAAAAGACAGAAAACCTCCATACCTGAACCTGTTCATATAATTAAGCAAAACTAATTAAACATTAAAAAAGAACCAATGACTGAGGGAATTTACATCATCACTGCCCCCACAAGCATTTATGCGCTCTCGTCTCATTTCCAGCCTTGAAATAATTTAGCTCCTAACACAATCAACAGGCTAGACAATAATGTTGCATTTAACTAAAAACCTAAGTTAAAACTGAAACAGTATATGATGTGAAATGTCCAATTCTATAACAAAAGAATCACTAAATTAAAGACATTTTTCTATAATAGATTAGAAATACTCTCGGTACATATGCAAAAAGGAAACAACCATATTTTAGAGCAGACAATTTCACTAACTACAAAGATAAATGAATAGTTAAAATTCTTCTGTGCACTGCTTTCTTGGTACTTTTAAGTGATAAGCACCGAAACGTAAAATGACCACAGCATTAAACACTTGCATTTAGCTGAGTTATTAATTTACAAAGAAACTTTCAGTTGGCCTACCTGCTTCACCATAGCAACAACACAAAGCTCTCAATGTAACTGTACAGATGAATGAAGGCATTGACAGTCAGTATTCTTCTGAGCCAATGAAACAAACATGACCATTTGGATCTAATGATCTCTTCCCGGCATCATGCAATCAAACAGATCAAGTAAAAGGAGCAGGAGCAGAACTACTGTCCTTGATGTTTCTACACAACCAGCTCACTTTTGTCAATCGCCAGCATTCTGAAAATCTACAACTAAAATAATAAAGAGCTTAACATTTGTGATAGTGATACAGAATTAGTTTTCAAATACACTGGTTTGTAGATAAAATAGGAACCAGCACACACACGAGACAGGCAAAACAATATTTTACAACATTTTACTAGGGTAGATTTCCTTTAAGTGAAAACAAAAAAAAATTTAGTTATCAAAATCTTTCTTGTCTTTTTTGCCTTCTCCTTCAAAGCTGTCCGTTCCGTCACTGTTGTCGTGACGCCGTTTCCGGCTGTTGCGAATGTTGAAGCGAGGGTTCATCTGTGGCAGAGGATCCATACCCAAAACTTTATGAATCTGCCGGAACGCCAGAAGCCTCAGCGCAAACTGCAAAACAAAGACATTTTTTAAAGCTACAGCCACTCTTTTAAGGGGTTTAGACAAAAAGAGACAGAGGAATCACACTAAAACAGAATTATGGTGAAGGACTCGTGGTAGGTCTAATTTCAGGTTTGCACTGCAGATTAAGGATGTTAGCTGGTTGGCTCATTTATTAAGTACTGAAACGTGAAAGGAAAAAACAGTTTATGGAGCTAGGTTTTCTGACCCAGTGTTCAGAGAGGTCTGTGTACTTTATGAGCGTTTGCGCGTTTAACCACTACTACATCCAGGGGTGATGGTAAAACAAAATCCTGAGCCTGAACTTTTTTCCCCCCTGGGAGGCCCCTAATTCAAGATAAATGCCCTGATCAACGTAACTTTAAACAAGATCAAGGGGTGTGCTCCCATGGGAGAACATTTTGATAAATAACCCATTGCATTAAAGATTCTGATAACTTTTATGGATATAAACGGACATTATTCAGACATGAGACGAACAAGCCCAATACAAGCCTATATTACAGAAGCATATATGTGTAGAGCAGCAGAGCTCTTGGGACCCTGGGCCTGGAAGGCCTGTTCAGGAATACATCTCTGCTTTCAACTACCGTATTTTTCGGATTATAAGTCGCAGTTTTTTTTCATAGTTTGGCCGGGGGTGCGACTTATACTCAGGAGTGACTTATGTGTGAAATTATTAACACATTAAAAAAAACGATGGAAAGGCAGAGTTCGTTCGTCAATCAAATTCAGGGATTGCGAGGAGGGGAGTTCAAAAAGTGTCCAGCACAGTCTTAGAACTAAGGAACTGCTTCTCTCTTTACAAAGTCAGCGGAGGACGTCACGCTTCGATCGGTAGCGGCAGAGAGCCCAGCTGGCAGCTGTGTGTGGATATTTCAACCAGCTCGCTTTCGGTGCTGCGGCTCCTCCTATTTGTCTAGGCGTCCAGTCAGCTGCAGGAGGAGCCGCGGTCGGTTTGAGTGAGTGGTTTTTCACCCAGCTGGGATGGATTTTATCAAATAAATTGCCCCAAGAAATGCGACTTATAATCTAGTGCGACTTATATATGTTTTTTTTCTTCTTTATTATACATTTTCGGCTGGCGCGACTTATACTACGGAGCAACTTATAATCCGAAAAATACGGTAGTCACTTACCTGCACAGGTATTGCTTGTATTGCATACTGAGACTATGGATACTACAGCCATACTAAGACAGATCAGTAGGTGGCAATTATAATACTCAAAAGTAACTAGGTATCAATTACTAGCCTAACCATTGACATTCATTTTTCTGAAAAATATGCACCATTCATTTTAAATTGACATGTATTTGTAATTTAGACAAAAGTTTATTTAAAAAACGTGAGGTTTGGGTATTTTAAAATCCTCTGCGTTAGATTGTTTTCACGTTCTGAAACAGATGTCCCAAACCACAATCGGCAACTGATTATTCACGCTTTAGCAGCAGCTGGAAATCCTATCCTAACACCTGCTTCTAATTTAATCAGCTGGTGGCATATTTTTCTCCAAGACTGGATTTAAAAAAAGAACCGTGTAAGCCGTAACATTTGTTTTTTCGCCAGAGACCAGACACCGCTGAATTACTAAAGTTGTGACAGGTCAATTTAACGTATTTCCCTAAATACATAAAAAACGGCTATAAGGACACTTATCAATGAGGACTTAACCAGCTTTGCAGTCGCGTTGAGGATTATGCAATTCTCCTTTGCAATTCCTCACAGCTGATACGAATCATGCTGTAGCTGCTCGTCTGACCTCAGCTTTTAGCACAAACACTACTTTCTGTTTCGCAGAGATCGGCCCAGCTCCTGCTTTAATCAACATAATCTCAGGTCTCCAGTCTTTTTAAAGGTGTAAACTTTTTGTGTGTGAATGGTCGGCTTTAGGAATAGCGATAAATATCCCCGGCGGATTTGTGGCCATGACGCCGGGGAATCAAACTAACATCTTTCACGTATCTAAAACGCGCTTTAAATAACTTCTGTTTAACCGTGATTTGCGATTTTAAGTTTCAATCTAAAGTTCTCAGTTTCCAAAGGTTAAAGTGGTTATAAATTGGAGATTTTGCATGCTAACCCTGCTGCAAGTGTTCGTTGCGTCTCTAGGGCCGCCGTAAATTTTGTTTGCTTTCTGCAACGCAATCACTCGCGCATGCGCACAAAAACGTCAACAAAGATCCTCTTAACATTAGCACGTACAGTGACTGCTACATCTATTTGATTGATTGAAAACCCAAAACCAGCCCTGCCATATAATCAATGCCTATAACCGATAGGCTTAAGTAGGCCTACAGTGGTGTGGTTTAGAGTGAAAGCGCCTCTCAGATCTTGTGAATTTTCAGATCACGCAAACCTGATTTTTTTCCCCGGCGTAGCGCCAGAGCGCTATCAGGCCTGTTGTTCTTCTCAAAATCAAATGACGGTAGAAGATTTAACTGATGCTGAGACTAAAGTAGCTACTTATGATCCCAACTTTAACCCACTGTCAGTTATTTAGTTTAAATATTTTCTATGATCATGTATTTTCAAACGGCTAAATGGCTGAAACAAACCATTATGATGGCCTCTGTACCTGAGCACTTGAGGATATGTCCTCTCTCTGCTGCAGGCCCATTGGAGCAAGGGTATCCACAGGCTTCTTCTCACAAGGATCCAACAGCCCCGGTCCACCTGCTCAGGGAAACAAAGCGAGTAGGGTTGCTGCGTGGAATCACACTTTAATGAGCTGCAGGTTAGTAGAACACCAAATCCACTCCAAGTGGACCAGTCCTTGTAGCTAACACAGTGGACACATAGTAGCTGTCCAAGGCATCTCTGGTTGATGGACAAATAAAAATGTTTTAAAATGTGTATTACTGAGTAGTTTTAATTAGAAGGAATTTGCTCAACCCTGAAATCACTATATCTGCCAATTACTATAATGATACTACAGATACTACTGTAATAAAAAGTTAACAGAAAAATCCAACAGAAAAAGAGAACACTAAAGTCAACATTTCTACATGTCAAGTTAAACTATAATTGCAAAGTATTGTTCCAATTAGTTTAGCCCTAACAGAACCATCATATTTTGTGAAAAAATTCGTCAGAACTCCAAAATTTATTAAAAACAAATCTCACCAGGGAGTAAAATTCCAGAAGAAATGCATTCAAAGACGCGTCTTAGCGCATCACCGGGGCTGAGGGGGGCAGAGGCGCTGTTTATGGCCTTCTCAACCAGCAGCTCCATTGCCTGCATGAAGATAATAGTGGTAACTTATGCTTGGAAAAATGCAAAGTGTTTGTCTTTTTAATCAGAGAAAGTAGTTGATCTAAATGTTAATGCTGCCAGTCAGCAACTAGATGTAGACTGCTGGGTTTCCTTCAACAAAAAACTTTTCGCAAATCACACAGAACTTGACTGCATTTCTCTGAATAAGCTGTATAAATCCGGATACATCATTTGTGAAATAAATGAAACTGAAAAAAAAAAAACTTAACAGTAATGATTTATAAAGTTAAAGTAATGCAGACTGCTTCATTCAAAGTTCTGAATGACATTATTATATTTCAGGCTGCATGAGAGCAAGAGACTAGATGACAAGAAGGCTGAACAGAATTCAGCAAACAAATACTATACATGATATTATACTAGACATTATACTATATTATACTAGAAAAAATTTGGCTTTTATTTAAAGAGAACACATAATGAAAATTTTTGATTTTTTAAAATTGTTTTCTGTTTCAACTTGGGTTTCTGCAACCTTTATAAAACACTCCAAACATTAATACAAACTAGGGCTACCACAAACGATTATTTTGAAAATCGACTAATCACCGTAATTATGCCGATTACTAAACTAATCAGATCACATGTAAATTGTAACATAATCATTAGGTTCGTGCTTGAAGCATCATCTCTAAGTATTAAGTGCTATCTAAAAATACAGAAAATTAGGATAGCTCATTCAACATTTATGAACTAATGATAAAATAAAACAGTGTTACAGCAGACATGACGTGCTGTTATGGCTATGAATACAAATACAACTTCATCTTCAGTCAGAAGCTTCATCAAAACCGCTGACTGCTACAGAAGATCCTTCCTGCCCATACAGTAACGTATCTAAAAAGTAAATCTAAAAATGACATGAGAAAATAAGTATTAACATTTTTATGTAGTCATAAAAACAATATGCAGCAGTCTCACAAAAACCTTCAAAAAGGCCAACTCCAGTCTTAAGTTTTTCATTTAAAAGATGAACTCTTACTTTGTTCAGCCATGGAAAAGAGGACATGACCCTACGGTTGATGTTAGCAGCTAACAAGCTAATTAGCTGTCAGAGGAACCTGTTCCTCTTCATGGTCAGGCACCGTGGTTTTTTTTAAAGATGTTTGAACATCACCATTGTATTGCCCTTTTCTTTCATTTTCATAAAAATGCTACAGAATTTTAGAGCTCCACTGTCGACTCGCCATAATACTGTTGTTCGGGCTTTTCTGTTGAAGTCACGGCTGACCCCGTATTCCACAACTGCGCATGTGCATCAGTGGCAAAAAGGCAAACAATGTGTTCCTAACAGAGACCTTCGCTCTCAGACTGCAGGTTTACTGGTAGTTCCTAGGATTTCTAAAAGTAGAATGGGTGGCAGATCTTTCAGCTATCAGGCTCCCCTCCTATGGAACCAGCTCCCAGGGTTGGTTCGTGAAGCAGACAACTTGTCTATCTTTAAAACTAGGCTTAAAACTTTCCTCTTCGACAAAGCTTACAGTTAGAGATACGTTAATAGGCAGTTAGAGACGGGTTAGACAGGTAGCTAGGAAGAGACAGGTTAATGTTAGTAGCCAGGTAGAGTGTCAAAAGCTAGGAAGGGATAGGAAGAGGTAGCTAGGTAGAGATAGATTAATGTAAGCCAGGTAGAGAGTGTTAGTAGCTAGGTCTCCTAGTAGCTCGGAGACAGGTTAATGTTAGTAGCTATGCTGCTTTAGGCTAGGCTGTTGGATGACATTATTAGAGTCAGTTCCTACTTTCTCTCCTACTTCTGTCCAACTGCATGATGTGCTGTCAATTCAAGCGCTAACCTGTTTTCTCTTAGTCTCTTCCTACAGTAGGTGCTCCTGACCCGCTCTGCTTGACGACTCTGACTAAGATAGTATTCCAGTGGAGGAACGTTCTCCACGTCCTGCTACCAACTTCTGCTTCTGCATCAGTTCTGTTTCTCTTTCTGTGTCTCTGCTGCCTTCTCCAAACCCCAGACGGTCTCGGCAGATGAGTGCTTATGCTGAGCCTGGTTCTGCTGCAGGTTTCTTCCTGATAAAAGGGAGTTTTTCCTCTCCACCGTCGCTTCATACTTGCTCAGTGAGAGGGATTGCTGAGAAGTGACGACGCAATCTTCTGTGATTCTCTAATTCCTAAATTAAACATTGTATTGTAATAACTCTTCTTGTAAAGTGCCCGGAGATGACATCTGTTGTGAAATGGCGCTATATAAATAAACTGAATTGAAACTGAAATAAAAGTCATAAATTTTGCTATCTGTACATTTTCTATATACCATCCAGTAGGTGAGAGTAATAAATGCTAAAAATAAGGTTTGAAAACAACTCTGCAAGGCAAAGCATGGCAAAATTTCTCCAACACAAATTGCTGTCATTTGTTACAAAGGATAAAACATCTATCCTTAACACGTCAAGGTTGGATTAGACAAATTTATTCCCTTAACTGAAATAATTTGACAAATGCTTTTTGTATGTACTCTGTTTAGTTTTATCCAAAATTAAAAACAATTTGATGAGTGGAAGCGTTTATGTGGGATAGAAAAGCATATCTGTGAGGGATTAAGTACTTTTTCACAGCTATGTACAGTGGGGAAAACAAGTAATTGGTACACTGCTGAGTTTTGAAGTTTTCCCACTTACAAAGCATGTACAGGTCTGTAGTATGTATCAAAGGTACTCAACAGAAATGCAGAAAATAACTGGATGAATTTTAAATAAATAATTTCCATTTTATTGCATGACATAAGTAGTTGATACATCACACAAACAGCACTCAATACAGAAAACAGTACAGAAACATATGTTTGCAATTAGAGACCAGACGTTTTCTGTAAATCATCTGGTTTGCACACACTAAAGCAGGGATTTTGGCCCATTCCTCCAGAGACATCTTCTCCAGAGCGCTCAGGTTTCGGGGCTGCCGCTGGGCAACATGGACTTTCAGCTTTCTTCAAAGATTTTGTATTGCATTCAGGTCTGGAGACTGGCTAGGTCAATCCAGGACCTAGAGATCCTTCCTACGGAACCAGTTCTTAGTTGCCCTGTCTGTGTGTTTTGGGTCGTCATGCTGGAAGACAAAGCCATGACCCATGTTCAATGCCCTTACTGAGGAAGGGAGAATGTTGGTCAAGATCTCATGACAGATGGCCCCATCCATCCTCCTCTCAATACAGTGCAGTCGTTCTGTCCCCTTTGCAAAAAAGCATCCCCAAAGGATGAAGTTTCCACCTCCATGCTTTACAGTTGGGATGGTGGTTCTTGATGGTTGTACTCATCCTCTTATTTCTCCAAACACAGCAAGTGGAGTTTAGACCAAGAAGATCCACTTTTGTCTCAGACCACATCACCTTCTTCCATTCTTCTTCTGGATCATCTAGATCAGGGGCGTCAAACTCATTTCCAATTTGGCCCACATCAAAATAATGAATGTCCCTAAAGGGCCGGTTTTGGCAGAAGGTATTGAAAAAACTATTTTTAACAAAGCACTAAGATATTTAAGAATATCTACCTCAACCAGTACATCTTTTGGTTTGACAAATACTTCCTAAAATTAAATGCAGGGGTGATAAGTAAAAAAAAAAAAAAATCCTGAGCATAAGCTTTGTTCCCTGGGAGGCCCCCAAGCCAAGATGTATGCCCTGATCAACGTAATGTTAAACAAGGTCCAGGGGTGTGCTCTCCTGCAAGAACATTTTGATAACTAGTCTATTGCATTAAAGATTCTGATGACTTTTGTGGATATAAATGGACATTATTCAGACGTGAGATGAACAAATCCAATACAAGCCTATATTACAGAAGCATACATGTGTAGAGCAGCAGAGCTCTTGGGACCCTGGGCCTGGTAGGCCTGTTCAGGAATACATCCCTGCTTTAACTAGTCAGTTACCAGCATAGGTATTGCTTGTATTGCATGCTGAGACTACGGATACTACAGCCATACCAAGACACGTCAGTAGGGGGCAATTATAATACTCAAAATAACTAGGAATTTATTAGTAGCCTAACCATTGTCTAAAGGGAATGAACAAGGAGACATTAATTTTTCTGAAGGAAAAAAAAGCACATTTAAAATTGTGATCACGTATTTGTTATTTAGACAATGTTTTTTTAAAGTGTGGTTTTCCTATTTTAAAATCCTCTGCATTATACTGTTTTCGCGTTCTGATACAGATGTCCTAAACCGCTATCAGCACCTGATTATTCACACTGTAGCAGCAGCAGCTTTAAATCCTATCCTGACACCTCCTTCTAATTTGATCAGCTGCTACAAGACAGCATGTTTTTCTCCAAGACTGGATTTTAAAAAAAGAACTATTGTTTAAGCGGTGAAATTCAGTTTTTCGCCAGAGACCAGACGCTACGAAATTGCTAAAGTTGTCAAAGGACAATTTAACTTGTACAACAGCAAATATATTTCCATAAATAAAGACATAAATAAATAAAAACAAAGGACTGTGATCAATGAGGACTGACCCAGCTTTGCAGTTGCGTTGAGGATTATGCAAGTCTCCTTTGCAGTTCCTCACAGGTCATGTGAACCACGCAGAGGTGTGACCAAGTCATTATTGTACAAGTCTCAAGTAAGTCTCAAGTGTTTGTCCTCAAGTCGAGTCAAATCTTAAGTAAATTACAGGCAAGTCCAAGTCAAGACAGGAACGTTTCAAGTCACGTCCAAGTCTCTCTTCGAGTCATTTTTTAAAATATTTTCTGCATTTTTTTCTGTTCTATGTAAATCATATTCAGTGTATTCTTTTTTAAAGCTGTATTCATTTCAAAACCGCTTTAACATAAACAATAAGGTCATATACTGAAACAACTGAACCATCTTCTTTTACTGTACCATCATCCTTGATTTTTGGATACCATTCAAGCGTCAGAGTGGAGATGACGTCACTGCGTTGGTTAGGTGTAACGCGTCCCTTCCTGTTATTCACTGACTGTTGCGTAAACTACTCAGTGTTCCCGCTGGCTTTAATTGATCCATTTTCTTTGTTCAGAAGCATTTCTCAGTTATTCTAACACACAAGCACGTTAGAACACTTATTTTCCTCTGATGGTCTTTACGTTTTCGGGAACTCGTGCGTTACACTGGTTTTCTGGGCGCGGTAAGGTATCGCTAGGTTATCTTAGCATGGCTAGGGCTCTAACTCTCCTGCTAGGTCTCTCTCTCTAAACCTCCTCCTCTCTCTTGCTCTGTGCCCCTTCCTGTAGCTGTGTTCAACAGATTTTCTGCACTCAGCGACACACGCTGAGAAACCATTTCTGCCAGCTGAGCTGCTGCAGCTCAATAGCTGAACGTGGCTCTAGAGTCACATATGACCACAGTCAAATACCTAAAATGAAGTTAGCTTAAGTTAACCATGATATTGTAGCAAAAAAGTTGCACCTACCGTTCTTTATGCAACTTTAAATGACGAACAAAGTTGGATGTTGTTCCATCGGCGTCCGTGATTTTCTTTATGCATGTTGTACACGTTACTGAGTTTTTTTTCCTACTACTTCGTAGTTTGTGAACCCAAATGTGATCACCTTTGGGAGCATACCGATAGTCCTTGTTGGCTGAATGGACGGTTAAACTGGCCTCTTTTTAAATTGTTACATTTTTTGCTGTTTTCAAATCCGATTAATTTGATTGGCTCTTCGCGGCTCTCGCACACAGAGTCGGACTTCGCTTGTTGTTACGGGATGAGTGAAATAATTTAACCCGGCACAATTTTGAAATAATAGATGTTTTAAACTTTATTTACTGTGCAATACAGCAAGTCTTTGTCAAGTAAACGGGTCCAAGTCAAGTCAAAGTCTTTGAGCATTATTTCAAGTCAAGTCTCAAGCCATGAAATTAATGACTTGAGTCTGACTCGAGTCCAAGTCATGTGACAAGTCCAACTTTTATGAGTCAATGGTCAGCTTTAGAAATAGTGAGAAATGTCTCCCCAGCGGATTTGTTGCCTTCTAAAGCCTAGTTTATGCTTCTCCGTTTTGATGGAGACAGATAGACGCAACACCATTATACGTCAACGCAAGGGCTCTCCGTAACCTGTGCAAGGACGCACGGAGTAGAGGCCCATTTTTTAACAATCCGTCTCAGTCAACGGATAGCGTAAGCATCTGATTGGTCAGTTCAGTAACAGCCAGAGATCGCTTCACCAAACTCAAAATGCAGCTTGTTTGGAGAAATCTCTGCAGAGTTTGTAGCCTTTTGCTCCGACTGGCTGGTTAATTTATTAAGCTGCTCTGCAGCACCTGTCTGTGACCTATGCCTGCATTTAGCGTGTGTGCACTTAAGGTGCATTTAAAGACGGCTCATAAAAATATGTTACCTTAAATTAAATGGCAGTAACAGCTGAAAAAAAGTGTGGAGGACAGAGGGCACTAACACGGAAAGTGCAGGGCACATGTCCCACGCGGCCGTTTCGCCCATGGGTGGGGGGTCAAATGGGGGACTGGATGTGGCCCCCCGGGCCTGGACTTTATTACATATGATATAGATGGTTGTTGGCAAACTTTAGACAGGCCTTGACATGCGCTGGTCTGCAGGGGGATCATGCATGCACTGCAGGATTTTAATCAATGATGGCAGAGGGAGTTACTGATGGTTTTCTTTGTGACTGTGGTACCAGCTCTATTCAGGTCATTGACCAGGTCTTGCCGTGTAGTTCTGGGCACATCCCTCACTGTCCTCATGATCACTGATGCCCCACGCGGAGAGACTTGCATGGCACTCAAGACCGAGGGAGATTGACCGTCGTCTTGAACTTCTTCCATTTTCTACTTATTGCACCAACAGTAGTTGCAGTCTCTCAAAGCTGCTTGCCTATTGTCCTGTAGCCCATCCCAGCCTTGTGCAGGTCTACAATTTTATCCCTGATGTTCTTGCCTGATGTCCTTACCTACTCTTGACCATTGTGGAGACGATTGAGTTTGTTTGAGTGTGTGGACAGGTGTATTATATTCTTACTGGTTGATAGGCAATCAAATACTTACGTCATGAAATAAAATGGAAATTATTTATAAATCATCCACTTAGATTCAGTCCTTCACAGTTGAAGAGTAGCTTTGATATAAATTACAGACCTCTACATGCTTTGTAAGTGGGAAAACTTCAATCAGCAGTGTATTAAATACTTGTTCTCCCCACTGTAGATCCCAATGAGAAATTAGACTTGGTTATAATTGGTAAAAAGTCAAAGTGGTACAAAAAATTGGAATTTGATTACAACAATACACAAAATGAGTTTAAATGTAAGGATCCTTGGATTAGTGGTCATCACAATATAGAAATGGGGTCCAATATTTTTTAAATGAGTACAGTAATTTTCAGACTATAAGCCGCTACTTTTTTCCCCAACATGCTTTGGACCTGGAGTTCAATATAACAATGATTTTTTTATTAGCCAACGGCCTCCTGGGGTCACTATAGCAGGTTCATGTGAGACAGACGTGGTAAAAGACAGTAGCAGTAGTTTTCATGCACACACCATCATGGATATAAACAAAGAAATGCATATGATGCATCTTTCAAGTTGAAGGCAACCGAGCTGGCCGCCAAAGAAGGAAATAGAGCTACCATCAATTAATTAATAAGACTGTGAAAGAGGCAACGGGAAGAACTAAGTGAGTGTAAAGAGACAACTACAGCTTTCAGAGGACGTAAAGACAACTTTAACTGTTTTAGTAAGGAAGACGAAGACAGCGACCAAAGACTTACGTTGTAGACTAAAGTATGTTTAAATTTCTAACCAGGCATGTTAGTGTCATGTTGTGTTGATGCTGCACTGCAGTTTTTAGGCAGAGCTTAAAAAAAAAGAGAAAAAAGCCCAATGCATGTCTGAAAAAAAAAAAATCTACGGTGTACCATCTTTCTGTGTAAATATCTCGTAATAACATGAACACGCACATTATTTTTCTCTCCTAATTTTGCTGCAGGGGCACTCAATAGAATAATTATGTTAAAAGACAGAAGTCATGCAAAACTAGTGATGCTTCTAAAGGAAAACTTTAGAGTTTAGGATTTCTTAAAATAAACACATAGGAACAATTTATGTTGTATAAAACACCACACTGATTGCAGGACTAGGTAAAATTACTAAAACTTAATCAGTTTTGAGAATATTTTCATTAGTAATATCTCATTAGGATACAGGATGAATAACAGTAAAAAAAAGGCAATATACTGAACAAAAACAGAAAAAAGGCTAAGTTAAAGTGACAGTGTGTAGTTCTTAACCTCTAATGTCAGGACACTGGGGGCCAACATATTGGGTGTTTCTCAATGCCCAGGAACCTCGCCTTGATGCCTTGGTCCCGCCCCGGTTGCCTAGGAGATAAGTCATCAGGGACCGCCAAGGCTTGTTCCAATGTTCATGTTCTACGGAGGAATCTGTGCTCCATTTGTTAGCCGTTTAGCTAACTAACCAAGGATACATCAGACCTGCCTTGAGCCTGCTCTCGGTCAAAAATTTCCCAGAATACAGCGCGGTAGGAGCCGGCAGCAGCTACTTCGGGGGAAAATTTCTATTTTAAATGTAAGTCAACTATTTTTAACCATCGGGCTTATATCTAAAATGTTTGTTTTATTTTTTTATTATTATTATTTAGATCCAAAGCAGTTATATATGGTTCGTAAGTTGCTTAGCAGTTGCAGCTTCGGTGGCTACCAGGTACTAATTCGTTTGCACATTTTATATAACTGACATATACAAAAAAAAAGAAAAAAAGTAAAACTATCGTTATACATTTCCAGTTCCATGGTTGAAGTAATATTACTACGCTACAATGCTACTATGATGGGCGGGATGTAAACGGAGCACGTAAGCCGCCGCGGTCACGTAAGGCTAGTCTGTTCCAAACTGTTTTTTTGACCAAAGAAGGACAATGTCCTCGTAGGCAAGGCGTCTTGCCTACTGAGGCACTGCCTTGGTAGGCAAGACGCCTTGACTTTGAGAAACACCCAGTGTACGCAGTTTCATTCTACATGAGCAGTTATTGACAAAACACCTTTACTCATTTTTGAATATGCAGTTACTTCACTATCTCTGCCCCTCCTCATTAGAAGTTTAAATGAAGGTCTATGACCAGACTTAAAAAAAAAACAAAAAACTTTCTCCAACCCTGACCAATGTGATCCCAGATCCATCCAACCCAGGTCGCTGTCCCTGCTTGGGAAGAGGTGCACAATCAGCTGTTATGTTGTTGTGTCCAAAACTTCGTAAGACACTGATCAGAGAGGATCAACACCACCAGGAAACTAGAGTAAACATCGGCATTGCATTCTCTTAATGGAAATAACTGAAGCAGCAGCAAAATCTAAGGAAACACGCTGATGTCGCATGCTTTTAGCTCAACAGGTAACAACATTCACCATAATGTTTTTTTGTTTGTTTTCAAACTAGCGCCAGTCACGGTAAAACTACTGAAATTTGTTATTTTTTCCTTTGAGGTCATTCCGTCTAACATTACAGTTTATTAATTTACAAAAATATCTGAATAATATCACTAACCTACAAAATGATGAAAACCTTTGCCTGTCACAAATGTAGTTTTACATATTCACTTCACCTGTGATCAAAGAGTCTGATGTGCTTCTCATTTAGCTGTAAGCTTGAACTAACTGCCTTTTAGTAGAAGAAATTGCACAATTGCGATTTTTGGCCTTTGCCATCCGTCATCAATGCAAAATAATACGAATGCAAAAATACGGAGTGCTTAAAATTATTTAGGTCTGCACCCCCCGTATCATCAGGAAACTACTCACTGTCACTTTAAATGTCTTACAATGCAGTTCAAACAGAGAAGTTGAGCGTAATCAATCAAAATGTCCTTTTTGGTAAAAAGTATAAATCTCTTTCTTGCCAACAATCCAACTATGACCTCCAGATGTGGAATTCTAACAATGCACAGAAGCAAAAATGGAAAAACTACACTTTTAAAACAAAACAAAATACAAAAAACCCTCCCAAAAAATACCCTCATCTAAATGAGAGTTAAACGTATGAGCCAGTGATCAGTTTTATGTACTTACCCATCCAGGGAAAGATGACCACGTAGGGACCCGCTGACAGAGGTCTCTCAGGATTCGGATGATGATCACACAGGACTGAAGACCATTGGCTCTAGCCTTTTGATGCAATACAGTTAGGTTTATAGAGTGACCAAGATTTACAAGAGATAAATGGACCAAACAAGTGAATCAGTTACATTATAGAGGTCCAATCACTACTGTGCATAATGGAAGCTTTAAAACACTTTAATGTGTTCAAGCCAAGAATTTGCATTCAGCTGCCATTCCCAGTAGTCTTGTACCTCACAGTTAGTAAAGGAGTTCTGAGTTTACAAGATGTACAAGGAATTAGGACTTTTCTTGCCATCTTCTAAACCCTGACCCTGCATTTATTTTATTTTCTCACAAACTGGGACTGAGAAGTACAACATTCCACCTGAGAGAAGAGTATAGGGACTGAAAGAGGCAAGGAAATCTGATTTATTTTGCCAACGTTTTTGCTAAGGTAGCAAAATCACAGTAAACTACTCAGATGTTCCCTCTTCACTCAATCCCTATTCAGTAAAAGTTAAGAATGAAAACAATACAAACGTTGGACATAAAGGCATTTTGTGCAAGTTATTTTGAAGCCTTATGGAGTCTCCTGTAACTATAATGTAATAGCTGAAAAAGGCTCAAGATAATACAAGGATGCCAATTCAATGAGTATATTAAAAGGTTTAATATCAAAGATTCAGATGGGCTGAGATTCATAATGATGTATTTCAATCAGATGATTATAACACTGGCATCCTTGAATTTATATATTTTCTTGGTTCAAATATGAACAACAGTACTTTTTAATTACAAATAAAACAGTGTGAAAACTCGATAAAAAAAGCATCTCATAAGGCTACAAAGAGAAAGTAAAATGATGTTCCGAACCTGGAACCACTTAGCGTGGCGCAGAGCAGCCAGAGCGTCAAGGCATTTTTGCCTGTCCAAGACGTCCGCTGGGTCTTTCACCATACTCGAGGTTACATCTAAAAATGGATTTCAAGTGTCAAAACGGTAATGAGGAATGGGTGTTTGACCAGGTCAGCGAGGCTGGCATAGAACAAACACATTGCCACACATACCAATGTTTCTTTCTAACAAATCTTCAAACTTATTGTGCAGTTTAGTAACTAAAAAAAGACAAAAATACAGCCTGAAAAAAAAGTACCCTGCTGTAGAAAGAAGCTGATGAAAGCTGGCTGTGTACATCATCGTCAAGCCTGTTTTGAATGGGTATGAATTTACTGATTCAACATATTAACTTTTGTGACTAGTTAAAAACTTGAGTTTTGAATCAGAACTACATTGGCCAATACCATTTTATCAGGTAAAAATCAAAAACTTAAACAAAATTAATTTTTTCCCATAGACAGTATTTGCTCACAGTAATCTGTAAGGGTTTCCATTGCTACCGATCAGTGCTATGAACTCAAAATTTTAATAGAGAAACTTACAAACTGCTAAGAAGAAGTGACCTGATAAAAACTGGCAAGGCAATAGTAGGTGTGGCAAAGTTTTTGGGATGTGAGAAAACCTTGGTCAAAAATCCTTCCGAGACTATTGGGCCCTACAAAAATCACTGATGGGATACAGTCCTTTGAGGGTGAGAGTGTGTGTGTGTGTGTGTGTATGAAGGATAATTACATCTTACGGAAAACTGTATATCGCCACAAATTTTAAAAAGGAGGAAGCATTGGTTGCCAAAGAGCAAAAATGACAACTACCCAAAAACACAGGGGTTAGATATCATTGCATGCATACTTAACATCAGTGTGCTGGAATAAGAACCCAGCAGTCATTAAAGGCTGTGCTGTGATGCAACCAAAGATTCCTCAACAGTAACCCTTTTTCCTGAACTTTATACAATACTCCCCTAAGAATAATGAAAAACAATCAGGCTTCAACAACTTGACTTGTTCATTTTCCTAATTATATAAATTTTATGATCCAAGTTCAAATGATTTGTCCTCATCTTTTGTTGCCAGTCAAATCTAAAATAGCATAAAGTTGTCTGCCTTTGAGAGGAATCAATTTCAATATGACCCTTAGGTCAAAGTTTTGTCTTAGTGGAAAAAGTGGTCAACTCAGGGGAGCACTTCAGAACAGGGGACGTAAGCATGGTGAACCATTCACCAGCACACAAAAAGAAGATTTGTTTCCTGTGGGAAAATTACATCCATTTCCTCTGACATTGTTACACAATTCAAGTTTTCAGCTTGAGGTATAAAGGCGCCTCCTGTTGTCGATTGCTTTGTCAGGAAATTATCCTCTTAAACTGATCTCAAACAAAAATATGGGGAAAAGATGTAATCATGTCTTCCATTAAGTATAGCCTACAATACAAATGGAAACAATCCCCTGGAACACAGGAAACAAAATAGAATGTCACCTTGGAATAACTAGACTTAACACAAGGCAAACACTGATCATGCTTTGTTCCAAGGATAAAAGAAAACATTTGAGAAGTAGGAGTCACAGAGCAGAAGGTGGAAGAGCAACACTGCTGGCACATTCCTTTCATCTGTGTGATTTCTTAATCTGACGAGACCCATAGAACCACAGCGTGATAACAGGTAAACTGACATGGTTATGGGTCTTTCAGAGGCTCCTACCCTCAAACCATTGAAAAAAAAATATGTTACACTGCATACTGTTTAAAGAACCAAGAGGAAAAAAAAAAAAACTGTGCTGAAAACCGTAAAGAAGAGCGAGCATCCCTATTTTCCTAACGTTAAAGAAAAAAGTCCTAAACAAAGAGTCTTTTGTATTTATTTAACATGTGATTCTTTAAGGAGTGCCAGCAGAACAATGCTCTTTGGGAATATTAACCAACATACTGAAACTGATTGCATAGAGAGAAGAAAGACAAGAGAAAATTGCATTGGGAAGGCTGTGATGAGTTGTCCAACCTCCTTCCCGTCCCGTTTCCTCCCGGATGACAGGTGAAGTTAAACTGATTGTTACTTGCATCTTTGGCTCAGTGCAGGATGTCAGAAAGATGGCTGCTTCCTCGATCGAACTCTTGACCTCATATTTCTCTGGTGTTACCAGCTGACAGAACAGAGAGAAAGAAGCAGACAAAAACAGCCATTACTCAATATCCCATTTAATCATCTAGCTAGCTGTTACCGCTCCAGGTAATGGCATTTCCTCTGGATAATTAGCTTCATCATTGATGTGGTAACTAGTGGATAATGATTTAGGGTGGTGCTGGTGATACCAGGGTTTTCCTGCGTTCAAATTTGCGTGGCGGTCGCCTCCAGCTAATTTTGTACCGCCCCAGCCTGATTTAACTGTAGTTGCAGCGTTGCGCCACTGTGGGGGCGTTGTATCAGCATCGGTGTGCCGGGGGAAGCGCAGAAAAAGAAGATCAAATTGTTTTCCATACTGTAAAAATTTAAAGTAGTTTCTTCAACCAGGTAAATGTTTGTTTTTTTTGCATCCTCGCGAGCCAACTACCCCTAACTGTAGAACGCAGATCGGGGCGCAACGTGGGCGGAGTCAAACGTTTAACCTCTCCCACTGAATCCGCTGGTGAGTGAGCTCAGGACCGTTCTGACACAGAAGTAGTGAACAGAATGGAAGTAGGCCAGGTTTTTCATTCTGTCGTAAAGATACCAGTTCCAGCGAAAATTATATAAAACTGGACGTAAAAACTGATTTTCTGAGTTTTATTTTATCAGTCAAAAATATATAAACCTTACTTAAAAAGAGTAGCCTAGTATAATATCAGGCACAATATAGCTATTTTTCAGGGGGAAATATTATAACTTTGGGGAGAAATTTTAAGTGATTGTTATTACTTTTGGGGGGGAAAATATGTTAGTTTTTTTTAGTTGTTGTTACTATTTTAATATTTATTGTCTTTATTTTTGATTAGGAGTATTCTCTGCTTATGGACACCTTTGAGGCAGCAAGGAGGTGTAGCACAATATCCTTCAAGGGAAAACGTCCCCTTCTCCAGGTTATCATATGGACAAGGAAAAAAACATATATTAATCTTTCCATCTTTTCTGTTACAGCAATAAGACCCATATTATGTCTTTTGAACTGACCACGACCTGGAATCGTGTATATATCAACCTGTCTTAAACATATGTTTTCTATTCTTCTTGAAACTCTTGAAGTTTTTGCCTTCTTTTAGTAAGTCGCAGTAAGTACCAAAGCAAATTCCTAATGTAGATTTGCAACATGTAGTAATAAAACCCTTTCTAATTCTGCTTGAGGGCAGTTCAAATGTTACGCATGTGTGATGGCCTGGATGAGGAGAGATTAAAGATCAGGGAACCGTTCCTGTTCATTTTTAGTTTGCAGGAAGATCAAGAGGAGTTCTGTGGGGAAATTATAGACAACAAGAAGATGCAGGTGTTTGGATTTGAAATGCCATAGAATAATTTTCTGTCCAAACAATGCAGGAATGTGTTTTTAGTATTTGAGTCCGAGTGAGTGTTAAGCTTGGTTTATGCTTGCCGCATGAACATCCCGCGCGGAAACGAGACGTGCGGAAACCGGCCGAGACGCCTTCGAGCAGCGTTTTTACTTTCTGCAGCTTGTCCCTGCTGAGAGCCTATATTCTTGACTGTAGGGGGCAGTGTAGGGCTCTACGGCATAGAGTAATCACTGTTGTTTAGTAGATTGTGACACCCGTGAGTTTAAACAAAGCAGAGGTTTTATGCTGTTAACTTAGGAAAAAAGACGAAAAAGGAGACTGTCCTCTCTTCCATTAAAACACAGTTGATCAGAGCGATCTCTATCAGCCAAATCATATTCATGTCTATTTACGAACCTCCGGCAATATGAGCTCGTGCCAGTCCGCCATGTTTTTCCGCACGGGACCTTCCGCGTACTAACATATTTTCCTAGGTGCGCGGTACAGAAATTTTGGCGCAGGAGGAGGCCGCGCGGAGAGGCGCGGTTACTGCAATGAGATAATTTGGCCGCGTGGAGCCGTGCGGACCTCGCGGCAAGTATAAACCAAGCTTGAGGGTTATAATTTTTGTGTTCCATGTCCGCAGTAAGTTGTTTTTGGAGGTTTTCTTGGTTCTTGTGGGCTTTTTGGTTCTTTTGTTTGTACTTCTTTATGCCTTTAAGTGTGACATTAGGGATGCACCAATACTGGTATCGGCCCCGATACTGCCTAATGTACTGGTATCGGTTAAACTTAACAGATACCATGAATAGGGATGGGAATTGATAAGATTTTTATGATTCCAATTCCATTATCGATTCTGCTTAACAACGCGATTCTTTATCGATTCTCATTTGGAAGAAAAGGGACAACAAATTGTTGATTAGCATCACCAATGAAAAATTTATTAAATAACAAAATAAATATTCTTCTGTAGAAATTAACAAAATACAACATAAATTATTCTGTGGAAATTCTACAAGAATGTCCAACATTTCCTAATAGAAATTAAAATTCTCCTTTTTAAAAGGATATTTATGAACTCAAAAATGGAACTTTCAGCCAGTGACAAATACAATAGTGTTAAATGCAAGTGAACTGTGCATTTTGCAAATTTGCAACCATCTAAATCTAAATGTAATGCCTAAAAAGGCATTCATTTAACGTTAACCGTTACTAATAGCAAGTTTTACACAGCTAACATGATAGGCAGTGTTTGTTAGGTAATTAGTTACCTGCAGTTTTATTAGCCGAGGACATGCTAACGTTGTTGCTGCTGCTGCCACTCCTGCTGGTTTGAGAACTGTTAGTCCAGGGCTGATCGAAAACGTTACGCAACATGCATAAGTTACGAAAAGTATGGAGTCATTCGTGCCCACTGGAATCGTTAAGGGAATCGTTTGCACATTTTGCAAATAATTAACAGGAATTGAAACACTGGGAACCGGTTCTCAACAAGAACCGGTTTTCAATTCCCATCTCTAACCATGAACCAATACTCAAAATGGGGAAAATCTGCAACAAATTAATCAAAAAAGTTTAATTCTTCACTTGAAATTTTATTTTTGTGGTAATTTTATATTTTAAATCTGTTATTTTGTCTCAGTTATGTTTAGTTTGTAAAGTCCGGTGCCTTTAATCCCTGTGGCCAAGCAGCCAGGGCACATGATCTATCGGAGCCATAGTGACAGGACCTCCACACTGTCAGAAATAGTATCGGATCGGTATCGACAGATGCACAAAATCCAGCCATCGGTATCGGTACTGAAAAAGTCGGATCGGTGCATCCCTGTGTGACACACAGTTTTAGAGTTAGGACTGTATTAATTGTCAAAAGCAGTAAAGGTAAATTTACAGCATGGGGAAATTTTCTTGGTGTCAGGTGGAATAATAAATAATGGAATCAAATATAGTAAAAAAAAAAAAAAAACATACTATAAATACACAAATACCATTCAAAAGAATAGAATAAAGAATAATTAGAATATCCAAACAGATATGGGGAAAAAAGGCACCCATTTCTTTTAACTCTGATTGTTATGCTTGATATGGGTTTTTAAATATGGCATTCACATTGTGGGCGTGAACAAACGTTTGACTCCACCCACGTTGTGCCCCATCCCGATATGTGTACTGCAGTCAGGGGCTACCCTCGCGAGCAGAGTCAGGAATCCAGGTGAAACTGCAGACAAATTATTGTAACAAGGAGTTAAAAGGTAATCATGGTTGTGACAAGATGTTAAAATATCAGGCAGTGACTGGCGACGGTCAGAATTATGGTCAGAATGCAGGACAGGACACTTTTTCTGACGGGTTTGTCTCCACCAAACGGCACCGTAAAGTGATCGTTTTGGCGTCTGACCTAATTTTTGTGCGAGCTGCGAGTGATCCAGTCATTTGCAAAACTAAAGGCAATTTTTCTAAATTAAGTACTGCAGATTACAAATGCGATCATCTTTATGGATCTAAACAGATTATAGAGATAATATAGAGATGTTTCCTGTTAAATTAATTGGGAAACAGAAAATATATTAAATATGAAGAGTAGATAAACAAATGTGTATTTCAACAGTAAATACTCCTCTCTACTACCGCGCACACCTTCATGTTTTCTTTATGCGCAGATGCTACTTTCAAGATTTTTACAGAATCATTTCTTCTCCAAAAACGTTCTGCAATGTTGCAGGTACTGTTTCAAGATGGAAAAGATTAATGATCTAAATGTCATGGGTCTAGCGGAATTTTTTTTTTTTTTTTTACTGTGGATGGTTGAAAAATATTAATATTTTTGGTTGCCTCCCACTTTCCATTGTGTGGAGAGAGCATGTCTGAAAACATCTCCAACTTTACGCTGAATGCAGAATGTTCTCACTATCTCGGTATCCATCTCTCTCAGAGATTTGATTTTTCTACTCGAAACAGCGGATTACCCGCAGGTATCGGAAACTCAGTTAATCTTGGCTGCCAGATGTGTGGATAAATCCCTACAACTTAATGCACTTTCAGGTTAAAGTTGGCTCCTTATTTTTGTTTGTATATTGTTTTAATAAAAGAATGCTTTAACATGATAATTGTCATATCTTATTAGAACACTTAACTCAAAAATGTGTTGCCTTTAAAAAAAGTGAGTCATTTGAATGCACATAATGCATGCCTGTGTTGGCGCATGATCAGGATGATACCACCTCTGCCTCAATTTGAGCCTGGAAAAACCCTGGATAGATTTTCATGGAAAAGGAAACTGGCCAGTTAGATACTCAAAAATGCTAGCTTAATTGGGGTAGATGTGGGGCAGACTGGAAAACTGTTGGAGAACTGTGAGTGATGATAGATTTTTGTTGGGTCACGAAGAGGAATGGAGCTGGCTCCCAGTCTAGGAGCGATAAGATATGGGAGCCACGGTGTGTGTACGGTGTTGGCGAGGAAGCTGTTAGCCGGTAGCAGCAGAGAACCAGGAAGTCTGCTGTGATCAGAGAGTGGGAGTCGGCTGGATCAGTTTTCGGCTGGATTGGGTTGGAAAGCTGCAGAGCTGGAGACTCGGCATACTGGAGGAATGCTGGTTATGTCTGTACTACCGCAAAAAACATAGATCGAGAGCTCGACGCATTAACAAATCAATGAATGAGCGATGTGAGGTGGGTGAATGAGTCTTTTGACTTGTGAGGGGATTGGTGTTGGGCGTAAAGACTTCCAGACATATTTTTACAGGAGCTTTTGTTTAGCTGAGCTCGTCCATGTCCTCGCCGAATGGGCTGAATGAACCTAGTGGAAAAGGGGCAATATAGGTCAGAGTTCCTTTTCTGTGTAATCTGCCCAGGACACCTTTTATATGACATGTCCCCAAAAGATGGCTTCTGGTAAACTGACTGGGTCTTTTCTTTCTTTTCTTTTCCTCTAGAGTTCCAAAGGGCCTCTTGGGCCTCTTCTGCTCATTGTGTCACCAACTGTAAATGGTGGTGGAAACATGTTTATTTTACAAGACATGCTAGTAGAATGTCTCTAAATTCAAACTTGCATTTAGAGCCTGTAACTCTAAACATAAAATATAAGTGGTCTTTACAAATAGAAAATACACCTTAGAGTCATGCTTGTAAGATGTACCACCAACAATTGCTACCTGGGTGTCACCTTATTGGAAACCTGATTTATCTGATTATATTACCTGGAATGCCGTTTACTAGGACATGACGCCAGACCTAGCTTCAAGTTCCGACATTGTAGGTAAATGGAATACATGAGTCTCTCACTTCCTGGCCTGTAAATGTAAAGGACTTGCATAGGATTTTTGTTATACTGACACTCAAAGTCACATTCAAGTACTCTGTAATAAATGTTGAGGCATTTATATACAGTTGCACTGTACTGGTAGACTAGCTGGGGATCCCCATTTTAATCAAGGACCCTTCTGAATGTGGCAGAGGAAGGCTTTCTGATTCTAAGGTGACTACTTTTCCCACTGATACACAGCCACTCCCACAACTGTCAGCTTAGGTGCATGGCCATGTCTAGGTAGGTTTGCAGTGGTGTCATACGCATTCCATTATCAGATAATTATTTGAAGAATACTCTGTGGAGGGAAATTTGAAGAGGTATTTAAGTTCTATCCTATGTTATCTACATCAACACGTTACTTCATGGAAGAAATTTACTCAGTACACATTCACTCAATTCTTCTATTTGAGTATCTTACTGGCTAAATCATTTATTTATATCTTTCAAATTTTCTAATCTGATAAAAGGCTCTTCTATATCCTATACCCTCACTGAGAAGGGGATCTTAGTTAACCAGAACTCACATTTTACAAAGTTTGTACCTGTTAAAATTTCTGAAAGATTATAAATATTAATTAGAGAGACATGTATGAGAGCAGTACTGTTAGCTGTTTTGGGAGGTGCTCCACAATGCAGGTCAGCAGGGTTGCTGTCGGCTTCTCAGAGCAAAGTAGGACCAAGTTGACATTCTTGTCCCCACGAAGAAGCAAGCCTTTAGCCAGAACTCCAACCCTCATCACACCCTTCAGAACCCTGGAGTGTTAGGAAAGAAACACAAGAATATAAATGTAAACATACAAAAATTTAACCTATTAAAATATTGTATTATAAAAATTACATTTAAATAAGGTCACAAAATGATAATTTGTGTACAATATACTTTCAGCTATACAATGAAAGGAAAAACAAAAAGACAGATGAGCTAGCATTATTTAATGAAAAAAACCTAAATCAAATATTTCCACCTATTGAGTGAGATCAGTCTTTTTTAAAAGTGATTTTCCACCCCTTTGCGAAATTCAGTCCGTTTGTTTGTGCAGTGCAGGGACAGTGTACAGCGGTACTTTGTCATAATGTACTCCAAAGTCTAAAGCCTAATTTATATTTCTCCAACTGCAAATTTGCTCTCAGACAAAGACATATTGACGGAGACCTTTCTCGCTTATGGCTCTCCATTTCTTTCTCTCCGCTCTCCATCTATTTTTTTCCTCATACAAAGCAATGCTCAACCAGGACAGCAGGGGGTGCTAACTTTTTCATGACGGCTTCCGCCTACCATTGCGGTTTAGTTTGCCTGTGAATATTCTCATTCATCCAGGTCATGGTTATCTCAAGGAAATTTCAATCAAACGTAACTGGACTTGGTAATTTGTCTTGGAAGACGTTTCACCTCTTATCCAAGAGGCTTCATCAGTTTATTTTTTGTTTTTTTTTTTTTTTTGTTTTTTTTTTTTTTTTTTTTTTTTTTTTTTTTTTTTTTTTTTTTTTTTTTTTTTTTTTTTTTTTTTTTTTTCTCGCCGCTGACCTTTTTTTTGGTCAACTAACTGGTGTGGAGACTCAGCTATTTAACCTCTTGAACAAGAATCATTATGTCATTGCGGTTTAGTTTCTGTTTTTTCCTTCAGCCTGTGAACACATTTCCCGATGCAGGAGCAATGCAGGACAGAAAGTATGTTTTTATAAAACTTTTTACTGGTGCAACTCATTGAATACTCTAAAAACACTCAAACAAAACACAGCAGCCTTTTTTGTTTTTTTCCTACACCTCCTTGTGTTCAAAATCGGCAAAAGACCAGTTTCATGTTAATGTTTCATAAGTGCAAAAGGTCACCTTGGAGGCTGTTTCTTAAATGTATCTGAATAAAGTCTGGCAACATAGACAGCGCACGCTCTTGTCTTTCATTGTCATCAAAACAAAGAAAAAAAAAGCTCTGCTGTAATGGTGCTAAGACTGCCCAACATCTCTACAAATAGAGTGCTGTGATTGGCCCAGCCTACACTTAGCGGAGCCAAAGGTAGACCTTCTGAAGATACAATGGAGTGTGGCTAGACCAACCTGCAAATCTGGTGCTGCTGCTATGGTTTGTCTAGATATCTAGGCTATCGAAGACCAGCAAATATATAAAGACAAAACTTCCCACCTGTCTTTTGCCAGTTCCTTCTTCTCTATATCCTCTTCTTTATCATTTTCCTGATCTGTAATTATGTCAGAGACGAGTTTGAGGGCTCGCTCTGTAATTGATACAATTTTCTGGATAGACTGGAGCTCATCTTCACAGGGGTAAATGGCTGCATGTTTGGTCATGATGTAGCGGTCATCAGAGGAATCAGGGCGACGAGGAGGCTGGGAAAAAAAAGAGGTTTTTAGTAGTTAAATAATACGTAGTTATTTAACAACTTAAATAAGTAGTTATTTATATTGCAAAAAGACAATAAGTACACATGTACACATGTTCAGGAATAGAAACATAATATTAAATTAGATGTGTTAAGTTTACCATCATAGTGGTCCACAAAAAAAGTAACAAATGATTTCCAGCATCTTCAGGCAGTTGATTGTATTTAGAAGTTTGAACCAAGCTAAACTTTGATACTACCTAAATGCATAAAGTTGAAATTAGGGATGCAAAGATACCACTTTTTCAAAACTGATTGATACTTTGTGCACTTGCTGATAACAAGTAGCAATACCTCTACCACACAAAACAATGCAATGAATCAGAAGACAAGTTTTATTTTCTTCTCTGTTTGTTATGAACAAATGATTGTGACTCAGCGGAAAAAATAATTAAAATGGCCACAAAACTAAAATTTCAAGTGAAAAATAAACATTTTCTGTGAAATGATAGAGTTTAAACGTTTTAAGTAAAGGTTCGTGGTATCTGTTAACTTTTACCGATACAGTAAATAAGAACAGCATCGGCCCCGATACCAGATACCAGTATCGGTACATCCCTAGTTGAAATTAACGTTTTTTTACCTGAAATTTTCTCAAAGTTTTGCAGGTTCTCACAGTTTACAGAGCTCTTTCTGCTCATTCAATCAACTTCAACAATGCTGGGTGCATTATGTTTTTATGCTGAGAAATATTTAAGAAATGGAAGCTGTCAAGTTTGTTATAAGTTCAACTTGTTAAGCTAAAAAATGGCAGATTTGGGGCTCTTTAAAAGTGTAACAGAAAAACAAATTTCGCCCCAATTTACTCTTTTTCTGTTTATCTCTACAGGTTTACCATCATTGGCTAGGAAACAAATGTAAATACAATGGTCCTTCACTTTACAATGGTTCACTTTTCGTGGCCTGGCTGTTTACAATTTTATGTGTTTTCTTTACAGCGCACTTACGCGTATTGTGTTCTGTGTCCTTATTGATTGGAGGCAATTGTCGTATCTCCTGCACTTCCAAATTTATCATGTGTGTTTATAAAAATCTTCTCGTCCAGCACAAAAACACAGCACAAAAACTACTCTTAACTATGTTTCTCACTCGGAAAAAGACACCTGAACCAAGGACTTCAGAGAAAAAAGAAGTGCCCAAGCAGCGCACGGATGAAGAAACCGTGGCATATTAATACTTTGGTTTTAAAATCTATGAAAGTTTGAACTTTTAGAGTATTTAAACTAGTGTGAATTTTTTTCTAAAGTTTTTCTTTTTTACGCTATTTTACAGACACCTCCAATAATACCCAACTGCAGTTGCAACACCTCCGCCTCTTCCCCTCTCTTTTTCTCAGACAGCTTGGGATGTGTCGTCTGTGTGATAGCAGGGGGATATCTCTGCAGGCTGACAGTTTGCCTGATGTTTCTCCCCTCGAGAAAGGAGAGTTTCACTGTCCAGATTTTCTCCTCAGCCAAGCGCAAGCAGGGTGGCATTCTTAAACTGTTTTTCTGGGTAAGGACGAGGAAAGCGGGGGAAACCATAAGACACTGCAAACATGGGCATACTTGCCAACCCTCCTGATTATCCTGGGAGAGTCATGAATTTCAGTGACCTACCCGAAAATCTCCCGGAGCCACCATTCTCCTGAATTTCTCCCGATATCCGGCATGTACACTCCCTGTTTTCTTACAGGTACAGTTTCCTCATTCATGACATGAAAATCCTTCACCCGTTGGCATAATGTGCCATTTTGAATCCAAAATAGGTCACCTACGTGATTCGTATATGTACAATGATGACACCAATCAGATGTTAGTGACACACTTCACAACAGCCAGCTGCAAGTTTTCAGAGGAGTCTTTATGCAACTGACAGAAGCTGTAGTTTCAATTACTTTTTAAATCTTCCGAGTTATTTAGGATTGAAAACTGTTTCAACAGACATAAAGTCTTGTTTCCTTTCATTTTGGCTGTTTGATGGTAACTTTGGCAGCAGATCAAACATTTTTTCCAGTGCTGAGAGTGTAGCTGGTCATACTTTTTAATAAGTTAGTGTCAAAAATCAACAGACTTGCTGCTGCTCTGAGATCAAAGTAAGGAAAAATACTTTCTCACGCTCTTCTGACACAGAGACTGTGAGTTTTAGAATGATTAATAAGTTATCATTCCCAAATCTTCAGTGCTGCTGAGCTATGGTATCCAGGAAGTTAATAAAGAGGGGCAAAAAAGGGGCCAAGGTAGGGGCGTGCGATATGATGATTTAAGACTGAAGCGATCTACACGTCTGATGATCTGTCGTTTTCGTCAGATAGTTTTATCCCGATTCACAGTTCTGCTGCTGCATTTCTGCCTCTGTGTGCGAAGGAAAGCCCCCGCTCTCTCCCTACTCTAAGCAAATTCTCCTCCCTCCCCCTTCGCGTGTGTACAACCTGTAAATAAGCATGGTACTGCCGCGACAGAGCGTAAATGAGGATTTGGTTCCAAAGACAAAGTCCTCTTCCATTTTATGAAACTGGTTTGATTTTTTACCCGACGACAAAGAGCAATCAAACGTCATTTTCAAAGTTGCAAGGAGAGCATCAAGGCAAGTGATGGCAACACCATAAACTTGTTAAATCGCTTGAAGAGAAAACATAGCAAACAATACAGTGAGAGCCAGCGGGCAGCTAAAGTTATTAAGCCCGACTGCAGCAGCGGTGGCTAGTGCTTCTTTAGCCTGGGTGCCAGCTGAAGTCCCGCCCACAACATGGTCTGGAAGTTCGGTCTGGCATTCCTCCGTTGACTAACAATTATGCCCAAACAAGATCTGTTCGGACCAATCAAATCGGGCTTACGATGATTGACAGGTGAACAACACTAACGTAATCAACCACGTCATCAAAGAGCGCCTGGTTTGTTTACAACAACGATAGCTGCCACTGGAGAACTGAGATGTGTATATTATGACATTGAGTCTGTTCTAGAGGATATCGTCACACACTTCCGTTGCTCTGATTGGTTATAGGTCTATCTAAATGAGTGCGGAGGCCTTTTTTTTCTGGTTCGGTTAAAACACGCCCCATAATCACAGCCCAATGGAGCAGTATCAGCCCGTGTTCACATGTGTGGTCGTGCCAGAATACGGCCACACATGTGGCCAAATATACTGTACCCGTACTTGAATCCAGTGTTTTACTACACCTAAACAGCAGGTGGCGCTATACAAATAAGTCTGTAGTTATCCAACAAACAAGGGAGTGAGAAGTACCAACGTCATAAAATGAGCGACAGCCTAGAATGTAAACAAACTGGACTAATGGTCAGCTGCTACCTGAAGCCATCTACATGGTGAGTGTTGTAGTAAACCTGCCGTTTTGTAATCTGCTGTGTTGCTGTGGGATGCTTGAATCGTGTTGTTTTGGTATTATTATGGTCGCGAGGTGATTCTGTAATTTCGGCCGGTGGTGTCATCTTGCACTATATTTGCAGCTGTATGTTAGTCTTATTTTAAAAGTAAACAGACGGATTCGTAAGAGTATTTTCGTTTGTTTATAAGGGAGAATTATTTACTGTTTATTTGTGTAGCCACCACTCCACTGTGAACGTGTCATGAACTGAAGAGATTTACAACCACAGAAGCCCGTTGATACCATACTATGCCAGCTTGTATTGCCTATTTTTTTTTATCTGTGCAAATCAGTTTTTATTGCTACTTTATATGTTGTATAATGATGATAATTTAGTGATAATAGTAGTAGTAAAGTAATACTATATTTGAGCAAATGTCTGAGAAAATAATATAGCCTGCTTATTATTCAATTCAATTCAAAGATACTTTATTGATCTGGTCACTGAAGAGCTTGCAGCCGCCAAAGCAGTGCTCCCAGTCACATAATAGTAGTAGTTGTAATAATAATAATAAAAAGTATTATTAATCTTCTCCTGTTCATGGTTACTTCTTCATGGTGTGAGAAAGATGCCACCAAAAAGAAAATCCAATCAGCTGACTCTGGAAGACTTTTTAAAGAAGAAAAGTGGTCAGTTTAAGTGCTTCAGAGTATTATTAAGATTCTGTATTCATCCGGGAAATTCATTGTTCAAATAAAAAAAATTTCTGATTATTTCTTTTTTTTAAGTTGGGCATGGACTCTGATCCAGAATGGGAAGATAGTGACAACAGTGAAGTTGATTAAAGAGCAGAACGGAGATATGAAACCATTAAATTTATAATTTATGTTGGAAATGCCTTTTACTTAAGAGTATTTTTATGTTATTTGTATATGTATTCTGGTGTGTACGACGAAGTTAATAAATGCATGAATATCGTACTGTTTTTTTTTATTCATTGATTTTTTCTATTTTTAGAAATCCTCTTTGTCAAAATGTTTTGCATTCAGCCACACAAGGGGAAATGGAGTATAAACGGCCCGTCTCAGACAATGTGTTACATTATGAGATCTTTTAGTCAGAAGTTCCATTTAAGATTCTCCACTTAAATTTAATTTGGAAAATGCTTAATCTGTTCAGATCATCTCTATCCAATATAAAAATAAATTTGATAACCTGAAACAATGAAGAGCGACAAAAAGTTAACAATTCCTTCCACACCACTGTACATGTGGTACTTCAAACGTTTATAATAAGGGTTGCACAAGTAAAAACGGCAGAAATGTTAGAGGTGAGCGGGAAATCGGCCCTTGGAATTATGGTTAGTTAGAATCATGGCATGGTATATTCCTCTTACTCATCAGTTGTAATGTAAAGCATTTGTTGCACTGCGTTTTAAAGTGCAATTCACCCCCGAATTGACTTTTTTTGCTGTTAAACTGTATAAATGAGTTTCCAATAGTGCAGTCTAGATGTCTGATCACTGTTTTTGGTGTTTTAGTACATTTTAGTAAAAATTCAAATTTTCAACCAAAGTGAGTGCCCTCTTTAGTTTAAAACTTTACACTGCACTTGAATCGAGCACAGCTCCATTGTAGCTGGCAGAAGACTATGAAATAGGGTGAGTTGCTCTTTAACTTCAGTATGAAATGCAAAGAAGAATAAATTCTGAAAACCTACCATGGGACCATGGGGCTGCAAACCTGGTATGCCAGGTCGGACTCCCAGTAGGCCAGGAGGGCCCAGGGGCCCTTGCGGATACCCCCCATCAGGCATACGACGTCTCTCATCCCAGTGATGCTGCTCCTCCTCCATACGTCTCCAGTACATGTCCTCTTCATACCTCCTGTAATTGAAAATACATCTGGTGTTTGAATGAATATGAATGCAGACATAAAGTGTTCATCTTTATGCAAAAGGACCAAATTGATGATGTCACAGAACGTTTTTTTTACAGTTTTATGAAAAGGTCTTATTTAATATGAAACTGTGCAATACTTATTTGTTTGGAAATGCAATCAGTCAATCTGTGTTACATATGCTTACAAAGGTTTTTCTCAACTCAGGAAAAGCCAGTCTACTACATCACAGAGAAAATTAGTTTTCATGGCCTCGCTCACTTTGGCCTGTGACTGGCCACTGGATGGTTGTAATGATTCTACAACCGTAGACAGCAAGGTGTGTTTCTGCAGGTTGAGGCTAACAATTATCAAGTCCACAACATGGCAGAACATGTTTAGGTAGGGCTGGGCGACATGACCCAAAATCCATATCGCTAGCAGTTCACCTCAATAACAGTAAGTGGACGAGAACAATGACAACAGAAACATCACGAGCCGCCTCCTCCCGCCGCCTGTATTCAATGTGTGCAGTTTATTTTAGACAGAAAATATTTTATATTTACATAGGAGCAGCGGTAAGGGTCAGGCATCGGTGGCTTCAAGCGGCGTATCAACGTTCTTGACTCAATGGGGTTGAAATTTGCTCTGGCTGAGCAGGACCTGGGCATGTAGAGCTGCAGCATGCTGGGGTAGAAACACTCTGTTTCAACTGCAGCTCCGTTGTGGAGTTAAAGCAGTAACAGCAATGCCTGCTCCACATTAGAGTCTCATAGTATCCACAAACACCACAAGAAGTCACTACATTTGTCGCTCGTCGCTTAAAAAAAATAAAATAAACTGTCGCAAGAGGAGTCTAAACACTCTGTAAATATAGCGAGAAACTTCCTACGTTAGCAGCGCTAAGTCACATGACTTTATATAGTCACGTGACTCAAGGCAGCGCTCATTTCTTAAAGGGGCATGAGCTAGGCTAAACTGAAAAGCATCTTTTCCATTTTCTTTTTATATACCAAATTTACTGATACAGGCAAAATGACATTGGTAACAGTCATACATTTCGGTATTGGTAAATTTTTGGCATACCGTGCAGCCCTACGTTCAGGCTTGTGTTGTTTGTGAAGATAACATCAGTGTTGCATTTTTTTAGCCAAGACAAAAAGGAGCTGAGAAAAAAAGTGCTTGGAATTTGTCTCTGAAACACAACCAGCGAAGACAGTTAAGTCAGCCAATTGTTAGAGGGCAGCATAAGAGCATTGCTTTTAGCCAATTAGAGGCCATACATTTAAATATCATTAATATTAATAATTAATGCTCCTAATCCAGTAATTACCAACCACCCATCCCTCTGACAAACTTCAACCTCCTGAAACAGGAGCACAAGAGCATTTTTTTCCATATACAATCACTCACATGCCATTCATTCAAACGAGGTGACCACAGCAAGTTTATTGGAAAAATAAAATGAGTAAATGAGTGCTTCAATAACAAGCAGGTGTGGCAGGACTGATTATGCAACAATAAAAGTGCTTAAAATGGTCTTATCTTTTCATCTTGAGAGTTGTACTTTTTCGAGTAGATAGACCAAGATTGCTAGTAATGATACAAGCTTGTTGTTGTAAGACCGAGGCAGGTCAGTATTCCACATTTACTGTGATGTGTTGCTGTCCTCCTGTACGATCAATTCAAATCATATTAAAACCTCCGAACGTTTAAAGGAATCTCTCTCATTTATTAAGAGTCTCAATATCCGACCACAATCCAAATATACTCGAAGTATTTTTGACACGGTTGAATGCTGCAGACAGCTGGATTTAAACAGCTACAGCAGCATTCTGTTGTAAACTGGCTTAAATCTTCTCAAAAGGTTTTTTGAGCATCTCTTATCACTTCCTTAAAGTATTTCCACTAAGGCCAGCTGATTTTAACAATGTATTTGAATGCAAACAGTGATATACATCTTGGATGGCTCGTTATAAACAAAATATAAAACTCTTGATGATTTTTAAGTAAATTTTAAATATGAACAGCAGAGGTGAATACTTAAAAAAATCCTTTAAAAAATGCAAGTAAGTTCAAACAGTAAAAATTCCTTACACCCTCTCTCTACAAAAGCTCCATCTCAAAGGGATAGTTTGCATATTTAAGACAAAGTTGTATGCCATCCTTACCAACACCTCAGTCCATACACATTAACCCAACTCTGTGGTAACCTCCTGGTCAGAGCTCTTGACGTTCGAAGTTTTTAAGCTAACATCTGGCCTCACCTGTTGGGAGGTATGCAACAATTGACTCTGGCTGCAGCACTGATTGGTTGGAATGGAAAAAAAACAGTGTTGAGTAATATGATGTGTCTATTCTGGCCGGCGTTTTTTTGTGCGATGCAAATGTTGGGTCACACACAGCCATCAAGAGGCGCTTCTCTGCTCTAACCCGACAGGAAGTGGAGGGGCAGAAATCTATAAATAGGATTGCTCACCCAGTTGCTTGTTCTTAGCCAAGTAGCCTCCGGCCAGGGCGCACGCAGGCAAGACTCAAAAAAACTTTCCTTCGCGGGCAAAGGAGACGCGTCTGAGTTCAAGGAGGAACTCATTCGAGCAACACAGATGGACGACTGATCAGGTGACTGAAAAACATTGATAAACAAACCCCGTTGTTCTGCCTGAACTCTGCAGACCGTTCCGCATGCCGCTGCCGGCCGCAGTGGGCTGCAGAAGAGAAACAGAATCTCCAACCCCCTTGGCGAGCAGAGGAAGGCACGACTTCTGGAGAAACTCGCTTCAAAGAACCCAAAGACTGCAGACACCAGGTAAATCCTTAACATTGCCAAACAAAATCGTTGTTTATCCTCAGAGCTCGACGAAACCCCCCTCTGAGTTTCAGACCGCTGAGAAACAGAGCCATACGTGGTGGAGGACCTAACCCAGCCGGACTGTATGCCTGAACCGGACGGAGGCCACATCCCTTTCTTTAGGAAGGTTGCGTTGCCGAGAGTGGCCGAGTCGGAGAATCCAGAGGTACTGTTCGTGAATATCTGTGCCAGCCGCCACACAGCTGAACACAGAAAGGAAGAAAACGATGTCCCTATCGGAAGCTCCAGGAGCTACTAGCCTGCTAACTAGCTTAGCAACCCTTTGTTGGCCTGCTGGGCTACCGTTGTCTGAGCTCAGCGTTTTCGAAAGACTTTTCCCAACAAAGAGTTGTTTAAATCATTTAATTTGAGCTACTCAATCAGACGGAGTTTTCCAGTTTTTGTCTAATGTTTAATAAATGTATTTGAGCTAGGGGTGGGCGATATGGCAATAATAGAATATCACGATTTTTCAATTATGTTACCACGATTTTCAATTTTATCGTGATTTTTTTAAATGATCACCAACAAAACTTACATTACACAGCCTGCACTGAGTAAATTATAATGGTGTACATGTAGTCAGTTTCACAGGTTATATAGAAAAAATCCATACCTCATTTCCATTCTCCAGCGCTCCTCCTCCTCTCTTCTCCTCCAGTACTCTTCTTTTTGCATCTGTTTTCTCATCTTTTCTTCCTGAATCTTTCTGGCTCGGATGCTGGGCTTGACCTCTACCTGCAGATCGGGATTTACCTTCTTCTACAAAAGAAAACAAAAAAATAAAAAAAACAACTTGTTGCTGTGATCTGAATATGCCTTGTGCTAAATTGAGGCAGGTATGTCACTACAGAAAATGTGTGAGGGTTAGGGGTTTTGGCTGTCCCAATAACCTTAGTTATAGATCTTGTAATTTGTTTGATATGAACAAACTAGTTTTATTATGTCGGTAAGCAACGGTTTTACAGCACTTTAATCATGAAATTGAACAGCTGAATTTTAAATTTACTGTTTTTTGACAAAACCCAAGCCCACTGAAAAGGATGGGGTATGTTTTATTCATAATGCATAGACTTCAACTGTGAGGGACAGAATATAAAAAATTGAGGAAAAGAAATTGCATTGTATAATTTCTAAAGAGCTTATTTGTTTACTGGCGCGGTAAGTATTTACCACCTAAAGACAAACAAGAAGTCCAGCCCTCACAGACCTTTTATCTCTTTCAGAAGTTCTACCCTCTAATTTGTTACCTGATTAATGCCACCTTTTTAAACTTGTTATCTTTATAAAAGACAACTTTCCACAGGAGGTTTCCACTAGGGACAAGATTGTACACTTGCACGAGACTGGGAAAAAATTATCTACAATAGCCAAGGAACTTTGTGACAAGAGATAAACTGTTATAGCAGTTAAATATTCTTTGAAGCTACTTTTCTGCAAAGCGGAGGGGACCACTGACCCGTATTACAGAGAGGATCATCTGGGCCATGTAAAGTTAGATTTTGGAAAAAAAAAACTTCCATTAGTGAGATCATTGTAGATTATATTTAGCTGGATCAGCATCAAAATTATCTCAAGCACACCAACTGGGCAACAAAGGAGTGGCCTAGCCAGTCTTCATAACTCAATCTAATTGAGACTCTGTGAAGGGAGTGGAAAGTCCATGTTGCCCAGTGACAACCCAAAATATATCCAGTCTACAGAAGATCCGCATGGAATAATAGGCTAAAATACCAGCTACAGTGGGTGTAAACCTATTGAAGACCTACATGAAGGCTTAGACATCTGTAATTGTCAACTAAGGTTACCTTAATTTTTGAACTATAAGCCGTCTGGGGGCCAGGAAGTGTAAAAGTGAGACAGGAATGTAGGGAAAGATTATGTGCCAAAGAATGCAATCCTGGAAAGCACACAAAGAAATACATATAATACAGCCAAGTTAGGTTCAATTCACACCTGACAGTCCTTTAGACTCTGGTCATTGGGGAAATTTAAAATTGCAACATTGTTGCTGTTTTTAGCTGTTGCAGTTCTCATTCACTGCCTTTGTGTCACATGATCCAAAGCTTTGAGCAAAGTGTCACCTTTTCACCAGTGGTGGCGCTGTAGTAGTGCTGCACTTCTTGTGGCAGGGGAAACTACACAGTACAGCAAAACGTAAAAAAACATGGAGGGACTGCAAACCGTAGCGGTTTTAGGATTGCTCTGTTGTGTTTGGCAAATGTGCAAGATCAAAACTGTTGCAGCAACTCAGGATGAACAGAGTAGAGGCAGGGGACTATGGAGAATGCAGTTTTTTGGTGTTTTTTAAAAACAAGACGACTGAGACGGCTCCATATTAGGCGGTGTGCAATGAGTAGAATCGCCTGCATACAACTTCACAGCACAGATGTCCTCCATATACAGATATTGAGCAAGGTATGTACAAGATCAAGAACATATCTCTCCAGCATGTGCGGTTGTTTGCATTTAGTCAGGCACAAACCTTATACTGTAGGCGATGCCGACGTCCCTTCAGATGCATTTCCTTTGCATTGGGATCATTGAAGCTACATTCACACAGCTTGCAGTGAAAGCGAATTACCTTGCCTTCGTCATTTCTGACCTGCAAGAAAACATTCACAAAATACTCTGAGCAAACACAGATCTAGCTAAACACATAGGATAAACATGTCTTTGTATAGACCTACTTCTTCAACATAGTCATGACCAACAGGCTGGACATCACTCTGCAGAGAAATAAGTGCCGATGTGGACAGAGAATCGCAGCTATCAGTTTTAGCATCTGGGGAAGCAGAGGAGGGCGTGGCAGGTTTACAAGTGTCGCTTTTCATTTCATCTTTTGACTCTTCCATCTTTCCAGTTGTCTGTAATTTACTGCCAGCTAGAATGAACAAAAAGTGCACATTTAATATCAAGCTGGATGTCCAAATATGAATCCAATGCAAAAAATATATATTTTGAAAATGACAAAAAGCCAACAATGCTACAATTAAAATACAAACATCCAAAAGAAAGAAACAGATTACGTGAATGAATAATTCTCCATAATTTATGATGGATTTACTGAAACAATGGAAGGTACACATATTGGTCATAATTTATCTGCACTTTATAAATTCTGTTAAAATTATTTGTATTGTTTTTCTGTTATACATTAATTTTCTAAATGAACAAGTTTTTAGGTTAATTAAATTTGTAGTCAGAGGTCCCTCTATAGTGCAAGTATTTACCTATTTAGAGCAAAATAAAGACAAAATCAAGAATGCTCACTAACCAACAAAGTTAATCTTGGGGGTGCTGACTTTCTTGCCAGCTGCTGCAGAACTGGCAGCAGAGAGACTGCTGGCCAGAGGGTTCTTGGCAGTAGCTACACCACTGCCGATTATATTAACAGCTTTCAGATAGGGGGTAGAGCTTGAAGAAGAGGTGGAAGACAGACACAGAGAGCTGGTAGTGCTAGAACTGCTCATGGTGGTCTTGCCAGTAGCTGAAGAGCTGGAGGATGATGTCTGAGTGACCATGCTGGGCTCTGTGGAAGGAATAGGCTTTCCAAGTTTGGTATGAAGCTTCACAACCTGGAAGAAGAATTCACCATTTTTGGATTTTTATTTAACAAACACCGTAAAATCAGTATTTAAAGAGCAACTCACCCCCAAATGTATAAATGTGTGTCTAATAGTGCATGTTTGTTGATTTATTTGGCATCTTAAAGCATCTTAGTAAAAATATTCATTTTCTGCTCTTGAATTTGAATAAAGAAAAACTATTCGCTCTGCAGTCACTGCAGAAAAACTGCTCTGCAGCCATCTTTCTTGCTGTCTGCGTCTCTACAGCAGCGCTGTTTTCAACCTTTCAACCAAAGGCCCAGGCCACGCCCAGCCCTCACCTCCTGGGTGTTTGCTGAGCCACCAGGCAATACCTCCATTTGGTGCATTTTTCAAACCGGAAATATGTGCGGACTAAAACTCTTGGGGTGAATTGCTCTTTAAAGTCAAGTGAAAAATTTTTTCAGGTATGAGAGTAAACACTGTTGGTTATAGGAAGGAAAACCCTTAAAATATCCTAGTATCCATACCTTTTGGTGCTTGGCTCCTCGAATATGAGCAGCATAAGCATCAGCTCCAGTGCACGAAACATCACAAAGTTCACAGCGAAGTTGGTTCTGAGCATTGCGAGCCAACACGCCTCCTCCACTACTGTTGCTGTTGCTGCTCTGGGAAACTTTCAGGGCTGCTTCCTTCTTCTTATGTTTCTGGCCTTCCAAATGCTCTTTGTAAGTCTAATGTTGGGATAGAGACCATTATAAATTAATGAATCATTAATGAATTATTAATTAGTAATGAATCAAGTCGCTGAACAGGAGCTGTGGTTAGGTTGCACTGATTGGTTGTAATACAAAGGTAAATGAGCAGACGTCGCTAATCAACTGGCTGTGTAAAAATGAGAAGGGTTGCTGGCGAAGCAGTTTACAACAACAAAAAAGCAGCGTTAAGCCTAGTTTCTTTCCGTGTCGATCTTTTGTCATTTTTGCTGCCATGGGCTCCTTTGTGCTCTGATCAGGGATGGCTACCTGCTGCTGAACCAGTCATAATTTGCTGGTGTCTTTAGTTGATTCCTTAAAGGGCTGATTGTGTATGGAGACACTGTGTCTTAGAGGAGCAGGCCAACAGATTACCCCGCTCGAATATTATCTGATTAAATCACTCTGAAGTTCCTATAATGGAAACACACCTTTAGAGTGATTATTCAAACTAACATTTTTAAGCCTGTTCCATTCAACCATGTTCTGAACTGAAGAAGGCTTTTGACTCAAAGGAGAAATACCTTTAATAAACAAGTGAAGAAGTCCAGTTACCTTCTACTTAGGAACCCCAAGTGAACCCAAAACCACTACAAGTGAAAGAACTGCAAAACAAAGATCAGTTGATACTACACAAGCCTACTCCTACATAGTCTAGTTTAATACTCCAAGTAGCACAGGGGGATAAAAGAGCACTTGAAAAAGGAAAAAAAAAAAGCTCCATAACTAAGATGAGGGTCTCGAATCTGGGAAGACGTATCCATATTCTATGCTGTCGAGATCATACAGTTTGCTTTGATGCACTGATCTAAGTATCTGAAGGGTTTATTGATCTTACCTGTGGGCCAGCACAGCTGATCTTGCAGACATCACAGTAGTGTATCTGAGTGGGTTTTGGTGGCTGCTTGGGTCGAAGCTGCTTACTCTGAAAAGTGGGTTTCTTAGGGAAAGTGTTTCCTGACCAGGCAGCTGTTGCTGCCACAGCTGCTACTGCCTGTTTCTGCTGCTGTTGCTGCTGGTAGTAGCTGGAGGCTGCTGAGTACACAGCTGCTTCATAACCAGAGTATGAGGTTCCTGGAAAACAAACGAAAATCCTCTATAAACCCTAATGATCGCAAAAAGAATGGTTTCAAATGCCTGATCTTTCAGCTTGGGTTGAGGAATTATTATAGGTGAAAATGGTAGTTAAGCTTCTGCACAATACAACAAATCACAATCATGTCAACATCATTATGTACAATATAGCTAAAACAAAGGACTGCTTTGATTCCATGTTTAGTAAGTAAGTCAGTAAGTAATTTATTCTAAGTGCTATGGATGCCTTAGGGACATTTTAATGCAAAACTTAGGATAATCTTTTTGATGGGGCTCAATGTTGTTTGTCTTTATATACACTAATTCACTTCAAATGTTATATTTAGGCATTTTAGCAAGAAAATAAGTCAATTTTTCTTTACAGAAAAGTATAAAATCTGTCCAACAAAATTAATTTCCATTATCATATAAATTGAATTTGACCTCATTGTAACACATAAACTATCTCTGAGTTGTTATGGTAGTAACATTTTAAACAGGATACCATGACTAAGAAGGCTAATTTTGAGGTATAGGGTTCTCTTTTATAAAGATGGAAACACATAGAATAATTTACAGCGTGATAATATTTTCATTTCAATTAGGATAGAACAAATTAAGCATTTCAGCTCCTATTCAGACACAAAACTAATTTTCATGTGTAGACAGGTTAATTCATAATCTTGTGATTCACCTATCTTAAATACTAGTTTGTGCTGATCTAGAACTGCGCAATATCAGACAAATTTGTTATTCCAATGGTGTGGGGTCTTTAAACATCTTTCATGTCCTTACCACTAACCTTTTAAAATTCCTCATAACCAACAGAATTTTACCCAAAGACGCTTCGCCGGTGATGTAATGTTATTCATCAAGTTAGTATCATCCTTAAAGAACATATTGCAGGATAAATATTTTCTAAACTGCATATAAAATGTTCTGTTTGCTTTACACACACCAGCCTGGCAAGACACAGGTTTAGTTTTACAGTGATTAGCTTCCAGCTGTAGTCAGGCTGTAAACAGAGGCTCGTGGGAGTGAAGCAGAGAGTCACAGCAGGATATTCACAGTCACAACGCATCGCCTCTTCGTAAGTCCAAACATGCACTGATTGGCCACTTACGTTTGTCTTAGACGCAATAAGCCTCTTATAACACTTTCGTTCTTAAGGGGTGTGGGCGGGGGGACTGCTTGGAGGTAAGTTCGATTCCAATCGGAATATCTGGGTAGAAGTCGAGCTTCTGAAACTGAAGTTAGGTTCGACTTGAGCCGGACTAAGGTGTATACATGCATTTTAATGGTCTGATTTCAGTCGGACTAAGGTAATAATTTGACTTTCATCTGCTGCATCTAAACGTTCTGACAATGCCATGTTACTAGAGCTTTAAACTTCTGGCAGGAGGTTCTCTTTAGAGAGCAGAGGGGATGTTGATCCGCAGTGGTGCTGTGTAAAGTTGAGTGCAAAAATAGCGAAAGATGAAGACAGCTCAGTTTGTACTGATTTTGATTTAAATAAATACCTATATGAGTATTGAATACATTGAAAGATCAAGTATTGTGATAACCCTACTACCTTTGTGATGGAACATGTTTTTTAAATGATCAAGGACTCTTGTTAAATCAGAGATGGGGTCAACAACTCTAGTCCTCGAGAGCTACTGATCTGCAATTTTGCACCAACACAGCTGAATCAAATGATTGAGCTACCACTACTTCAGCATGCCACCCAGTTTGACAAAGCCCTGGTAATGAGTATCAATTCATTTGATTCAGGTGTGCTGGAGCAGGGAGGCAGGGTTTTTCCTGCGTTAAAATTTGCGTGGCGGCCGCCTCCAGCTAATTTTGTGCCGCCTCAGCCTGATATCGCTCTGCCCCCAACTATATGGAAGTTATTTGTACTGCAGTTGCAGAGTTGTGCCACCACGGGGGCGCTGTATCAGCAGCGGTGTCTCGGGGGAAGCACAGAAAAAGAAGATAAAATTGTTTTTCATACACTGTAAAAATTGGGTTTTCCTGCTAGTTGGTGCCATCTGTGTCCTGATTTTCCACTGCTCCTCAACCAGGTAAATGTTTTGTTTTTTTGCATCCAAGCATATCATGTTTATTTTTTAAAAACATCCTCCGTCTAAGAGTAAAATTAATGGATTTTAGCATTACAGATATGACCTGGGAAAATCAGCCACTACTTTAAAAAACAACCTCGCGGTGAAACAGTGCAGACAAATTATCGTAACAAGCAGTTAAAAGGTAGTCATGGTCGTGACAAGATGAGGAAAATTGCAGGCAGGGACTGGCGAGGGTCAGAATCATGGTCAGAATGCAGGACAGGACACTTTTTATGACAAGTTTTTCTCCACCAAACCTGAGCCTTTTTTTAACAACCTTAAAATTAGCGCCTTAAAATTAACGTTTCGGCGTCTGCCCTTCTTTTGCGCGAGCGATCTGTTAAACTAAAGGTAATTTTTCTAAATAAAGTACTGCAGATTACAAATGCGATCATATTTATGGATCTAAAACAGATTATAGAGATAATATAGAGAGCTTTCCTCCTGTCTAATTCACTGGGAAACAAAGAGAAAATACATTTATTAAATGTGAAGAGTAGATAAACAAATGTGTATTTCAACAATAAATACTCCTCTCTCCCACCGTCATGTTTTCTTTCTGTGCAGATGCTACTTTTAAGAATTTTACAGACTCCTTTCTGCTCCACAAACGTCCTGCAATGTTGCAGGACGTTTCAAAATGGAAAAAATACATAATCTAAATGTTATGAGTCAGGTGGATTTTTTTTTTTTTTCATGGATGGATGAAAAATATTAATTTAATATTTTTGGTTGACTCCCACCTTCCATTGTGTGGAGAGAGCATGTCTGAAATTCTCTCCATCTTTGCGCTGAATGCAGATTATTCTCACTATCTCAGCATCCAGCGCTCCCAGACAGAGATTTGATATGACCACCTGAAACAGCAAATTAGCTGCAGGAACCCGTTATTGCAGGACTCTGATCTGTAAATTAAGTAGAAGTTTCTCTGCACAGAACGGGCAACAACAGCATAGGTTACAAAGGTAACACATTTTATTGTTACGCATATTCTTCTGGGGCGGATACGTATAAATCTGCCATCCTTCTGCTATATGTGGATTTTTAATGTCTGCCATTTGAGAAACAAAAGACGTAATCCTTTGACTTTCAACTGTTATAAATTGAATGAAGGTGCGATTTTCAACACCTGTTCATACCTTCAGTGCTTATTGGGATGAAACCTGGAACCGAATAATAATAGGCTATGAATAGTTAATAATTAAAGCTAATAATAATAATAATAATAATAAGTCATGTCTGGCTGCCAGATTTGTGGATAAATCTCTACAACTTGATGCACTGTCAGTTTCAAGATGGCACCTTATGTTTGTATGTATATTGTTTTAGTAAAAGAATGTTTTATCATGATTATTGTCATATTCTTATTAGAACGCTTAACTAAAAAATGTTTCCTTAAAAAAATGTGAGTCAGTTGAATGCAGAGAATTCAAGCATGTGTTGGCGCATGATCAGGAGGATACCACCTCTGCCTCAATTTGAGCCAGGAAAAACCCTGAGGGAGGCCTCTAAAAGCCACAGGGTAGTAGCTCTCTAGGATTGGAGTTGGCGACCCCTCAATTAGAGTGATGTGAAGGGCTTCATAGCTCTCAGAAAATTTGAACTGACTAAAGTAAGACATGAAAATAGTACTGCTCAATAAGGTTCAGGGTTATGAATGTGGTAAACCCAGAAAGTGATGTATGTGACAAAGGTTGAAAAAATTTTTTTTTCCCCATATAAGACCATTCAGATCTACAGTATTTGATAATGAAAATGTGCTTTAAATAGCCCATTTTACTGTCATATGGACTGCATCTTTTTTTTTTCCAGACACAGGTGAATGATATGAAAATAATTAAAATGATTATGATTCTAGTAGACATTCTTGATGTTCTAAGACTGAAGGTATACTTGTTTTTTAACCTAACGTAGATGCAAGCAGCAAATTGCATCTCGTACGGACGTGCATGTAGTACTAAAAAATCCCGTTAGGGGGCAGAGTATAGACTCAGACTGGATAGTGCCAAAGAAGAAGTAAAATAAACATGGCAACCATAGGAGATGATTAGCTGGTTAAAATTCAGATGACGACATAAAAAGAGACGGCAGAAGTATCGTAGATGGTATGTACAACATATTTACTGCTTTTAATTTCTTTCCTACTGGTTTTGCCGCTGTTGACTGCGCCAGACGGTCAAATTGCGCTTAACACTCCCCCTAGTGGTTACTCGCAATAGCGCTTGTAAAAGACATGCTAATAAAATTCTAAACTACAGACATGACTCCTTTTTTTGGAATTACTTCCTCAGCATTGTGTGCTTCAATCTGATAGCTCCTGCCAGCAGCTGTACTTAGTCAAAAACTGTACTTTTCACTGAAATCGGTCCCCGCTGAAACACTTCCCCACATTAAACGTTCCGGGAGTTGTCTGACTTACTCACCGGTATAGTATAGTGCACCGGTATAATAAAAATTCTAGGGCCGGGATTTTAACGCGTTAATTAAGTACTTACATAAAAATAAAGTGTTAAATTTTTTTACGCATTTTAATCGCACCTATATATTAGGGGTGTGAGGAAAAATCGATTCATGTCTGAATCTCGATTCCTATTTAACAATATTCAGAATCTATCCGAAATGTTTGAGAATCGATTCTCAAAAAAATGTGTTTTCTGAACCTTTTTACATTTTCGCTTCGTGTAGTGTTTTTCATGCAACGGCCACCGTCGCATTGACAGGTCTGATGCGCCGTTGGCTAGCTTGCGCTAGCTGTACCCGCTAGGCTAAAGCTTCAGCATGAAAGACGAAAGATAATCCAGCCCACCCCGTTTTTGCTGAAGGTAAATGTTTGGGCCGTCTAAAAGGTCTTCTCGTTGCTAATGACACCCTTGGCTAAAGTTTTTTTTTTTTATATAAATCTGCAAGTATATAAGAGCGATCTTTCTTTATAAGCTACACATAAACATCCAGCAGCGCTGCACACCTGTGGCGCTTTCAAGGAAGTCCGAAATATATGCTGAGTTCAATAACGTTAGGACTTTTAAAATTCCCAACAAAAACAATGAAAATAATAACATTAACCATAAATTTCTGTTTAATGATGGTTGATAAGCAACATTTGGTGCATACTAAATATTTTCTACTACTACATATATATATAAATATTTTCTAGTATTTTCTAGTATTTTCTAATACGTACCAAAGAACAAACAAAATACATACTATTTTTTTTTCTTCTTAAAATATATCAGCATTTTTTTTCAAGACTAGAAATTTTGTTTAAAAGGTCTTGTATGTCCAGTTGGAATTTCATGTCTTGTTACTTTTGAACCAGTTCCCGTCTCTCAACATAGATTGTAAGATCCATTTTGCGTTGATGCCCTATTACATTCATGGCTCACTTTATCACAGACACTTGGCAATTCAAGTTGTGTGTATTACAAACAGAAATGATGAATGAAAGAGTATTGATTAAGAAAAAAAATTTGATTTGAATCAAGAATCGTTTCTGAATCGAAATCGAATTGAATCGTGAGATGTTGTAAGATTCCCATCCCTACTATTTATGCACCTCAGCCTTCCAGCGCTGGTGCTCAGAGAAAGGCGCAGATCCCGTTTCATTTCCGCTAAGCTGTCATTCCTCCAGCAGCTGATGGACAGAAATGTAGCTTTCACTACAGTTAAAACTTATGCTGCTGCTATTTCTTCCTGTCATGAATGTTTTGGTGACAGAATGGTCTCATCTACTCTGTCCCGTGCGTGCGCTCTCGTGTTACACAGGTGCACTGCCGTGTAACACGCGCCGATCCTCCAGAGAATCTCAGAACTCATTACACGAGAGGGATTTCATCCTCCACAGCTTTGCAAGGAGGGATGACGGTGGTACGCTGCAGCTTCCTGGTCATCACCGTGTTAATTTATCTATTTCTATCTGAGAGACATTTCCGCTTTCTCCATGATTCATTCTCTTATCGGTGTTCTGACAGAATGACTTTTTTTTAAATATAATTTAAACTTATGTATTCAGTCATTAGTCATACTAAAAATCCATGTGGAGAAAATTCTCACTTTTCTCAGGTCAAATATTTATGTTCAATTAAAATGCGATTCATTTCGATTAATTACAAAGCCTGTAATTAATTAATGTTATTCTGATTGGAGCAAGTAGGAGTCCTTTAGGAGAAGTTTATATCCATTCACGATCAGCGTACATCAATATAATGGGAGTTGTCAGTGCAACCAAAGTGCAGCCTCTAAATAAGGGATTGTCCGCCACAAAACTCTTTAATTTAACCAATGTTTTCTTACGAATCACTAGCACTATTCCTCTTTGAGTGCAGAGCATCTCAGCGGTCCTTTGTTGATTCTTCAGAGGTGTTCTGCAGGCTTATAATCAAACTACACTAAAGCAAGATTTCAATTACATCACTGGCATGCGGCATCCGGTTGTAGTCTGAGCAGAGCTTTCACTCTGTGCTTGACAGTGGTTGATTAGACGGAACTTGCAACTGCAAACATCAACATGGTTCGCATGTGTGCGTTTCTAAACTACACAAACAAAATGACCTAGTGGACCAAACTCTGCTTCCACAGGCTCCCTTTCTGCAACCTACGCAGACTACAGCTTCAATGGTGGACATCTGCTACATAATTGAAATTGCCGGTAAGTGTACGTGGGAATTGGTGGGATTGAAGGCCTGTAAACACCCCGCATGACAACAACAAAGCACCTCAGAGACACTTTGAACTCACAGGGGGGAAATAGCACTAGCAATAACAAAACATGGTGAAATGAAGGAGTTTTGTGGCACTTGAGCAGCCACAACTACTCCCATTATACAGATATACACTGATTAGGAACGGATCTAAACATCTCCTGAAGGACTTCAAGTGGCTCCAAATTTGTCTGCGTGAGTAAATGAACATATTGCATGTTATAAATAAGGTCCAGGTTGCAAGAAACTGTACTTGCCCTTTAAGGTTCTAGAAAACCAGGTCAGAAAATCCTATTGACCACAACATGATTGTATAATATCTAAACTGACAAGTTACCAGAGTAGGTGACAGCATTTGTGCTGTATGTTGGGCTTTGAGAATAAGATGGAACAACCGAGGCTGCAGCTGCCACAGGCTGAACAGTTGAGGTCACTGGGAAGATTGAGAACGTGGATGAAGCTGGACTGGCAGAAGCTGGCTTTATGACAGTCACCTGGCGATTCTGCTGACTCTGGGTGTATGATGTTACACCTTGACTATATACAGGCTTGGGAGCTAGACAAAAAAAATAATAGTACAAGTTTAATGTATTATCAGACCTGCTTTCATAGATTAAACTACTGTTAATGTACACTGCAGCAGACAAAAGAATGCAAAGTCTATCTCAGTGTGACGTTACAGCAAGTGGTACAAAAGTTCTTTGAGGAAGCCTCCTTTAATGGAGACAATGGAAGGATGCCATCCTGGCATTTGTCTCACTTGTATTTTATTGTGAAGCACTGGGGTGATTTTTAGCTGAAAGTTTACTTACTTAGTACACTTTGGATGGATGGAGAGTTAAATTATTAATCTATGGTCAGCAAAGAAAACAGCTCTGTAGCTTACATGGAGCAACTGCTTATGGTGCATTTTCAGTAGTGATCAAATACCTATTGTTTACTAAGAAATTTGTATAAGGACCATCTTAAAGCATACCTGTCTGGTAGTAAGAGTCTGCAACACTGGGCTGCGGCTGCACAGCAGCAACAGCTGCTGTAACAGAAGGCTGTTGGTAGTACTGCTTACTGTCGTAAGCAACAGCTGGAGCCGTGGAACGGACATACGAGTAAGAGTCCTGCAAAGGAAATCAGAATTTTAAGTTTGGTGGTTTAATTCCTTGTTCCCAGAGAGATATCAGGTAGTTTGTCATTAACCCATATAAAGGGAAAGATCAAATGTGCAACTCTGGATATAAGGTATTCTGAACTTAATTGGACAAATCTGGTGGATGGCATATCACAAATAATGCTTGTAATAATAAAAAAAAAGGCTAAATGAAACCTTCCAGAATAGTGACCCATCTGGGTGTGAACCGACTGTACTTTAATACAATTAAACAAATGTATGCACTTACATGTATGCAAGTGCATCAAACCTGAGCCCAGTTCTTGTGTTTTGTAAATGTAAAAGATCAAGATTCCAGTTCAATAACTATATTAATCTGCTATCTATCAGATTATAATTAGCTTCATTTATAAATCAATGTGATAAGCAACTCCATTTTCGGGTACCTGGTAGTTCTGTGAGGTGACCGGTGGGGGTGGTGGTGGGACCTCAGCCTGGCGTTGTGGGTAACCGTAATCAGTGGTAGCATGAGTTGGCTGGTATCCTCCATAAGCTGCAGCAGTTGCCACAGCAACAGGTGCAGGCCTCGCCACGGCAACAGCTGCAGTGGGCGCATAAGCTGCTGCAACAGTGTGTGCTGCCACAGGTGCCTGGTGAACTGTGTAACTGGCTACAGTGGTGGGATGGGTGTAGGCTACTCCTGCAGTTGGCTGCTGACTGAAAGGACAAAAACAGAAATATCAAAATGTTAGCTTCAAACACAGAACTTTGCTGTGCTAAAAGGGAGTGAGACATCAGAGAATCCTCAGACCCAAGTACAAAGGTCTCAGTTTTATAACAACAGTGAAAAGTGAACAACATCACTGCTGCCTCCAACCCATGCATCATATGCATAATTTAGTGCTTTAAGAAAATCCCACAATAAAACTGTGCAAACTGTGTAAAATAAAGCTGAAAGACATTTCGAGGCCTCCTGCACTGGTACAGTGCATCCAGATGGTATTCACAGCTCATCACTTTTTCTATATCCCTTTATATTGCAGTCATATCCCAAAATGCCTTAATTCCAATTAGTCCATAATTACAGTTAAAATCATTTTTTTAGATCCCCCCCCCCAAATGTATCTATAACAAAAACAAACAATTTTGGGGGGGAGAATCTAAAAAAAAATGTCTTTCAGCTGACAACATTTCTTAAAGGCATACGTTTTCTCAATCGTATTTTTTGTACTGAATGTCATTTCTGAAGAAGACCTCAAGACCAGAGTCTTATAATCCCAAGCAGAGTCCATATTAATAAAAAGGGGACTGACCATAAACTTTTTTTGAACCATTAATATTATTCTGGTTCATTGCTTGATTTTATGATTTAGTCATGTTTATTTGAACAAGAATGTAAACATGTATTTTTAATGCTAAATATTCTGCTTCTTTTTTTAAATGGCTGAAATATACCATTTTAATTATGAGCATACATGTGTATTTTTTTGTCAAGTCAATACACTATCATTTGTTCTACAAATCAAAAGAGGTGAAACACTCAAAATGTTTGTTAAACATTTCATGATAATATCTATATTTTTTAATCATTATTTTAAAAGATTGTAATATAAGACTTTGGAACATAAATTAACACAGATCTTTTTTCAAAACCTCCTCAAAGTTTAATTTACACAACAGGTCTTAGTGCTGTTAAAAGTTTTCACACTCTTGCGGAAGAATTCATTTGATGTGACCTCGTCTGAACTGTTTACTAACAGACCTACTAGAAGAGATTAGGGCACCGGTGTGTAGGGACCATAGGGACGACCTGGTGTAGCAGCTTTAGGCAGGAAGCCTCATACGGATGCAGCTCAGTTATCGCGATGCTGAGCAGTGCCACAGCCTTCAGTCCAGTATGTTCTGCTGAGCTGGATTCCTTTCAGCTCCACTGGCACAGCTATGCGTGTCACATAAAGCTCAGAACAAACTTGCTTAGAGAACAGAACTGGATGTATTACTGCGAAAAGGAGCTGAATAACATCTAATGGTTGACAGCTATCAAACGGCATTATGGTCGGATTTATTTAGCATCTGGCGTGGAAACACGTATTTTAGATTTCATCGTAGGATGCCAGATATTAGTTAACGCAGTCCGGATTTCCGATTGAAATAGGGCCTTCAGGCAAAAGGGAATAAGGACAACCGCTCCCTCCCCCTGCTGGAACAATGGGAGCACCGGGGATAAAACATCCTAAACAGGTTACATATATAAAGCATACATTCTCGGTTAATACCATAAGGCGGGGTGCTGGAGCCAAACAGAATGTAGACGTTTCTTACCTGTATTGAGCTGCGGCGCCATGTGTAAATCCGAAATAATTGCCGGTAGCCATTTTGGCATCTTCACCAAGCCGGCTGGGCACTGCAGAGGACAGACACAGCGGGCTCTGATGAGCGCTTCAAGGACTAGCCATTAGCATGTTTACTTATCACGTTAAGTAGCTTTTAAACATCCATTGGTCAGAACAAATCCTTCTAAATAATGTCCAAGCAGCCCAAAATACTCACCATAGGTGAAGGAGACCACTGGACAAATAGGAATCATTGGTTTTAGTTAAGTGTTCTAACGATGCCTCTCTAGTACACCAGCCTCTTCATATTACATGTCGTACCCGGAAATGCTGCCTTCGCGCATGCGCCACAAGAAAGCAGGGTGCGGTCTAGCCCTTGCTCTTGCACCAATGTTTATCACCGGTGGCATTTTTTTTTCATTCAGTGCTAAACTGCGACTATGGAGATTAAAAAAAGAACTAAAGTAGTAGGCTATGCTGGTTAGACCTATTTTTTTATCTTTTTTAATGTTCGCATTTTTGGTCCAGTGACTGGTCACGAAACTGGTTTGACCAGAGTGAGTAGACTAGAGTAGAGACACAAGACCCAACGAGGCAAATAGCTGAAGTCACTATCAAAGCAATCTGGGCTTCCTGAACACTCAGCAGAACCACAGGCTGATCGCTTCCATGCCACACCGTATTCATACAACATATCATGCAAAAGGAGCATTGACCCTTGCGTGCATAGAATGTAACATACATGGACATCCGTTCAGGAAACCTTTCTGTAAAAAAAAACAATAGCCTAAATAAAACCCTTTTGAATGTCCTCATTTAAGGCATTTTTCTTATAATTTGAATAGAAATTTATTTTCTGTGTTAGTATCCCATTGTATGTAAGAGTAGCATACCTTCCATTTCTTCTGTGGTAGTATAAAATAGTTTAAAGACATGTTTGCACTTTTCATATTTGCACCTGTCCAACTGTTGTTTGGCTCCGAAAAAAAGACAACATGCGACAGAATACGACGGCTTTATTTTTACATGAAACAGACTGACTTAAGGCCAATGATTACTACAGGAACAGTCAAAGGCGTTTATTTACTTGAGAGGATCTCTACCCATGGCATTTCAAGCATAATAATTAAAGAGAATAACTTTTGAGTACATATGTTCCTCCCATTGCAGTATTTGTGCATATCATTATACTTTAAATACATTTATACATAAACGTGATGCCCATGTATCGATATCAATATTGATATGATCTAAGAGGTCACAAACATCCACTGACCTTCATATTCATATTGACAGATTTATTTTAACCAGATAGATTACATGCTTAACTGAAGCAATTCACAGTCCTTTCCCCTTGATGGCAGTATTGCATGGAGACTGCGGAAGAGAGAGAAGATTGTCCCGGCTTCCGCCGTTGCGTCACTCTGCTATTATGAAAGCTATCACGCAGAGTGCAGCGGTGTGAATAGATAAATTAGCGACTGAAAGACCACAAGGTGACAAAGTGTTCAGGATGAGCGGGATGCGGACTATCCTGACCTCCACTGCGGCGATCGCTGCTATGGGGCTCGGGTATGGAATGTGGTCTGTGATATCTCCTGGAGAAGAGAGAAGGAAAGAGATGCTGAAGGTGATTTCATGTAAACACAACCTTGTCTGTCTCCAGCTGTTGCTCCGGAGTTTCTGTTGCAGATGCAGGGTTAGAGCTGGAATCCTGCAGGAAACGCACTTTGTTTCATAGAAACAGCTAAAGAAAAGCACTCGGAGAGCGCTGACCTTCGCAAAGACAGCTCAACCCCCTTAGGTAGGGATCCGGATCATTCCCAAAGTCGTATCACTTATTCATTGTCCAACTGCTGACAATTCCTGAAAATGTAATCAAATATATAAATAACTTTTGAACTTTTTGAGTTATGTTGCTAACACAGAGGCAAACAAACCCTGGCAAAAACATAACCTCCTTGGCAGCGGTAATACACACATCTTTCCCAGGGGCAAATCTGGAACAATATCCATGAGGTGGCACGTTGTGTTCGCAATATATGTGTTGATCTGATCACATTTTGTGACAGAAATATCAAGCAACTTATCAATCCCCCAAATTAGGATTCATCTGTAATTTGTTTTACATAGTCTACTATAATTTAAGGCTGGGAAATATATTGATTATATTCATCCATCCATTATCTACACGGTGTATCCTATCCAGGGTTTATTGGCGACTGGTGTCTACCTCCAGGAATCATCGGGCCGGAGGCGGGTATGCCCTGGACTCGTCGCAACACAAAGATAAACAACCATGCATTCACACACTCATACCTAAGGGCAGTTTAAAGAGACCAATAAACCTAACAGTCATGTTTTTGGTCTGTGGAAGGAAGCCAGAGTACCCAGAGGGAACCCAGACATGCACAGGGAGAACATCTAAACTCCCTGCAGAAAGACTTCCAGGTGGGATTCGAACAGTGCCACAGCTGGTAGCAATGTTGCCCTGCAGCAAGAAGGTCCTGGTTTCAAATCCCAGCTGGGGGTCACTCCTGCATCCTCCCACAATCTGTTAGGTTAATTAATCTCTCTCAAATGTCCTTAGGTGTGAGTGTATCCTTGCATGTGAGTGTGTGATGGCGTGGTGACCTATCCTGGGTGTACCGTGCTTCTCGCCCGATGACCAGTGGAGATGGGCACCAGCGCCCCTGCAGAGGATAAGCGGTACAGATAATCGACATATGGATAAACCAACATAATGAAACGGCACAATATGCCATTAGAGACACAGGGACATGGCACAATTTATCGACACTGGCAAGCAACACATTGGCATTACATCCATTGGTTTTGTTGTGCTCATTAGCCCTACATACCTTGGCAAAATTTCAGATTTTTTTTTTTTACGTGTTCTTGAGAATTGGAATGATGGCCGTCTTTCACTTATTGTTTGTGGTTGTGAGAAGGTCTTACTTCATTTTAAATTGTAATGACAACATAAACTACCCAAATAGTTACAAACATTGGGTCCAGCTTGAAGTGTTTTGATTAATTCTCCTGAATAGGAAAGCTGTTCATTCTTCTGGCCTTCCTGTCCGGTAAATGCCGTTTTTCTCATCTTGGGCCTCAGTGACTTCTCTCCAAATCTAACACTGGTGGTTGAGTTTAGTTTTAATTTCATCATTCAAAAAAAAAAAAAATATATATATATATATATATATATATATATATATATATACGTGTATATATATATATATATATATTTCAGAAGCTTTGTCCTTTGTTGTCTCTGTGTTGGTTGCGATAGTGACTAGCTTTCCTATGATGACTTGATATCATAGCCAATTTTCACCAAGTCCCACCTTATTTACCACCTTAAAACAGCTACAATCAAATTTTAAAAACAAACTTAAAATAGTTACCATTTTTCAATAAGTATCCCCTTGTAATGAAAAACTTCAATTAATTCATCTGTATACACTATAAATAATGTGTCTGTCGTGCTACAATTTAGAGGCATTGATTGGTTTCTTGTCAAATGGTGAGCTAATCTGCAAGTCGAAGACCGTATCAGTCTGTTGGGTTTCCGTAGAAAACTTTGTAATTGATTAGAATAATGAACTGAAGAATAAATCAGCATTGGCACTGAATTGAAAGGATTTTTCTCATAAACTGCCATGAGATGATGTGTTGTGAATTGGCATTATATAAATTAACTAAACGGAATTAATCTATACATTTTATCTAGAGTTGCTAAATCAAACATTTATTTAATATACTTAAACCTTGTTAGCAGAATGAGTATTTATTAAGAGTGTCACGATTCTCCAAATCTTTGCTTTAATTTTCAGTTTTAGGGTCATGATGCGATTCTCAATTATTTTTTCTTCTTACAGCACAAAGGCCTATGCCATTTTAAACTAGTCTACATTGGGTTAATTGCTACATTTTTTACAGTAAATCTTATTTCAAAAGATTGACCACATATGAGTGATAAAATTTCCATTATTATTGTGTAATGTATCACATTAGGCACTAATGGCCAAATTTTAATAATTTAATTACAATATATATGTAAAAATCTTATTTAGTCAAGTGGAAAACAGCAAAGCCAAACATGATTACAAAACTGCACAGAGGGTGCCTGCCATCTAGTGACTCTCATTACTTATTGCAACATACAGTAACTAACTCTTTAAAAACAGTAGATGCGTTTCCACTTTCAGAGCTTCAAGGTAATTTGACCGGAACGTCCAACGACCGGAACATTCTTGGCGCCCAATGTCATCGGAAAAACATTATTAAATAAAAATGATGAGTAGTATTCCTTCATTTCATGGAGGTTTAATAGGATTTGTTTGATCAAACAAGGAGGAACAGTATTACAGAGTATTTGCAACAGCTGAATCCTGCCTTCCACCAACTCACTGTCAACTTCATAGATTCAGACGACCTTACTATTATCTACACCATATCAGTAAGCATTTCTTCTCAGTGAAGTTGGTAGACTCTCAAGCCTCTTCGTCTGATTGGACAGGCTCAATCTTAGGAAACGTTAGGATGTTCAGTGCTCCGAGGGTTGTTTCCATGGATGTAAGGATCCTAATATCAGTTAATTTGACCTAACCTAACATTATACAGTATCACACAATCAGACTATCACTATATCATGAAGAAATAGCACACAATCCTCTCAGTATGTAAAAAAACACAGAAAAGATCATTCTCCCATAACACCATGTTTCTTCACTTTGTTTGGTTTGGGCGACAGGGCAGTGTTCGAGGCCATTTCAGGAACCAATTAAACAAGTACCTGAATGGGGATATGTGCTAGGAAGTTTTTGGCCTTTAATTAATGCACAATAAATGCATATCAGGGATTTTTTACAGATGAATTAACAATATATCGTAAAATATTTATTAGCCATTTCTAAGGGGAGCCTTATTGTAAAGTGGTACACTATAATATATAGGAGAGGTAACCAGTGCATGGAGAACAAAATATGTGTAATGTGGTCTCCTGCTACTCATGAGCAAGTGAGCAGCAGTGTTTTGAACAAGCTGTTTGTGACATAACTATTTAAACCACCAGGATTAATGCATACCAAATATTTTTTTTAAACATACCCCTGGTTGCTGGGTCCCTTTTTCTACCATTTATATTTTCTTACTATCTAAATGGTCAAAATGCAGTTGTGCCTTCTTACTGTGCTTAGGGTCACATTATGCTACCACTATGTACCAAGGTTTATCAGACACAGGAATAAGACCAGTTTGAAATGCCTGGTTTCTGCCCTCCATAGAAACAAACACTGGAAATGTGTCTTCACAGATTGGTCACGGTAGACGTAGTGCGGTCACCAGGTGGCAGTGTAGATCAGGTTTGTCAAGGCTGTAAAGCTGTATGCACCTTTTGGAGGAGAAAAAAAGAGGATGAAAAAACACTAACTTGGCCATATTTGAAAGAAAAAGGGGAAAAAAACATTTATAATCATAAAATTAATGGTCTAGCATGGGATTTCTTACAACTGGTTCAAATCGTTTAAACAAACTGATCAGCAACTAACTTACCTCCCTTTTAATTTGCTAACAGGTTTTAGTTTAGTTCGACTGAACTTTAATCCTATCCCATTTACCTGCACGGGTAAACCTAGCACTATTCTGAACAGAAGGCTGAATTATCTTGTACAGATGACTCTCGAAAAACAAGAATATGGTGCCAAAGTTAATTTCCATACTACAGCTTATTATAAGGCGAAACTAATATGGTACAGACTCATATGTATATCGAAATATTTACAGCTTTTATTTGTTAAAATTTAGTTGTTTATGGCTTTCAGGTTATGAAAACCCCACATTCAAAATCTCAGAAAATTTGAATATAGTGAAAAAGTTCAACATTTTAGGACTAAAGTGTCACACTCTATACAGCTAATTAATCCAAAACAATTTTTAAGCCCTCAGATGGTCTCTCAGTCTGGTTCAGGGATAGCCTCAAAATGTAACTGCAAAAGAATCTGGATGTTCTCAAAGTGCTTAATTATGTGGAAGGGAAAAGTGTGGAAGAAAATCGTGCACCAGCAGCAGGGATGACCGTGGCCTAGAGAGGATTGTCAGGAATAAGGCATTAAAAAAGTGTTGTAAGCCTTCACGAGGACTGGACGGAGGCTGGAGTTAGCACATCATGAGCCACCATACACAGATGGATCCTGAACATGGGCTTCAAATGTCCTATTCCTTCTGTCTGCTCCTGGTCTGTTGCACAGTGGTCCAAAGTCCTCTTTTGTTGATGAGAGAAAATGTTTGATTTGGAAATCCAGCTCCCAGAGTCCGCAGGAAAAATGGAGTCACACAATCCAAGATGCTTGAAGTTCATTGTGAAGCTTCCACTGTCTGTGGTGATTTAGAGAACATGGTCCTCTACTGGTGTTGCTCCAAGCTGTGCTTTATCGGGACCAGATTCAATGCACTCATCTACCAGAACCTTTTGGAGCACTTCATCCTTCTTCCACAGACAAGCTTTATGGAGGTGCTGACTTCAATTTCCAGCAGGACTTGGCATCCTCCCTCACTGCCAAAAGTACCAAAACCTGGTTGGTAACTATGGGATTTATATGCTAATTGCCTGACCTGAACCCTGTAGAGAATCTATAGGGCATTGCCAAGAATAAGATGAGAGACATGAGACTGAACAATCCAGAAGAGCTGAAGGCCGCTATTGAAGTATCCTGGTCTTCCATAACACCTCAGCAGTGCCACAGGCTGTTGGCATAAATGCTAAGCCGCACTGAGGCAGTAATTGATGTAAAAGGGGCCCAAACCGAGTCCTGAATACACATGCATTATTATATTTTTTCAGAGGTCACAAATTTCTCTGTTAAAGATCCTTATTTTATTTATTTTGTGTCATATTCTAATTTTCAGGAATTTTGAATGTGGGCTTTTCATAAGCTGTAAGCAATACTCATTACATTTATAACAAATACAGGCTTGAAATATCCTGATTTGCATGTAATGAGTTTATATCATATATTGGTTTAACCCTTTTAAGATGAATTACTGAAATAAATTAACTTTTGCATGATATTCCTATTTTTAGCTTCACCTTTATCACTTAAATTGTTACTTTTTACAGCCTAGTTATAGTATATATTAATATAATTTACTGGCACCCCAAGTCATGGTGGAATTTAGAAAAAAAAAAACATACCCTCCTCTACTCCTGTAGGTTCAGGTTAGTTACAACCTAAAAAGCATCATGTTTTTAGCTAATGCTAATCACTGTCTTAAATTAACTAGGGAATGAAACAAGATGAATACCTTTGACATAAATAATGATTATTTTTATTTATTCTAATGTCTACTAAGCATCACTTGAATCAGAACCAAACATAAATGCCCCATTTCCACTGGTGCCAGTACGGTACGGAACAGGATTCTTTGTCCATTCTGAGCCGACCCCTTTTTTCGGACTACCTCTGCCTTGGTTCCAAGCGTACCGAAGCGACCCGAAACACCCACCTAAGAACTGATTGGTCCGGTAATATGATATCCCTCTCACTGCTACGCAGCAGCGGTAGCAGCTGATTGGTGTGAAGTTGTTTGTTTGTCACAGAGTAAGCTAAAATGAAAAAGAAATCAGTATGAGTCGTGAATTATATAAGTTCTAAACAAGGATTGGATGTTGTACGTATATATATATTATTGGATCCATGCATTTCATCATGTCATGTTGGCTGAATGTTTAGTGTTGGTGACTTCTGTTCAGTAGGGTCAGGTTAAAATTTTTTTGAATGGTAGAGCAGTACTTTTAATTTGAGAGTTTTCAATACAGTATTTCTTCTGTTAATTTATGTGTCAAAATATGATTCCCCTGACTAGCATTACCAAACAAGGGTCACACCCCTCTTATTTTACAGGATTAAAGGTTCAGAATAGAGGGTGAATATTTACAGAAACACCTGGAGGTAGGGTCAGGAGATATGGCTTAAAAAGTAATCTTTTTTTTTTTTTAATACACCAAATCTGATTTCATATTTTAATAAAAATTTTCCTCCGTGATTTTTTTTCCTAAGAAGAAATTGCAAGTGATAACAAATATTTTCAAAAACCTGCTTTTATTGCAATCACCTTGTCCTGGAACTGACTAGAATTTAAGGTGCCGCTGCTAGGCTTTTAGAGGCTCTAAGCTTGATTGGCCAGTGACCATTGGCCAAAATGGAAATGCACCCAAAACAGAAACGCACCCAAAATGTATTTTAACTCTCACTATTTATTTTAAAATTGGAATTAAATAAACAAATGGAATACAAAGGCTATATTACAAAATGTATAGCTCAAAGTGAAAACAAAATAACACCAACAGCAGCAACATATACATACAATATAAGAAACATAAAAATTTCTTAAGAGCAGTATTACATACATAAATGACCCTCAGTTTTCTCAAAGATGCCTTTAATACAGCCTCCTCGGTATCCCTAGATTAGACACTATTATTCCGCTATAGAACAAAATAATATATTTTTATATACTTCTCCAGAGGTAATTTAATATGCTTTTTGTGCCTAAAATAATCTTTTCAATAAGACAATAGTACACAAAAAAAAGAAAACAAAAATCTTGAATGAAATGGCTTTAAAAATCATGCTATTTATGTTTTAGAAAACTATTTACTGATTTATCAACATGATTGTTTCAGTAATTAATCTATCAGTGGAAAGTTTTACATTTGACAAAATGATAAAGATCCCCTAGACAGAGGCTGATAATTTGTCTGAGCTTTTTGTAATCATACAGAAGTAAACATAGTAGACATAATAATTGTTTAATTATCAGTGTTTAGTTAATTAACAAGGTTACTGTGAACTACCAAACTTAATAGGCTGTTTGCTGACAGCCAGCTGATGTTACATGGAAACAGCCAACAACATGGTTAAAAAGATTATTGAAAGATGAGTAATATTTATAGAACATTGGATTTATGACCTGTAATGGACTGGCGACCTGTCCAGGGTGTACCCCGCCTCTCGCCCGTTGACAGCTGGAGACAGGCACCAGCCCCCCTGCGACCTTTGGAGGACTAAGCGGTTCAGAAAATGGATGGATGGATGGATTTATGACTCACTCCATCCAATAAATAGATTTTCTGACTGACTTGTAAATTGGGAAAAAGAGGCCGACACTGGCTAAACTCTTCTCTCCAAAGCTCAACTAAATAATCCTATGTAAAGGTACTGAGTAACCTGCCCTTTTACTAGAGCTAGCCTCTGCTAGCACTGGAATATTTACAAGCAGGGGCGGACTGGGACAATCACTCAGGCCGGGAATTTAATACCAATCCAGGCCACTAACCAAATAACGCAAAACGGCTAGAATGAGTTAGGTTGATTTACATTTTTTAAATAGTAAAACAAAGGCTGCCCATGTGCCCAGTTTTTTCTTTTTCTTTCCTGAACAAAATATTTGTTTTCTGCTGAAATAACCTGGAATTCAATTGCATTATACTAGGTCATCTAGACCTATATTGGTAAATGTAAAGCCAGCACATATAACAAATTGATTATACAGACAATACAGATTTTGGAGAGGGAATTAGAGTTATTCTGAAGTATCATTTAAAACCCTGTCCTGGTTTCTCCAGCCAATTAACCTTTTTTTCTTAGAAAGTTCTAATCTCTCCTTACCTGGATCATATTCCTGCTGATGGCCTCTAGTCCCAAATCGCCTCCCTGGTTCTGATTTTTCTATTGTAACAATAAAGATATGAAAATGAGAAAAGCAACATTTGAAAACAGAATGAGTATTAGTAGCAGTTCAATTACTGTGATCATTTGCCTCAACTCCCTTTTGTGCCAAAGATAATTTTTCCACAACACATTTCTTTTTGGAACCAATTCTCTGCTCCAGATTCGTTTTGTCTCTTCATCATCATCAGCGCCTCAGGTTATCAAATAAAAACCTTGTGGTTTTGCTACGCCACACCTTTGGGCTGTACAATTAAGGGGATGTTTTGTAAATTATAAAAATAACTATTTTTTTTCCCGAATTTTGACTGATAGGTTACATCATTTTTTAACAACTCAACGGTGGGCAACTAATTTATGTATTTTCTGAGCATTCTGCTTCTGCAATAACTCAACTCTGTAATAATTTTTTGGGGCCCACCGCCCAGGGACTGAGGTCCTACACACTCTGCGTACCTTGCGTACCCACAGCGGCGGCCCTGCTGCAAATTAACCTTGTCAAACAAGATTGACGTCACTCTGAGCTATGGAAGCAGCACATTGGTTAAATAAAAAAATCTCAGTTTTACAAAAAAAAAATTAAACAACAGAAGAGAGATGCTTTTTACTGGAGCTTTTGTTGTAACTGCATTTTGCTGGAGCTTTTGTTAAGATAAGCCCGCCCATGTCATCGCCCACTACATTTCTATTGAGATGGTAATGGGAACACAACCTACCCGTTCCAGGCCGTACTGACCCGTTCCATACTGTACCGTACTGGCCCTAGTGGAAATGGGGCATATGTTCCTGAAATCTGGAACAAACATCCAGACTGCAAAGCTGCTGAATCGTTGAGCTCTTTTAAATTAAGGATAAAAACCCATCTGTTTAGAGCTGCCTTTGAATAATGTTCTCATATTTTGTGTGTTACATGCTTTATTTCACGCTTGATTGTCGTTTTGCTGTTTTCTTCACTTTCTCTGTTGTATTTTATGCTTTTTATTGTTTAATTATGTATCACATGTTTTAATTTTCTTTATCACTGAATCAAGTAAAGCACCTTGAATTACCCGGTTGTTGAAAGTGTGCTTTACCAAAAAAATGGTCTTGCCTAGTGTTATCCTTTTTTGAGATAATAAAAGCCAGCTGATGCCAAGGAGGGGTCCTTGGGGGATCCAACTCTGCCACTCATTAATTCCTAATTCCAATTCAAGAGGAGAACTGTCAGTTAAACTGAAGAAACACAAAATCCCAATGGTTTAATAACTTTAACCTGCCGACATTAACGAAGTGACATTTTGATAATATATGGACTGTTTGAAAGGGTTTTAAATTACTTGTATAAAACAGTAGACTTGTGTTTTCCTTTTGTAAACATAAGTCTGCTCAGAGCTTTGTGGTTTAAATGTTATTTGCTGTCTCTGCTTCCATGTTGTTTTTCTCCCTGCTTCTTGTAATTCCATGTTTTTGTTTTTTCAAATCAAAGTGTTTTTATCTTGAATTCCCTGTGTTCATTTTCCTTCTAATACCCACCAGAATCTCCCTGAATCAAACCCTGTGAGGATGGAAGAGACGAGGCAGAGGAACGCCATGCTGATGCAAGTTTTAAAGGATGCTGCAGAAACTAAAGATAACGTAGCGAGAGGATTAGGACCTGGGAAGTAGACATTCCTTACTCTGTTCAGCATTGGCTGTTGAGCACTTCTGACATGAGGAGCCACAAATTAATCCCATAAACATGGACACTTTTTGGGGTGCATGGAAGTTGTTGTGCAATGTGCAATCCTATTCTTTGCATTGAACTGTATGATTAAAGCTCTTTAAACAGAATAGCTCCCAGTCTGTTTGTCTAACCTTAATCGCTTTTCCATTTAAATGAACAGCCATATTTGTTTACTTCAGCTTCATTTAGACACCATATTGTATTCCTGCTTATTATTGATCTAAATTGTGTATGCAGGAAACTACCACTCAACTACCACTCAACATTTTGTCTAAAGACAAAATCTTTTGGGTTTTAGTTCTGAGATTGTAACATAATTTCAGTGACATAAAACCCATTGCATGACTATTAATTTCCTGTTTTCACTGTTTAGTTTTTAGTAGGTAGGAGCATATTCCTGTAGTTGGTGGGTGAGGTATGGATGAGCAATCTGTCTACTTGCATATACGACCTCCTGCAATCCGCTGATGAAAATAATCCCAATATGTCGTTGAACACCTTTTTATTGAGGAAAATAAAATAAAAATTGTAACCAATAAATGATCTTATTAATTGACTTAATACAATTATTTTGTTGAGTAGTGTCTAGATGTGACTAAGTTAAACATTTTCAAAGTGACTAAAGCCTGTACCTTTTATGTCTTTCTTATATGTGGCCCCACAGCAGTTATCCAGTTGGTAATTTATGTAGGCCAGGATACAGTATGGTCCTGTGTAAATGACCTGTAAGAATAATTTTCTCTTCTCCACAAACATCAGGGTTGCAGACTGATCTCTACAGGCCACAATCAGCTTCAAATGTTTTTTTTTATTTTTTTATGACAAGCTACAGCCTGTTAAAGAATATCGCATACAAACAGATCATTTTGTGTTGATTATATAATTGTAAATTGACTTGATTAAAAAGAAAACCTAAAGGTCACACTAGAAACTTGAAAAGTGTTCTTATCAGCATCAGCTGGAGTGGTTATCTCTGTACTGTTTAATTTTAACATAGATTTTGAGGCATTGTTTTACTGTTATACAAGAAATAATGAAACTAATAAAATAAAATACCTTTAATTATGAAGACACATACTGCTCAAAACAGGTGGACCTGAAAAGCAGATTTTATGTCCCCTAAAAACAACGTTGTTAAAGCGGTAAAATATTCAAAAGCAGACTTTTTAAAATCACTAAGATAGGTATCCACTTCCCTAAAAAATTGGTACAAGCTTTATGTTGATGTTGACTCAAGCTGATATGGTAGTGTTATCTGCAGTGAAGCAACTACTGGAGTTCGAGTAAGCATCTACTTAAGGTCTCTCCGATTTGTTTAGGGCAGTGGTCTCCAACCCTGGTCCTGCAATTTTAGATGCGTCCTTGCTCCAATGCAGCTGAATAAAATAAGTAGTTTATTACAAGGTCTTTGCCAAACTTGTACGCATGCTGAAGAGGTAATTGCATCATTTGATACAGCTCTGTTGGAACAGAGATGTATCCAAACTTGCAGGAAAGTAGATCTTAAGGACCAGGGTTGGAGACCACTGGTTTAGGGGTTATTTCACACATTTTACCCAAAATTATAGACATAAAACATTGAATCTGTTCTTTTACCAAATGGTCAGATATTTCTGTACTGTTTATACCTGAAGAGATGAAGGTAGTACTTTCAGGCAACTGAAAATTGTAAACACACAAAAAAAAGAACCAGATCAATCAAAACCCCACTTTATTATTATTTAAAAAAAATAATAAAATACATCCATATAGTTTTCAATTCAAAAATACTTGATTGATCCCAGAAGGAAATTAAGTGATCACTAATTCATTTTTCAAGGAGTTATTGTAGATCATGATGGCTGTGGGGAGAAAGGATTTCCTGTAGCGGTCTGTGTTGTAGCAAAACTGAAGAAGCCTCCGACTGAAGATACTCTGGTTCTGTAGGATAGTCTCATGAAGAGGATGCTCAGGGTTTTAATTTTATGAAGAATCCTTCTTTGCATCACTATATCCAGTTGTTCTACAGCTGTCCCCAGAACAGAAGCAGCCTTCTTTATCAGGTTATTGAGGCGTTTAATTAAGTCCCTGGCTCTGATGCTGCTACCCCAACAGATGATGGATGAAGAGATAACACTCTCCATAACAGACTTGTAGAAGATTTCCAGCATATTGCTGCCAACCTTGAAAGACCTTAGCTTCCTCAAAAAGTACAGTCTGCTCTGCCCCTTCTTGTAGATGGCTTCACTGTTGAATCCCCAGTCCAGTCTAGGTGAACTCCGAGGTATTTATATTCTTCAACCACCTCCACTTCTTCTCCCGTGATTCAAACAGTCTGCCTAATACCTATTTCTTCTTAAATCTACAATCATCTCCTTTGTTTTGTTCACATTTAAGGTAAAATGATTGCTTCCACACTATGCCACAAAGTGGCTTACCAGCTCTCCGTATTCAGCTTCTTCTCCATCTATGATACACCTGACAATTACAGAGTGGTATGAGAATTTCTGCTGATGACAGGTCTTATACTTGAAGTCTGAGGGTGTACAGAGTGAAAAGGAATGGTGAGAGTACAGTCCCTTGTGGTGTTCCTGTGCTGCTGACCAGCTGGTTTGACACACAGTTTTTCAATCTCACAAACTGTGGTCTGTTTGGTAGTCAATGATCCTCCTGATTGTTGAGACCTCCACCTGTGTCGTCAGGAGTTTCTAAAAAAGAAAATCAGGCTGAAATGTGTTAAATGCATTGGATAAATCAAAGAACAAGCGCTGCCTGTTTTTTCCAGATGAAAGTGGGTCGGCTGAAGCAGGTTGATGAATGCATCTTCAACACTAACTCCATGGCAAAAAAGAAACTGCAAGGGGTCCTGGTATGTTCTAGTTTGCTTACACAGATCAAATCAAACTTTATTTATAAAGCGCTTTTCAAACTATATAGCTTCTCAAAGTGCTTCACAGATTAAAATGACCCCACCCACTGAGCAATAGACAAATATTAGATGTGTTGTCTAAATTCAAACCGAAATTAGCCCGTCTATAATCGGTCTATATTTTAGCCCGAATCTAGATGACAATTTAATACATTAATTATTAAATATTAAAGAAAAAAATAACTGTAAATTGTGTAAATGATGGCCAAGTGCTGGATTAAAAATGTTTTAACAGTCATTGATCAATGTACAATGTAGTTTAGATTTAGACTCAATTTAGACGTCTAAATAAATACGTCATATCAACATCTCTTTTAAAACCAAGTTTAGATGATTTAATTAAATACATTAAATAATGAACAGTGATCAAAACAATAACTGTAAGTTGCATAACTGGTGTCCATATATTGGACTTAAATAATTTGAATTGCAATTGATCAATATACAGTAAAGTTAAGATTTAGCCTTGATTTAGATGTTTATTCAACGTCTATATTATAGGAGGCAGCAACACACTTAAAGTTCAGCTCGGTCTAATCGTCGTTGATGGTGATCTGAGCATATCGGAGTTGTTCGGACCAATTTATTTTACTCTCATTGGGACCGCTATACTTGTAGGAAAACTTTGTTTCTTGAAATACACCTTGAAGGGGCGCATATAATTGAGTGCTCAAAGGTACGTTATTGAAAGTTTTGTCTTGCAATGTTTGGTAATTTAATCATTATCTGTTTGAAACATAGCTAGCAGGCTAGCTAAAGCTTACCTGCTAGCTTGCAATTAAGTAGCCATTAAACCGAATGGTCCTTTGAAAACATGTACCTTGTCTTAATGGATAATATCTCTGTGACTCTCACAATATTTATTCATTTATTCTATTGGTTTTCTTTTGCACAATCTGTTCAGAAAACATTCAATGAAGCCACGGAGTATATGATCAGCAAGTGCTGGACTGGTAATCTGGCACACCGGGCAAATGCCCGGTGGGCCAATGCACTTGAGAGCCGGTCAATATATATTATGGCCGGGACTTTAACGTGTTAATTAAGATTAATTAATTACACAAAATAACGCGTAAAAATTTTTTAACGCATTTTAATCGCACCTATTTGTGCACCGCAGCCTTCCAGCGCTGGTGCGCAGAGAAAGGCGCAGATCCCATTTCATGTTCCTCCAGCAGCTGATGGACAGAAATTTAGCTTTCACTACAGTTAAAACTTATGCTGCAGCTATTTCTTCCTGTCATCAAGGTTTTGGTGACAGAACGGTCTCATCTACTCTGTCCCGTGCGTGCGCTCTCGTGTTACGTGGTACACACGGCTGCACTGCGGTGCTTCTTGCATTACGATCCTCCAGAGAATCTCAGAACTCATTCCAAAATAGGGATTTCATCCTCCACAGCTCTGAAAGGAGGGATGATGTTGGTGTGCTGCAGCTTCCTGGTATCACCGTGTTAATTGATCTATTTCTATCTGAGAGACATTTCCGCTTTGTCCATGATTCATTCTCTTATTGGTGTTCTGACAGAAATATGTATATATATTTTTTTCTGATAATTTAAACTTACATATTCAGTCATTATTCATACTAAAAATCCATGTGGAGATTAAAATGCGATTAATTTCGATTAATTAATTACAAAGTCTATAATTAATTAGATTTAAAAATGTTATCGAGTCCCGGCCCTAGAGAAATCTGTGAATTTAGGATGGAGAAACAAAAGCACAAATGCAAGGGAGGTGCAGAGAAGTTGCGGGGCAAAAAAAATAAAAAATTCTAGACGCTAATGCCTCAACATGTGCAAAAATAGCCGACATGTTTAGTGCTTTAGTTTCAGTTTCCAAGCCTACAGTGCCTTACGACATTTTCCAAAAACAGGTAAACATAGCACATGGATCTCTCAGGATGCCCTCACTTTGTGTAGGTCCTACTCCACTGCCACCTTTGATCACCAGGGAGTCGGTCAAGACAGAGTAAGTACACTGATCCATGGCACTTAGTTCTCAGTTTTGTATGGGCTTTTGGTAATGGAACAGTAGATATGCATATCTACAGGGCCCGCAAGGAAGATGTACTGGTTAGTTGTGTCAGGCCGATTGTGGTGGGCCAGTCTGAGCAAAAATGCCAGGGCCCTTTCTTTGTCCCAGTCCAGCCCTGTGATCAGCTCAGCAATGGCTGCACATCTCAAACAGGCCCCAGCTCGAAGTGGTGGAGGGGGCTATAATGCTGCATTCAGACCAACCCCATGCGTCAGCGTCAGTTGCGGCAAGATTACATGTAAATTGAATTGAATTGAACCCACAGTAATCACTAATAAAGATTTTTCATACATATACATCAAGTGGCGTACTACAGCGAAGCTGTAATACTCTGCTTGGGAAAGTAAAACTGTTGGGCTTGTACTTGGTACTCAGACACCAATTCTGAGTAGCATACTGCTAGACAGGACACGTTAAAAAAATAAAAATAAAAAAAAGATTACATGTAAAGTCTATGGTAGAGTACGTCAGAGGTCCATCAAAGTCTCTGCGGTGCGTTGTGTACGTTGGCTCCGTCAACTTCGCTTGCATTACATACGGCAACGCAGTAATGCAGCAACGCAGAAATTCAGCTAGTTTAACTTTTGATGTACCCAATGCAGTTAATGCAGTGCGGCAACCAATCACAGCGTCTCACTGTAGTTACGTCACTATACACGTATCTTGAATGAAGCGCGGGTCCAGTGAAAACATTTTCAACAAACGCAGATTTAAAAAATCAGAAATAACAATTACCGAAGTCAGATGGAAAGGTGCTCCTAAAGAGGAACAGGAAACCTGTAGTTGGTGTCCAGCTAGGAGATTTAAGCCCCGCGAAGGTCGTAAAATTAGGCGCGGGACAGACGGAAGTAGCACTAAAAGCGAACCTCATCCATAAGCAGCTCCTGGAGCAAATGGTTAAACTACCCAAACTCAGAACGCATCTGAATAATGGGCGCAGCAAATAAAGCCAAGCCACTTTCTAGTTACGATCCACCATAGTTCAGAACGTGCGGCAACAGAGGAAGCCCCGGCCATGCTTTGTTTTTTCCTCAGAAGCAGCTTCCATAGGGAAGCCAAAAAGTACATACGTCAAACTTCATCCGTTGAATGCGTTGCCTGACGCAGACCAACTGTGCGGTGTGAATGCACCATTAGAGGCCCAGGAAACCATTGGTGTTTTTTGGGTTTTAAAAAGAAAAATTTTACATTTTGGTTTAGGTAGTTTCCCAGAACTTTTGTATATTTATTTTTATGTATGTTTTGGCCTAGTTTTTGCTTTGTAAATGTTTTACATACAAATACCTACATTAAATTTTATTTTAGTAATTTTGTAGATTAGACTACTTGTTTTTCACCACAATCTTTGTTTAAATAAAATAAGCAAACTTTTTTTTTATTTTGTTAATGTTATTGATTTGAGTTTGTGCTTTTATTTTATTGCACTGTATGTTGCGTTAAAATTATGCTTTAAAATTAAAAATATGTATATTCATTTGTTTGTGATGGTTGGATAATGTTTAAAAAATGTATTGATTTAAATTACAATACAATTGTTTGGTAAATGTGTGGTAATTATCCAATGGTAAAATAAGCATAATGTTACTGACACCTTTTTAAAAGATCATTGTCATAACATCCTGGCACAACATAAAGAAAAGGACCCCCCCCCCCCCCTTTTTTTTTTTAGAGAACCAGATTTTAAAGTTCAGTTTCACAACTTTAATTTTAATAGGTTTGTTGTGAATAATTTAATAGATTGTGATAGTTGGATTTATTTGAATATCATGAGGCTATAATACATTTAATAGACGTCTATACGACGTCTGGATTCTCTAATGCTGTATAAATTTGGTATAAAAATAAACGTCTGGTAAACCTATATGTTTAGACATCCATAAATAGACGTTCATTAACGGTAATATGAACGTCTTACATTAGGCGCAGCGTATAGAGGTAGTTGTCTTTTAGACGTCTATTATACTGCTAGTCTAAACTTAGACGGCTGAAAAACTTTCATTTTTAGACCAGTGGTAGACCAATTTTAGCCTAGACGTCTATGGACCATATAGACGTTCATTAGACGTCTTTTAGACCGAAAAATGCTCAGTGGGCACAAACACCACCCTTCCCCTTCCAAAATAAAAACATCTTTACAACACCCAACCCATCTCCCATGCACTCACACACATATAAAAGCAAAAATAAAAGCAACAACGGGCTGAGTGCAGATAAGCCAGGAAACGGCATCAATCAGCAGCAGATCAACTGCAGCAGCCAAGGCACTGACCCAGGGCGCCCAGAGGAGGGAGGCTGGTACCCCTACCTCCACCCAATCAATACCTGGGGACCCCCCAGGCAGCTACAGCCGACCGCCGCCTCTGATGCAGAGGGCTCCCCTAGTGGAAACACTGGAAGGATGACTAAAATAAGAAGTTAAAATAAAAACTGTGGAAAATTAGATTAAGTAGTAAAATACTGATAAAAATGTTAAGACGGATAACATTTTAAATTCTAAAGTTTAAAACAACAATAAGATATGTTCGAATAAAAATTCAAAGCAGATAAATAATTAAAACATAATAGCCAGTTAAAAGCTAAACTAAAAATTCTATCAAATAAAACATGCAGAGCGTTGTAAATGACCCAAAGAGAGAGACAAACCCAGTGCTTTTATTTGTTTATTTTTGCTTCTTCCTGGGCTTTATTTTGGTAACAATACAAGGTAGGAAATCAACGCCAATACACTGATACTGTTCATAATATGATATGAGGTGTGATGTTCACCAGCAAACCAAGGTGTGGTTTCTCAAGGAAAGCAACCAGCTAGAAAGTGGGATTATGGGTAATTTTCCATTTTTCTGATTTTTTGTTTTTTATTGTGAAACAGTTAAATGTTTTGGAAAAACCTAACCACTTAGCTGATGTAAAAGGGTAATAATTTTAATACTTTGTATTTTAATATTGTTATGTCTTATGTCTTTTAGTTCTTACGGTGTTTCGGAGTGAAAGGTGTTCAAAAGGGAATTGTACAAAAGAAAAACAATGAACACAAATAAAAGACAACTCAAAACATCAGTACGCTTTACCTTTACCTGGGTGGGTCTGCTACAGTAAGAACTTACCCGCATCAATCTGAAGAATTGCTGTTTTAAATGAAAGAGGTGACAGACAGCGGGCCTGTTGCTGTTCCAAGACTTCAGAGTCTTTAAGGATTTGATGAGCAGCTCAACCCCACACATTAAGGAACCGTACTTCCCAGATATTATGCAGCAGCTTCATTGATGTTATGGTCAAAGATACTCATTGGGTCTAACACTGATGATGAACCGTGAGTATTACTCCACCATGAAGGACATCCACTAAGTGAGTAACAACATTTCACCTTTGAACTGAACAAAAAACTGAACTTTGACTGAGAACTTGAGTGAAGGAAAGAACCGGTCTAAAGACACATCAATATGGATATATTCATGAACCTCTAAGTGACATATGGACATTTTAAACTTGAAACTTTGTGTTGATTTGTGTGAATTTTGCTGTGGTCCTTTCCTTCAGGATAACAGCCATATTATTGCATGCCTTTGCATTTTACTGCTTGCCTTTTCTATATAATTGCATGTTTTGCACATATTTGCCTATTGGTATTTGTATTTTTGTTGTTTATCTAAAAAATGGGTTTTATCAACTGAGGTTTCTTAAGAATAAGTCTTAACGCATGTCACAAAGATTGATTAAACTTTTAAATTCTACATGAAAATCAACAAATAAGACATTTGAAAAAAAAAGTTAAAAATGCTTCAACCTAATAACACCAAGGAGAGGGAGCATGCTGACAACTCCCAGCAGGCACCTCAAGAATCTCACCAAGAAGCAGATGTCGCAGCAGAAAATAATTTATCTGATGGTCCCCGGCGTTCCAAACGACCACGTAACCCCACAGGGAAGATGCGTGAATTGCATGAAGAAGAGGCAAAGAAAAAGGAAAAACGTCTACGTTCCATGTATGATCAATGGAAACTTTGCATACGCAAAGCAAGAGACCAATTGAAGAGCTTCATGACAGAGGATGAGCTTTTGTCTCTCATTGAGTTGCTTGAAAATCACAGAGCGGAAGTGATAAACATGTATGATGTACTTCGAGGTCTTACTATTCCATCGACTGACATAAGAAGACGAATTGATATATGTGAATCTGTATCTTCAGAAATCCGCAGCATCGCCCAGAGTAGAGCTATTGATGATGAAAACGACTTTAATGAAGAAAACGAAAGACTCCGTCTTCATGAACTGCTTCAACATGATTACGCCAAGTCCGTTTATGGGTCTGCTGCTTCTATCATGAGTCGTCCTCATTCTGATCCCCAGTCTATTTCTTCCTCCTTAGCAGCAAAGCGAGCAGATGCCACAGCTGAGTTAGCTGCAAAAGAAGCTAACTATGAAATGATACTGGAAGAGAATAAAAAAATAAGCCATATAACAGAAAATGGAAGCAAAACAAAAAAGTGCTTTGGAGGAACAAAGGTGTAAGCTGGGCCTGCTAACAGCTGAGAAAGAGGTACGAGTGGCACAAGCGAGATTGAAGGCTTATGAAGAGGAGATGGAAAAGGAAGCTGTGGAATGTACTAACGTTGAAAGAAATATAACACCAACAAAGTCACTATCTGCCATCCTACCCCCCCCCGGCTTCACTATCAATGCATTCAGACACACTTTCCTTGGCTCAAGTTTTTTAAGACAGCTTAGCCTTGAATAGGCTTCCTGCTTCAGAGCCATTTATCTTCAATGGAGATCCAATAAAATTCATTGAATGGAAGGCAGCGTTTACTTCTATTATTGGCCAGAGAAGGATCAGTCCAGCAGAAAAACTTTATTATATGAAGAAATATGTCAGTGGACCAGCACGACAAGTTCTGGATGGCACATTTTATCGGAATGACGACGATGCCTATCAAGATGCTTGGAATAGGCTTAATGATCGGTTTGGACAACCATTCATTATCCAAAGAGCCTTTCGATCAAAGCTTGCCAACTGGCCAAAAATTAATTCAAGGGACGCAGAGGGCCTCAGACATTTCTCAGATTTCCTGAATGCCTGTAATGATGCAATGCCACACATTAAAGGTCTTGATATATTGAATGACTGTGAGGAGAATCAGAAGTTGACACAAAAGCTACCAGACTGGCTAGCTTCAAGTTGGAACAGACAAGTCACACAAAGTCGGAAGGAAAAACAACTGTTTCCTGTTTTCAAAGATTTTGCTGCCTTTCTATCAACTGAGGCTGAAATCGTATGCAATCCCATTACTTCTTTTCATGCTCTCCATTCAACAGAATTTGTCACTGAGAAGAAGACTCCCAGATATATAAAGGGAAATAATGCCAGTGTTCTTAGCACTCAAGCCATTACTGAGGAGAATGAAAAATCAGACCAAAGGAATGTAAGATCGTTCAATAAATTCCCATGCACTTTGTGTCAAGACTCAAGTCACCAGCTTATAACATGTCCTGAGTTTATTGAGGTAACATTGATTGAGCGACGCAATATCTTGAAGGAAAAAAGGCTGTGCTATGGGTGTTTAAAAGCAGGTCATAGTGTCAAGGATTGCCGTCGCCGTTCCCTGTGTGATACATGTAAAGGCAAACATCCAACTCTCCTCCATGATGACAACTACAAAAGGGAAAGTTTCTTACCTAACACCCAAATCACCCCGACTTCCACCGCAATATCACTCAGTGTTGCAGGAGAAGGCTCATCCTTTACCTCAATGGTCATGCCAGTGTGGGTGTCATCTAAGAGTAATCCAGCTGTGGAAAAACTCGTCTATGCCCTTATTGACAGTCAGAGCGATACCACATTTATTGATCAAGATGTGAGTAATAGTGTTGATGCTGTCAAACATCCAGTAAGACTGAAATTGACCACAATGAAAGGAAAGGATACAGTGCTCCAAAGTGAACGTGTCTCTGGTCTTAGAGTAAGAGTATACAGCTCAACATTGCAGATTGATCTCCCATTCGCTTACACAAAAGATTGCATTCCTGTAAACCGTGCTCACATTCCGACTCCAGAAACAGCCAGAAGATGGAGCCACCTACAGGAAATAATTGATGAACTTCAACCACTGAAAGATTGTGATGTAGGATTGCTTATAGGCTACAACTGTTCCCGAGCCATGATGCCAAGAAAGGTTATCACGGGACAAGAAGAGGAACCATATGCAATACAGACTGATTTGGGATGGAGCGTTGTGGGGCGTTCAACCCCAATAAATGAGCAGATCAATCAAAGTCGTCTATGTCTTAGGACTATTGTCAAAGAGCAGCCACCTGTAACACCTGCTGACGTCATCCAAATCTTGGAGTCTGATTTTAAAGATTGCAGAGAAAGTGATAAAACCATCTAGCAGGATGATATTGCATTTCTGAATAAACTGAGTCAAAAAATATGTCAAAATGCAAATGGACATTGTGAAATGCCTCTGCCATTCAAAGAGAGGCCTAATCTTCCAGACAATAAAGATCTTGCCATGATACGCCTTAAACACCTCAAAAGGAAATTGCAGAAAAATGAGAGGTATAAAGAGCAGTATGTTAAGTTCATGGAAGATGTCATTGAAAGTGGAGAGGCGGAGCTGGTCCAAGATGATGGGGAAAGTGGGGAGAAATGGTACATACCTCACCATGGTGTTTTCCATCCTCAAAAGCCTGATAAACTTAGAGTAGTGTTTGACTGCTCCGCTAAATATAAAGGAACCAGCTTAAATGATCATCTGCTCACTGGCCCCGATATGTTGAGTAATTTGAATGGAATCCTCATCCGTTTTCGTCAACATCCCGTTGCACTTGTGTGTGACATTGAGAAAATGTTCCATCAATTCCATGTGACGGAAACTGATCGCAATTATCTGCGTTTCCTGTGGTGGAAAAATGGAAATCTAAATCTCCCACCAAGTGAGTTCGTATGAAAGTACAGCTATTTGGTGCTGCGTCATCTCCAGGATGTGCAAATTATGGTCTGAAACATCTTGCCAAACAATGCAAAGATCATTACCCAAGGGGGTCAGAATTTATCATGAGAGAATTCTACATGGATGATGGCCTGATTAGCGTCGAGAGTGTTGAAGATGTAATTCAATTAGCAAAGGAAGCTCGAGAACTCTGTGCTATGGGAGGTCTTCGATTGCATAAGTTTGTATCGAACAACAGAGATGTTCTTAAAAGCATACCATCTAGTGAGCGAGCCACAAAGGTGGAAGATATGGACCTCACCTTCGATGATCTTCCCCTTGAAAGAGTTCTTAGAATCAAATGGGATGTAGAGTCTGATAGCCTCCAGATTAACGTCAACATCAAAGAGCAACCTGCGACTCGGCGTGGCATTTTATCAACAGTTGCCTCTCTGTATGATCCTCTTGGACTTGTCGCACCAGTACTACTCCACGGTAAAATAATTATCCAAGAGATGTGTAGACGAGGCATTGGGTGGGATGATCCAGTCGATGAGGAGTTCTTTTGGACTGACTCAAAGGTCGTTCTGGGATATATAAGGAATGATGCAAGGCGATTTCATACCTTTGTATCCAATCGTGTCCAAAGGATACATCTCAGCTCAAATCCTCAGCAGTGGAGACATGTTCCCACCATTGAAAACCCTGCCGATCATGCATCAAGAGGATTGACCTCAGATGAACTGGCATCGTCTACATGGTTCACTGGACCGAAGTTCTTGTGAAACAAGGACATTGAGCTGACTGCCGAAGAAGGTCCCGAACTGAATGTTGGAGATCCAGAGGTTCGAAGTGCACAAGCACTTAATACAAAAACCACAGTTCAAACCACTTTCTCAGACCGTTTGTCTAAGTTTTCTTCGTGGTCACTGGCGATTAGGGCTATTGCACGCATTCGAAGACGCATCAGTGGAAATAAGTCAAACTCCCTTACTTCAGTGACGGAACGAAAAGCAGCAGAAAATTGCATAATTAAAGATTTGCAGAAAACTGTGTACCAGAAGGAGCTACACTTACTGAGTTTGACAAGTACTTTACCATCACAGAGTTCACTGTATTCTCTTGATGCTTTTCTTGATGAGGATGGTATTCTCAAGGTGGGAGGAAGGCTAAGCAGATCATCCCTTTCCAAGAATGTTAAGCACCCAGTCATCCTTCCCAAAGAACACCACATTACAAAGCTGATCATTGGTTATCACCATGAAAGGTCAAAACATCAAGGCAAAGGATTTACCATCAATGAAATCCGGTCCAGTGGCTACTGGATTTCTGGAATTAACAGAGCAATAACTTCTTACATCAAACACTGTGTCACATGTAGGCGACTTTGCAGGCCAACAGTTGAACAAAAGATGGCAGATCTTCCACAGGAGCGTGTGGAACCATCGCCTCCTTTCACCTTCTGTGGTATGGATTGCTTTGGCCCATTCATCACAAAACAAGGCCGAAAGGAAAACAAGAGATATGGGTTACTTTTCACCTGTCTCAGCTCCCGTGCCATTCATATTGAGATGTTAGAAGATATGTCCACAGATTCTTTCATCAACGGACTCCGATGTTTCATCGCTATACGTGGGGCTGTTCGCCAGATCAAGTCAGATCAAGGAACTAACTTAGTTGGAGCCAAAAATGCCTTCAAAGAAGCTCTGAAGGAAATCAATGGGGATAGGTTGACTGCCTTTCTTGCTGAAAGACAGTGTGACTTCAGCATGAATTCACCCTATTCAAGTCATGTTGGAGGTGTGTGGGAAAGACATATTAGAACAATAAGGAGTGTTCTAAAATCCACACTGGATCTTTCCCCCAAGACATTGAACGATGCTTCATTGCGTGCCTTCTTCTATGAAGCTATGGCAATCGTTAACAATCGACCGTTGACTGTCGATAACCTCAATGATCCACACAGTCTTGAGCCTTTAACCCCAAATCATCTTCTGACCCTTAAATCAGCTAAGGCATTGCCTCCTCCTGGGGAATTTGTTAAGGAAGATGTATACAGCAGGAAACGGTGGCATCATGTGCAATACTTGGCAGAACAGTTTTGGAGTCGCTGGCGAAGGGAGTATCTCGCCAATATTTCTCTCCGACAGCGTTGGCATACTCCTCAAAGGAATATGAAGATCGGAGATGTAGTAATGATAAAAGATGACAACATGCCAAGGAATGAGTGGAAATTAGGCAGAGTTTCGAAGATCCTCACCAGTAAAGATGGACTAGTAAGAAAGGTCAAGGTCACCCTTGGAATCCGAAGTCTTGGAAAAAAAGGGAGAACGTCTACATAATACTTTGGAAGTCGAGCGTTCAGTTCAGAGGCTTGTTTTGCTGCTGGAGGCTAATTAAAGTGTGCTCATCCATTTGAAACACATTTTCAAACTAAATTAGGTATAACTATTTACCCTCTCACATAAAGGTTCTTGATGTCATTTCATTTTAAATCATTTGTTTGTAATGTAAACTGTAAATTGCTTAATTACTTCCTCATGATTGGTGGGAGTGTAAATTACCCAAAGAGAGAGACAAACCCAGTGCTTTTATTTGTTTATTTTTGCTTCTTCCTGGGCTTTATTTTGGTAACAATACAAGGTAGGAACCGCACCACTGATTATAATGATATGCAGGTGTGATTCACCAGCAAACAACTTGGTGTGGTTTCTCAAGGAAAGCAACCAGCTAGAAGTGGGATTAAGTTATTTTTCATTTTCTGAATTTATTGTTTTTATTGTGAAACAGTTAAATGTTTTGGAAAAACCTAACCACTTAGCTGATGTAAAAGGGTAATAATTTTAATACTTTGTATTTTAATATTGTTATGTTTTATGTCTTTTAGTTCTTACGGTGTTTCGGAGTGAAAGGTGTTCAAAAGGGAATTGTACAAAAGAAAAACAATGAACACAAATAAAAGACAACTCAAAACATCAGTACGCTTTACCTTTACCTGGCTGGGTCTGCTACAGCGATTAAAACAGATATGAATAATAATAATCAGTTAAAAGCTATGCTAAAAAGGTGAGTCTTCAGCCTGCTCTTAAAAACATGAACGTTCTCTGAGGTCCTCCGGCAGCTTGTTCCAGAGGTGAGGGCTATAATATTGGAAGGACGCCTCACCATGCGTTAACTGCGTTGGGTCCGTCAAAAGTTCAACTAGCTGAACTTCTGCGTTGCTGCGTTGACGTATGTAACGCAAGTGAAGTTGACGAAGCCAACGTACACAACGCACCGCAGAGACTTTGAAGGACCTCTGACGTACTCTACAATAGACTTTACATGTAATCATGCCGCAACTGACGCTGACGCATGGGGTTGGTCTGAATACAGCAGAAGAGTTCATGACTGAAGTGGAAGATTAAACATCTGAGGGCAGGACAGGTGTGGGTCACAGGAGATTGGAATGTCTCTTTGGCTGGGTACAGGAGAGGATGCTGAACTAGTTCCTTAACTGAACCTGTTGAAGAATGTGTTCAGTTCATTGGCTCTGTCAAGACTTCCATCTATCCCAGGGGTCTACAACTCAAGTCCCCGAGGTCCGGTGTACTGCTGCTTTTTAGGTGTGTCTCTGCTTGAACACACCTGAGTCAAGTAATCAGGTCATTAGCAGGACTCTGGAGAACTTGGCTGTTTCTCCATATGTGTACTTGTGTGGACTTGTGTACTCGCGTACTTGAGAAAGGTCATCATCAGCGGCCCAAGTACTGTTCAAGTTCTTAAGTATGCATAGAGGCAAGTACGCTCAACGTTCCTGGAAGTGTTTTCGCTCCGCCCATTTTAGCGAGGATGCATCAAAGCATCTTTCTGTGGACTTCAGCCAACAAGGTATCCCACAATGCCTTGCTCTACCAGCAGCAGTAAACCGAGAAGGTGAGTGCTACAATAAATCGCTTTATATCACCATTAACTCGTAACAAAAAGCAGTTGTAAGATGTTTTTAGGTGAGAAAGTAGACCTTCTAACTTCATCTATATGGTCAGTTTATTAAGAATCTGCCTATTTTAAAATGTTCTTCTGCGTTTTCGGAGCAGCTCAGCGCGGCAGACAGGCTGCAGTATCTGCAGGCTCAGCGGGCGGTCGGAGTTTGTTTTCCCCGCTCACCACAGCCTGACCCCGCTAAGTTTGATCTGTTAGTAGCGGCTAAAAGTCAGATATAAAAGGTTTTAGTATTAGTAAATGTGATGGATAACTGCAAGTATCTGAAAATAAAATATATTTTTATCTGATACTTGTTTAGTTTATATTGGTATCTTATAAACTGTGTCGTCAAAGCTTATAAAACCATTTTGTCATGTAAATTCATAGTAATAAGGTTATTTTACCACAGTACCCGTTAATGATCAAACAGAGCACTGTAAACATTAGATTGGATCGGTGGAGAATAAAATCTCTTTTTTCTTTGTTTTCTGCAGACAGCTCTGCAAGGAGAGAGACCAGAGTTCATGCTCTGATACGACGTCCCAAAAGCTCTGAGCGATCTTCTTTACCCGTGTCCTGGATCATCTTTTTCAGTCTCCTCGTCTTCTCTAATGTTTGGGGAAAAAAATTATATATATATATATATATATATATATATATATATATATATATGCTTTTGAGACTGTAATGTAGAAATGTATTATTATGATTCATCTGTTAGTATTATTAACACTGAGGGCAGAGGAAGTGAAGAACAGAAGAGCAGATGGGCTAGAAAACAGGTGTGGAGTTCACATGGGAATCGAGGTTAGAGAAAACCTTACTGCCTGAGAAAATTGATTCTTCTTATATACTTAGTTTTGAGAGTTTCTCTTATTGTGTTACGATTTAACCCAAGATTCACTTATTCCCAGCTAAAGAGCCAGGTGCCTTCATCCTGAGAAATTCTCACCCTGAGAGAATAGTTTTGTCTTCAGAAGTTATAGAGGCAAGGTTGCTGAACTTTATAAATACTTATTTTCATTTGAGCTGGGAGGAGGCATAATTCAGCATTTACTGTGATCTGTACTGTTCTCCTGTATGATCAATTAGAATATAATTAAACCTCCAAGATAAAATTAAGGAATCTCTCTTACTTCTTTATTTAAAGTGCCTTTTTCCCACAACATTTTGGCGCCCAACTTGACGCCACATACACAGTTACATCATTGAAGGAAAGTAGGAATTTTCCTTTCTTTTTTCCTTTATTTATTCTTTTCTTTATTCCTTACTTCCTTTTGTGCAGACCTAGGTTCTTAACTAGTTTTTGTTTTTGTCCCCTCTGTAATTTTTTTTAATTTCATTTTTGTTTTTCTTTCTGTAGATTTGTTTTCATTTAAATTTATTTGTGTGCTCTTCCCTGAAATGAAGATACTCTTTCAATTTACACTGGATTTGAGGAATTCGGTGTACCAAATTTAATTCTCAGATAAACTAGAAATGTAAAATGCTTGCAAGATTTTGACATATTTGGTCACAGAACAAATTATATTAGATCAGGTGATTTTGGGTTGGCCTGTGAAGTATCTGCCTATTACTTTAATTGGTTTCTTGTGTTTTGGCTTGGGGTTTTTCCCCCTCTTTTCCTTTATGTATCTAATTTCTTTTGTTTTTCCTTTGCTCGTTTTTTTTTTTTGGCAATAGTTTGAAATTATTCTAACAACCGCCAACACCTTGTAAGAGTTGGACTTGGTCAATTTTTACCTTGTTTTGTTTTTAATAATTCTCTCTCCTCACATGAATACAGTATAGATTGGGCTGAAGACAATTATGAGATGGACTTTCCTTTGATACTGATCTGCACTCTCACTTGATGAGGGTGAATTCGTTGGCAAAGCGGTGAGGGTTGACTGAGGTTGACCTAGCAGGCTGTTGCTGAGAGGGGGACCTGATCCCACTCTCCTGGTTTCCTGGTCCTTCTGAGGATTGCAGTGAAGGTTCTCTGGAGAGGGCCTTCCAAGGACTGATGGATTGGTGGTTAAAGGACACTGGACACTGTCTGTGGTTGAGGTATCGGAACCTCTGGTTGGCCTGAAGGTCATCCAAGAGGGTTTGCTATTGTCATTCCTTGCATTTGGGAACTAATGGTCAGAGATTATGACAGGACTGTTACACACCAGATAATGGAGAAATCTCTGAGCCTACAGGTGATGACGTACCTGATGTGGACGTTGAAGAGGAGACAGAGGGAGACGTATGGCATGGACACTCTGGACCTTCCTTGTGCAGGATGGCTGAATTGGATTACAGGTGTATGACAATTACCTTTTATTCACTGATGATGAACTTTAACTCACTTTGTGAATTTGGATTTTCTGATGTGTTTATTCTGTGACTAATGCCTTGTGTTCCGTCATGTGAGCCTGGCTGTTCACTGAAATTCAGCGGGGTCTCTCAGGTGGAGCACATAGCTAAGGGCTTGTTTTTCTTTTAGCTTTATTTTTTTATTATGAAATTTTCCTTTTATTTTATTTATTATCTTTTTTATGGTTCTCTTTTTTCTTCTTTTCCCTCTGTTATTTTTCTTTTTTTTTTGTTTATTTTTTATTTTGGGTTTTCATTTTTATTTTGTTTCATTTGGCAGTACTTCACTTGGTGGTTGAAATTTCACCATTTCCTTCCTTTGCTTAATTCCAGTGGGGTTAATTTCATTAGCATTCAGTTGAGTTCATTTTATTGTTTATTTTTTTCATATTTCTTTATGAAAAGTGGGGAGTTTAAGAAATGGTTGATTTTTATGTGATTTGGTTTTCATAGCATAATTTTACCTTATTACCTGATATACACCATTATAATTGGGTTTGAACTTATTATATTAACTTCTAAGATTTTTTTTTAACTTTTAAGGGGTTGTTGTGATGGATATCATTATTAATGTTGATTACTACTGATTTGTTCTTTTTGTATAAACTCTCAAAGGGTCACTGTGGTGCTGAGCAAAGAGTGACTGATCTTGATTTTGAGGTTCACGCTGTGGATTCCTGACTCATTTAAGGAAAGAGTACATATTTCAATTTATATTTAGAATTGTTTTGATTTTCGTTGTGTACTGGATTGATACTGCCTAACATTGTGCCCCTTTTCTTTGTTTTGCAGTTACGTTTATGCATCCTGACTAATGAGGAACCGAACAGGAGTGCCACCTATGGTGCTAGGGGCCGTCTCATACTTTTGCCCGCCTGTCGTGCGCAAGGACAACACGACCATAGTTGGAAGGTTGCTTATCTTACGCCCTTGCGGGAATTTTGTATGGGATGCTGTTATGAAGTTCAGATAATGTCATTAAGATGGATGGTTAGATTAGATAATTTTGTTAGATATGATTCAATGTGACATGTAATAAATGAAATTATTTGAACCACTTTTATTGTCTTTCTTTTTGAATGCTGCCTGTCTCTTAGGTTAGTAATTGTTATTGTTGATTGTTGATTTTCCTTAGTATTTTGATTTATCTTTGAGATTAGATAAATGGGGAGGAGACTGTGATGTAGAAATGTATTATCATTATTCATCTGTTAGTGTTATTAACACTGAGAGCAGAGGAAGTGAAGAACAGAAGAGCAGATGGGCCAGAAAACAGGTGTTGAGTTCACATGGGAATCGAGGTTAGAAAAAAACCTCACTGCCTGAGAAAATTGATTCTTCTTATATACTTAGTTTTGAGAGTTTCTCTTATTGTGTTACGATTTAACCCAAGCTATTGCCATTGTTTTGTATTTGCCAAGATTAATTTATTCCCAGCTAAAGAGCCAGGTGCCTTCATTCTGAGAAATTCCCACCCTGAGAGAATAGTTTTGTCTTCAGAAGTCAGAGAGGCAAGGTTGCTGAACTTTATAAATACTTATTTTCATATGAGCTGGGAGGAGGCATCATTCAGCATTTACTGTGATCTGTACTGTTCTCCTGTATGATCGATTGGAATATAATTAAACCTCCAAGATAAGATGAAGGAATCTCTCACTTCTTATTTAAAATGCCTTTTTCCCACAACAAGTTAGTCACAGTATAAATTTCCCTCTACTTGTTGGTTGATTTGTGTCATTCTAATAAAAAACCTTTAGTAAAAATATTTTGTCTATGTTGGAGGCATTTGATAAAAGTTTACCTGATGATGATAAAACAAAACAATACGTTTGTTAATCCGTGTTTAGTAGTTTTGTATATAAATCATGCAGTTGTATAGCAACAACGCTGAACCAGGTTGGTAAAATATTAAATACCTTAAATTATTAGTACTTGTATCTAGCGGTAACTATAATAAAATTATTCAGTTAACTGTATACCTCTAAAGCTGGTCATCATCAAGTGTGTCATGTGAGCAATAAAATAATTTTTAAGCAAATACTCTTATGAAGGAAGCACGAGTTTTCATTCTAGTAAACAATCATGTTTCACTAAGAAGCCTGTAAGTAATATGAGGTGGTAAACCAGAATTTAAATAGTTGAGCCTTTTATAATGAGCAATGAAAACATAAGACCATTATTTTACAGTTTGACTATTTTGTATCAATATTTCGCCCTCATTTTTAATATTTGACTTGTCAAAAAAGGTTTTTCTTATTTTACTATTGATTTTAAAAGTGTAACTAATCCAATTCCTGAGTAAAACTGGTCAATTTATTGAAATTCTGGAATGATCGTAGCTGAGCAGTGACATCCATCAAGTACATTCTGTTCCAATCGGAGAACCATCGTACTGCATCCTTAAAGAACAGACTTTCAACTGTACTTGCCAAGTATGTACTCACCAAGCACACAAGAACATACTTGCGTACTTAGGTATTGAGAAACGGCCCTTGACTGCATAATGAGGAGTTGAATAAGCAATTTAATTCAGGTATGTCTGACCTGGGACACCTCTAAAAGTTCCAGGACACCAGACCTCGAGGACTGGAGTTACAGACCCCTCCTCTATCCAATCCTTCTTGTGCTTGTGATCTTAGCCTGTGATCTTTTTCATTCCTGACCAATATTGTTCCTCTGTAGTTTGCTCTCCGTCTTCTTCCTGTTAGCTCCTTTTTGTCTCTGATCTTGACTTTTAGGTGCTTCTATATACTCCTTAATAACTCCCTATCTTCCTCCCTGAAGGCTCTTTTTTTCTTGTTCAGCTCACTTCAATTTTGTGTCTGAAACACGCCAAAACTAGAGGGGAGGGGGTGTTTGTCACATTTTCAGGGACAATATATTGACCAACAAACTGTAATTTGTTTTTTTTTCCATCGTTTGAGTATGTGTCCTTCAAAATGGAGATTAAACAATCTTCCATACTTTATATGACAATTTACAAACCACCACATAATTGTTTTATCGAAGATTTTACTGAATTACTTACATTTGTTTGCACGGAATATTATTGTTTAGTAATTTGAGCCGATTTTAGGCGGATGTAACCAATGATAGGCATGCCAAAGAACTTAGTGCTGTCCTTGAAATGTTTGGTTTAACTCAACACGTGAGTGATGCGACTCACAACAAAGGCCACACTCTAGATCTAGTCATTACAAAAGGTGTTAATATATCAAATGTCAATTTTGTTGATGTTGCTTTATCTGATCATTTTTGTGTTTTCTTTGAATTATCTGTTGTACCCAAGCAGTAGTTGGGCCTGGAGGTATTTAGAGAAGACACATAAATGATACAACAAGGACACAGTTTATGGAATTGATCAGATTTGAAAATCCCCATGTTAAAGCGTTGATAATCTATTGGACTCTTACACCTCAAGGGTTGTAAATGTTTTGGATACTATTGCTCCTGTTAAGGTTAAAATGGTTAACACTAAGCAAAAGGCACCTTGGAGAATTGAAGTTTCGGTCAGGGCACAAAAAAGGGAGTGCCGTAAAGCCGAACGGAAATGGTGCAAGTCAAAGCTCCAGGTTCAGTACAAGGTTTACAAAAAAGTGCTTTGTGTGTTTAACCAGATTTTACATTGCGCAAGGGAGAAGTATTTCTCTGAAATAATCGCAAACTGCAGAAACAATTCTCGTGTTCTGTTTGCCACAGTGAACAGATTAACTAATCCTCAAGTTTCACTGCCCTTAGAACTAATTTCTGCATCTAAGTGCAATGAGTTTGCAAAATTTTTAATGACAAAGTCCAAGGCATTAAAGAGGCCATCATTACCACAAAACAAATAGCAAAACTTTTTCCAGATAAACACCTTGAGCTTACACATTTTATACCTGTCAGTGACAAAACAATCGAAGAGGTTATCTCTGGTCTGAGTTCATGTACATGCTGCCTTGATGAATTACCCACTCAATTTCTAAAGTCTGTGCTGACTAGCTTGTTACCACAACTTGGTCAGTTAGTTAACATCTCACTTGAGACTGGAACATTCCCACATGCCTTAAAAACTGCGGTCATTAAGTCTCTTCTAAAGAAGAGCAGCCTTTGATGCCACAGTACTGAGCAACTACCGGCCCATATCAAACCTACCATTCTTAGGAAAAGTTCCTAGAAAAAGTAGTATATTAACAGCTCACTTACTTTCTCCTGTCTAACAATGTGTTTGATACTTTCCAGTCAGGCTTTAGGCCCCACCACAGCACTGAGACAGCTCTGATCAAGGTGACAAATGATATCTGCATGAACACCAACGCAGGCAAAGTCTCAGTTTTAGTTCTGCCGGACCTGACCGCTGCCTTTGACACAGTGGACCATGGGATCTTACTTCACAGGTTAGAAAACTGGGTGGGAATCTCTGGTACTGCTTTAAACTGGTTCAAGTCCTATCTCGAGGACAGGACGTACTTTGTCGAAATTGGCAACTGTGTCTCAGACAAAATTCCCATGACCTGTGGATTCCCCCAGGGGTCAATCTTGAGACCACTTTTATTCAACTTGTACATGCTTCCATTGGGTCAGCTAATTAACAGCAATAATGTGTCTTACCACAACTACGCAGATGACACTCAGATCTACGTGTCAAGAAGTGGAAGTGGTTTAGGAGTACAGATACCTCGGAGTTCACCTGGACAACAGACTGGACTGGAGAATCAACAGTAAAGCCGTCTACAAAAAGGGACAGAGCAGACTGTACTTTTTGAGGAAGCTAAGGTCCTTCAAGATTTGCAGCAACATCTTTGAATTGAATTGAATATTATCACAAATGCATTGGAGTGCTTGGTCTGTAGGAACTGATGACATCACATGCACTGTTTGCAACGGCTGAAGGTGGAATGTACTGTAAACAACTGCCAAAATAACTCTGGTGAGCTCTCTTGGTAAATAACATGGATGTAAACTTACTGCCAAGAGTTCACTATCTGTACTGCAAAGTTTGTGTACACTCCTGACTTTGAAGAAAACAAAAATAAAGTAATTTTATATGGCATTTAGAAAATCCAAAATTATTTTGGTAACCATACCTGATCAGGAGAAGCTTTCTCCAATTCTAGAGGGAAATTTGCCAGCATATAAGTGTAACAGTAAAGAAATGAAACTGTTTTACTGAACCTACCCTAATCCTAATTTAATTTATTCTGAATGAATCTTTTTTCTATAATTAGTTTAGAAAAGGTTATTTTATAACAGACACCATGGGAAGTAATAAAAAATTTAGTTTAGTTATTCCATACATCCATCAGAGTCACATTTAAATTACAGATGCTTTGGGATTTTGAGTGCAATAATGTTCGAAAGTACAATTTTGTACAAACAAAAAAACTGAGGAAGAAATATTGAGAGATCTTTCAAAGCTAACATAATCTGCTCTTTGTAGTCTTCAATTGGCCTGTCGGGGGGTGGTCACCGTATGGGGGCAGTGTCGCTGAGTCTGGGCAGCTATCGCAGAATAAGGACAAGTTAGACTTCCTCTTCCTGTTAAAAGTTCCGCGCCGCAACGTCGCATCATGTAAGCTTCTATATTTTGATTTTTCACCCTGATACCTTCCAGTTTTTGTTATTTTTTTTGTTTAGCTGGTAAAGAAATTGGTTCCCAGCTTTATGTGTAGACTAGAAAGCTAATTGAATTGTATAATGTGGTGTACCAAACGAGCTAATTGCTAGTCTTAGCCACCAGGGCTAACCTATTCACAATGACAGTTACCCGTGTGATTTTACAGTGCAGCTGGCAATAGTGTATCATTTGTCCTGCAATTATCTCCACGTTGAACTCATCTTAACGTATACGGGGGATCTAAGGCCGTTTTTTTAGCCGAAACGGACTCAGATCCAATGTAGGCTAACGTCTACCGGATGTAGTTTGAACTACAATAAGGCGCCATCTCATAATCGCAGGGGTGGATGCTGGACATGAGGCAGCCAGGCCCAGGTGGAGCCCATTGTCATACAGCCAAACTCCGGTTTACGATCATTTTCAACCCACGAACCCACATAGACCGGCTGAGGGTCTGACTCAGCCCAGGAACAATAATAAAAAAAGTGATGTTGATACTAACTGCATCACTACCCCCGTCTAAAAGTACAAGCTTCTGAAACTAAATTCCCCTTGTCTTCCATTCTGTAATATTTCCTTTCTACAGACGTGTTTGAACATCCCAGCAGTTTGTTCCAGCACAGATCACATTAAACCATGCATTGTGGGTCAACAACAGACTTGCACTGTATGGAGTTGAATGTAGTTGCTCACTCAGATCCCCCCTAAGGCCCCAGTATGACCATTCCTACTGAACAATACCATATTTAATAAAATTATATTACAGTTATACAGTGATAGACAACCCTAATTGTGCCAATCCTATTCGAATTGTGTTAATCTGTACATCAGATTTGAACTTTGATTATTGTTTCAACAGAATGCCCAAATCAAAGGAAGTGCTGTCGTCCACATCTGGAAGTGACTCCGACAGTGAAGTAGAGACTAAGGTTTGATCTTAACTGTAAACTTATTTACTAACCTGTCTGTTGTAAAAGAAATGTCATGAAAACAAACCCCGAATCAACCTATGTGTACAAGTTAATCCTAAACCTAAAGCAAATTCTGTGTAGTTACTGCATTCTGTAACAGTTCACATCTGCTCCTAGGCAAAACGAAAGAAGCCAAGTGCACCAGAAAAAACGGCCAAGAAACCAAAAAGTGGAGAGAGCTCAAAACCTGGTGGCTCTTCCAAAGGCAGTGGCAATGGCGACGACAACATGTTCCAGGTAATCTGCAATAAATTCAAAAATTACACGACAAAAATTAACTTAAAATACTGAAGACAATGGATACTGGAAGCACATACTGTGGCACTGACACTAGATCAGAGTTTTGAGTGATGTTTTGAGCCTCCTTACTCTTCTAAAGATTTCTCTAGATGTTAAGGTCACAGGATATAGGTTTGAATGAAAACTAGGGATGGACGGTAATTCGTTTGCAATATATATATATATATCGATCCATTGACATGTGGTGCGATAGAAAAAAAGGGGTCGATAAAAAAGTTCGATAGAAAAAAAAGTTTACCCTCATTTTTTCATTATAGCCTATCAGACTGCTTAATACAACAAACATTACTTACTCCAAACTAATCATTAACCCTGACCCCACGCAGCTCCATCAGCCAGCCTTTCCTTTCAAACCAATAAATGATTTGAGCTGAAACAGAATTTTTTAATAGTCCCTAAGCAAACCATCTCCGTAACGTCGCTGCACTCAGATGTCACAGTAAGGGAGCAGCAGAGGAAGTTCTTCCGGATACATTTTTCAGTGGCTCAGGTAAAGGTCGTGTCCCGTTTTGAACCGATTCTCCACACACTAAAACACTAAACGTAGCGATAATGAACGAAATGTAAAACTACGATCAGCTGTTTTAAGCAGGACTCCCGGCTCGCTACAAATCTCTTACAGAGAGACACAGGAAACTTACCCAGGTCGCGTCGCGCTGCTAATATCTGTAGCTTTTAAAATCTCCCATCGGTTCTGCTCCTGGCCCTCAGAAGCGAAAAACACTTTAAAAAAACAACAGGGGTTGGACAGACCTGCTGGCTTCGGCTCTCAGTGACTGAGCTGCAGTGTTGGAGCCCATCAACACCGGTGAGTAGCTGGTTAGCTTTAGCTAACAGCTGAAGTGAATTTGAATAAGCTTTATTGACAAACTAAAACAAGGGTTTCAGCCATTAATACAGGTCCTTCTAAAAAAATTAGCATATTCCGATAAAGTTAATTATTTTCTGTAATAAACATTATTACTTTCATATATTTTAGATTCATTACACACATTTGAAGTAGTTTAAGCCTTTCATTGTTTTAAAATTCATGATTTTGGCATACAGTTCACGAAAACCCAAAATTCATATCTAAAAAAATTTGCATATTTCATCCGACCAATAAAAGAAAAGTGTTTTTAATACAAAAAAAGGTCAACCTTCAAATAATTATGTTCAGTTATGCACTCAATACTTGGTCGGGAATCCTTTTGCAGAAATGACTGCTTCAATGCGGCGTGGCATGGAGGCAATCAGCCTGTGGCACTGCTGAGGTGTTATGGAGGCCCAGGATGCTTCAACTTTCTTTTCACAATATCCCACAGATTCTCTATGGGGTTCAGGTCAGGAGAGTTGACAAGCCATTTAAGTACAGTAATACCATGGTCAGTAAACCATTTAGCAGTGGTTTTGGCACTATGAGCAGGTGCAAGGTCATGCTGAAAAATAAACTCTTCATCTCAATAAAGTTTTTCAGCAGATGGAATCATGAAGTGCTCCAAAATCTCCTGATAGCTTGCTGCATTGACCTTGCCCTTGATAAAACACAGTGGACCAACACCGGCAGCTGACATGGCTCCCCAGACCATCACTGACTGTGGGTACTTGACACTGGACTTCAGGCATTTTGGCATTTCCTTCTCCCCAGTCTTCCTCCAGACTCTGGCACCTTGATTTCCGAATGACGTGCAAAATTTGCTTTCATCCGAAAAAAGTACTTTGGACCAATGAGCAACAGTCCAGTGCTGCTTCTCTGTAGCCCAGGTCAGGCGCTTCTGCCATTGTTTCTGGTTCAAAAGTGGCTTGACCTGGGGAATGCGGCACCTGTAGCCGATTTCCTGCACACGCCTGTGTATGGTGGCTCTTGATGTTTCTACTCCAGACTCAGTCCACTGCTTCCGCAGGTCCCCCAAGGTCTGGAATTGGTCCTTCTCCACAATCTTCCTCAGGGTCCGGTCACCTCTTCTTGTTGTGCAGCGTTTTCTGCCACACCTTTTCCTTCCCACTGAGGTGCCTTGAATACAGCCCTCCTGGAACAGTCTATTCGTTCAGAAATTTCCTTCTGTGTCTTACCCTCTTGCTTGAGGGTGTCAATGATGGCCTTCTGGACAGCAGTCAGGTCGGGAGCTTTACCCATGATTTTGAGTAATGAACCAAGCTGGGAGTTTTTAAAAGCCTCAGGAATCTTTTGCAGGTGTTTAGAGTTAATTAGTTGATTCAGATGATTAGGTTAATAGCTCGTTTAGGGAACCTTTTCATTATATGCTAATTTTCTTAGCTAGGAATTTTGGGTTTTCGTGAGCTTTATGCCAAAATCATCAATATTAAAACAATAAAAGGCTTGAACTATTTCAGTTGTGTAAAATGAATCTAAAATATATGAAAGTATGTTTATCAGTACATTACAGAAAATAATCAACTTTATTGGAATATGCTAATTTTTTGAGAAGGACCTGTATTATAAAGTGCCAATAAATGTTTAAAAGATTAAAAAGCATAAAAATAAGCCTTTAATTTAAATAACAATTAATAAATATATATATATATACATAATGGTTAATAGTGTTACTTTTCTTTGTATTTACTGATGTTACTCAAGTCTCTTGGTTTGTTTCTGTGTTTTACAAACTTACTAATGATAAAAAGAAGTGTTTATTAATTTAATTCTTAGTTAAAATTAGTTCATTGAAGAATAACAAAAGGACCGGGGGGCAATTAAAATATAATTTTTACTTTATGTGATTTTTATCGATAACGATCAATATGACTCGATATGCTCTTTTTCGATATCTTCATGCCCTAATGAAAACCATAAAAATGCGCCTCTTCAGATTGTGAACTATAAATTCTACATTACAATGTAAACTACATTACACCTTCACCCAGAGAGACAGGGACATGGATAAAAGATCCCTGATTTAAAAAACAAACAAACAACTAATGTCATATCCAACTTTTACTGAAACCAGTATTTGTAACTGGTCATTATCATGTTTGCCTGGAGTCCAGAAGAGTTTGTTATAGGGTGATTTTTATACAGCATTTGGACAAAAAAAACACTGAAGCGGTATAGTTTTATTTTTTTTGTGAAGAGACATACCATTTATGATTTATTTTATTGTTATATTCACACTAATGCCTAAAATAGAGTTGAGGCAAAATGTAAATAAGAACAGAATGAGGATAACACCCTGAAGATGGGAAGATGGTGTATTTTTTTGCCCTGTGAGCTATACATAAACTTCAAATAAATTAAATCCAGAATCAGCCATCTGTGTTTTACTGGATAGGGGGGGGTAAATATTTACCATGCATATTTCAAAGCCAAAAAGTTTTTTTTCTGGAAAGATTCACTACTTTTTTCCCTGGCTGATCAACAAAAGAGAGTAAACATTTACCAGACGGATGGTCAGGAATTTTGTGGACACCTGCTGTGTCCCAAGTCTGGCACCAACATAAAGCTGACTCTGGGCTCTAACATGCTCACAAATTGCTTAGACAGAACTTGAACTGGTCGGTTAGCTCTAATCCTAAGCTCCTGGGGTGTCAAATTTTTAAAGCAGTTTTGACTCTGTCCTTGTCTTTGCAGATCGGTAAGATGAGATATGTCAGCGTTCGAGACTTCAAAGGCAAAGTCCTGATCGACATCAGGGAATACTGGATGAACCAGGATGGGGAGATGAAGCCAGGGAAGAAGGGTAACTCCAACAGGAAGTTTCTGTGATGTTACATATATTGATTACTATTGGATGTTTGTTTTGCTTTTCATCCATAGCTACTCTTTTTTTCTTTTTCTTTTAGGGATTTCTCTCAATCCTGAACAATGGAACCAACTGAAAGAACAGATTTCAGAAATTGATGATGCGGTTAAACGATTATAAGCATTCCTTCAAACTTTACCTGTTGAACTAATTAGGCATGTTTGTGAGGTAGTTTTGTAAAACTTTTGGATTTCTTTCTTAATTTGTAGCTTTTACGTTTAGTTATCCGCAAACCTTGACTTTATGTGTGAACGCTATTTTGAGCTGTTCTTGACGGCTGAGGGTGGAGGAGTGTTGGATGATCATTATACTTGGTGGGTGTAGTACACCGATACAGTGAATACAGTCATGTTTTTGTATTGATTAATAAAAACAATGCACTCATGTCATTTTTGTTGTTGTTCCTGTTCACAGCTCTCTTGCAGCTAGAAGTCACAGAATATGGTTTCATGTGATGTTATTTCAAAGAGCTTAGTTTAGTTTGCTACATTGAGTCATAGAAGACTTGAAAGTAATAATTTTCAAGAACCTGACATAATATGCATAACTCGTACCATAATTGTGTTACACTTTTTTGTGCTTATTAAGCTTTTATCAGTTATAAGGAATGAACGTTGTGCAAAAATAAATCTGGTGTCTGTATCCAGAATCTCCTAGCTTCAAAATTTCTCTAAACCTGGTTGTAATTTTTAAAATCAATACTTCAGTAACACTTCATTAATGTTTCTGTGATTATTAAAACCGAAATAAGTTAAAGCATTTTTATCTAGGTTTTTGTTTCCTTAATTGTTTTCCAATCTACTTCAATGTGGAAAGAACTCCCAGCTGGAATTTATGATGCAATTGTTAGATATTAGATTTCTAAATGTTTGTACAAAATAAAAATCATAGATGTTGTGCTCTATTCACAGATTAAAGATTTCAGGATCTACTTTTTGCTGGACTTGTTACACTTTTTGACCAGAAACAATCAGGATCACAAGTCTTTGGTTCTTGTATTGAGACTGGGTTTGAGAATACCACATGTGCCTGCACAAATGCAGTTTTCGCACCGTTCACTTCTAAAAAAAAAAAGAAAAAATCAGGCATCAATGATCAGTTTAATACTTGTTTAAAATTTTCAGATTTTGATAACGTAACAAAGTCAGAGGTATTTAGAACATGTAGAAACAAGCTGGGCTGCATACTGTTGCAGTTGATAGCACTGCTGCCTTGCTGCAAGAAGGCCTGAGTTCAAATCCCGGCTTGAAGGGTATTCCACGAAGCAAGCCAACTCCAAAAGCCAGGCACACTCTGATAATCTTTGCTCATTTTTCCCTGATTCAGTTCCATGAATGAGACTAACCTGAAGTCCCGCTCTTGGATGAGCCCGCTCCGTGGCAGGCTAGCTGTTTATTTTAACTTGATTCAAATGATTGGATTCAGGTGTTGCTTTCACCACAACCACCATCCATTTTCTGAACCTCTTGTTCAGTTGGTGCCTATCTCCAGCTGTCAACGTGCGAGAGGCAGGGTACACCCTGGACAGGTCGCCAGTCCATCACAGAACCACCATCCAATATAAAGTTATGAAATTGTTTGCAGCAGCTACAGTTTTCTTTTTTTGTGGTATAAGGTTTTATCTTTTAAAATGTAGTTCTAAGTATTTAATAATTTATTTAATATTAATTTTGGATTTTGAAAAACAATATTTCATATTCACTTGCTACCAGAAGCTTTTTAAGTCCAACAATGTTGAACCTGATCCCAAGCTATTAATGATTAAAAATCAGTTTTTGTTAAGAACTACTTTTCAAAATGAGAGAAGAATTCGGTTTTTCCCTTTCCTTCTGTACTAATCTATCATTGATTGACGGGCTGCGTATGATGTAGTGTTGACAGTAGCCTCACTTGTTAAGACTTGCTTGAATCAGCGCAGATTGAATTCACCTGAGCTTCGTTGGTGAAACCGAATAAGCCAGAAGTGAACTGTTACATTAATTCAAGCGAGGACATTTCACATGAGCCTCGATTTGTTGAGCTCGCTTCGTGGAATACCCCCTAGGGTCTTTCTGCATGGAGTTTACTGTTCTCCCTGTGCATTTATGGGTTCACTCAGGGTACTGTGGCTTCCTCCAACAGACATCACAGTTAGGTTAATTGGTCTACCTCAATTGCCCTTGGGAATTCAATTCATTTTATTTATATAGCACCAATTCACAATAGATGTAATCTCAAGGCACTTTACAAGAAAAGTAATTTTAATAAAATTATACAAACATTTCAGTCAAAGTTATCCTTTTAAGGAATCTCAGCAGATGGCGTCAAGTCGTTGACATGAGGTTGGGCCCCATTGATGCAGATCTTCCAACCACAGCAATCCCTTATAGAGCAAAGACAGAAAGAACAAACAACCAAATATTATAGTACTTTTTGTATCAAAGAAAGTAGAAAGTTAACCAGGACATTGAAAATGCTCTGCTGCTCCGAGCATCATCCCAGTCTACATTCTATGGATAGAAAAACACTGAAGAAAAAACAAGGTTAACCGTTGAAAATAACAGAATAAAAACATACATCTGGACAGTAGTAGAAGAGAATAGAGTGAAGAAAAGTGGTCAGTCTGTCCTTCAGCAGTCTAAGCCGGTAGCATCATAACTACAAAGATAAGTCAGGATAACCTAAGCTATTCTACCTATCAAGTGTATCAAAACGAAGGTTTTTAAGCCTTGTTTTAAAAGTAGATAAGGTGTCTGCCTCAGACTAAAACTGGGAGTTGGTTCCAAAGGAGAGAAGCCTGATAACTCAAAAGATCTGCCTCCCATTCTACTTTTAGAAATCCTAGGAACTACAAGTAAACCTGCAATCTGAGCAAGAAGTGCTCTGCTAGGAACATATGAACAATTAAGATCTCTGATCTACACTCAACAAAAATATAAATGCAACACCTTTGTTTCTGCTCCCATTTTTCATGAGATGGACTTAAAGATCTAAAATTCATTCCAGATACACAATATTACCATTTCTCTTAAACATTGTTCACAAATCAGTCTAAATGTTGAATAGTGAGCACTTCTGCTTTGCTGAGATAATCCATCCCACCTCCCAGGTGTGCCACATCAAGATGCTGATCTGACATCATGATTAGTGTACAGGTGTACCTTATACTGCCCACAATAAAAGGCCACCCTGGAATGGGACATTTTCAGCTTCCAAGAATTGTGTACAGATCCTTGCAACATGAGGCCGTGCATTATCTTGCTGAAACATGAGGTGATGTTCATGGATGTATGGCACAACAATGGGCCTCAGGATCTCATCACGGTATCTCTGTGCATTCAAAATGGCATCAATAAAATGCACCTATGTTCTTCATCTATATCAGATGCCTGCCCATACCATAACCCCACCACCACCATGGGCCACTCGATCCACAACATTGACATCAGCAAAGCACTCACCCACACGACGCCACACACGCTGTCTGCCATCTGCCCTGAACAATGTAAACTCATCCGTGAAGAGAACACCTCTCCAACGAGCCAGTCGCCATCAAATGTGAATATTTGCCCACTCAAGTCTGTTACGGAGACGAGCTGGAGTCAGGTGAAGACCCCGATGAGGACGACGAGCATGCAGTTGAGCTTCCCTGAGACGGTTTCTGACAGTTTGTGCAGCAATTGTTTGGTTATGCAAACCAATTGTTTCAGCAGCTGTCTGAGTGGCTGGTCTCAGACGATCTTGGAGGGGAACCTGCTGGATGTGGAGGTCCTGGGCTGGTGTGGTTACATGTGGTCTGCGGTTGTGAGGCCGGTTGGATGTACTGCCATATTCTCTGAAACGCCTTTGGAGACGGCTTATGGTGGATAAATTAACATTCAATGCACGAGCTACAGATCTGGTTGACATTCCTGCTGTCAGCATGCCAATTGCACGCTCACTCAATGCTTGTGGCATCTGTGGCATTTTGCTGGGAGACAAAACTGCACTTAACAGGGTGGCCTTTTATTGTGGGCAGTATAAGGTACACCTGTGCACTAATCATGATGTCAGATCAGCATCTCGATGTGGCACACCTGTGAGGTGGGATGGATTATCTCAGCAAAGCAGAAGTCCCCACTATCACACATTTAGACTGATTTGTGAACAATGTTTGAGAGAAATGGTAATATTGTGTATTTGGAATGAATTTTAGATCTTTAAGTCTATCTCATGAAAAATGGGAGCAGAAACAAAGGTGTTGCGTTCATATTTTTGTTGAGTGTATGTTGAAGCTTAGATGCTCACATACTTGATTAGCAATCTTTTTTCAAGGATTTTGTTTAAGAAAGGAATGTTAGCTATACGTCTGCAATTAACTGGGTCCTCTTGACTGAGGTTTCTTAAGTAAAGGTTTATTACAACAGCTTAAGTTCCTGTGGTACATATTAAGGATATGAGTTGTGTGTGTCTGTGTTGCCCTGCAATAGACTGGTGACCTGTCCAGAGTGCACACCCCTCTTGCCCCAATGATTACTGGAGATAAGCACCTCATTCAAGTAAATACTGGAACGAAATAAAACAGGAGAGACTGTAAATGGAAAAGTGTTATATTGCTCATCAAGCCATAACAACCACTATATGCAGTTAAATACAACAGCTACATTTACAGCAAGCACACATTTATACATTGCTACACAGGAAACTTAGAGTTAAATGCCTCATAGTATCAATACATCAGTGTCATTGCATAAACGTGACAAGGTGGAAAGTTTAAGATGGAATCAAACCTACAACTTTCTGCTCGGAAGTTGGTCTACTCATCTATGACAGAGGAAAATAATGTGGCCATTGTTGAGATCTTTCTTCCTTTTAGTCTCCCTTTTTTTTAGGAATATTCATAGAGTATTTAAAGAAATGAACACTGACAGAGTTTACACATAATATTTTATATTTCAATATGGTAGCCCCAATGATTCAACGGTTACTTTTAATTTCTTAGCTTTTGTAATACAAAATTCTGTCAGAACAAACACTCTTCATCAAACAAGTCGACAAAGGTCCAGTTCGTTTCATTGAGAGATTGCCCCATTTACAAAGGCTAATGGTCCTCATTGCTGCTCCGTTTGGTTTGATTACTGACCTTGGGAACTTTGTTGCCTGTCTTATGCTGCATTCCAGTTAACCTTTCCGAGTCAGAAAGTCAGAAATCTCGCAGTTGTCTCGCGTCATTTCACAGAGACACGCTCCCTTAGGTTGGAATATACGAGCTCCAACTCAGAGCTCTGAGAGTTGACCGAGTAGAGGGGGGGCAAGTCGGAAACAAAGATGGCTGCGCCCGTACTTAAGATATATTTTCTTTGTATTTGCACTGTTGGTCATTTCAGTGTCGTTTTTAAATGCTCTTACACACTTGACTACATTTCTGCTTTAATCCGGTCACCAATTTATACATGGCATGGCCTTGCTGAGCGTGCAATACAATGTGCAGCTTTGTTTTTCATGCTGGTCTGCTGAAGATGCTATGCCGCTAACAACAGTAGCAATAACTAGCCTGCCCCTCGACAGCTGCTGCCCTCAAAGCGTCCATGTTCTTTCTGGCTCGGAGTGTAGCAAGACAAACTGGAATGCTTTTAGTCGGGAATGACGTCACGTTCTCGTGTACAGCAACTCGTACGCCCGAGTTTCTGAGACAAATGGAATGCAGCATTACCCCTCTCACTCAGCCCATTTCCTGTCTAGTTACTGTTAACAAACACCACTAGTCTCATAAACATCTTTTCTAAAAGTTTCCTTTAATGTTCAAGGCCTTGGACTCTGCTAGACAGGATTTGCTACAGGTACCACTGACAAATTATTTCAGTATGTGTTGAACACTCTTTTGCAATTCTGATAGGTTGAAAGACTTCTTTCATATTCCTCTGTGCAGCACCAAAAGACACTAAATATCCGTTATTCAGAGAATAGTGGCGTAGCCAGGAGAGTTTTACTCGGGTGGCTGAAAGGGGACACAAACTAAATGAGGGGTGGCCAAGATAAGAAAATGTACAACTGATACAGTATACCACACACAAAACCCTCCTGCTCCCCAATACTGAACAAAAATGTGCAAGTAAAGAAAATAGCTTAATAATTTAAATACATGTGTACATTACAGAATATAGAAATCAACTCTAGCATAGATGTACAGAGTTTACATTCTTGTCTTTATTAATAATTCAGGTTATGCATTCATCTTTCCTTATACATTGGAACATTACACAAATATTTAGCATATTTAACATATTAACTGTACATAACGTGCATTTATCTATCTTAAATGGATTAGATTTTCCCCTTTTAGTCATTGCTTGAAAAAACGTATTTGTACTGATACATGTTAATTGACTTTGCTATTCTAGCTTCAATGCTAAGGACACCCCGGTTGCACAGCCTCCCATTAGATATAGTTGTGCGTAAATGGGTTTTGATTAGTTTAAGAGCTCAAGAGCTTCTCTGGCAGGCTTTTGTACTTACCGGTAGTGAAACTGCTAAAAAGACAAAAAGAGAGAACGAAAAACATCCTTGTGAATTTCAAGAAACACTTTAAATCCTACAATACTAGAAAAAATGGCTGCATTTGATTTTATTGCTTTGCAAAACAGTAAGATGAGTCTTGGCTTTATGAATATAGAAGCCAAGAATACGGTTTGTACCGGTCATTGTTAAAGCATATTTTAGGCAAGACAAAGCAAGACAAGGCCATTTTATTTATATAGCACACTTTCAACACAAGGCAATTTAAGGTGCTTTACATGATTCGGTGGCAACAAAACCAAATACATAAAAAAAATATGAAAATGAAAACAGATCATCACCAAATAAATTCATTTAGTAACTGAAGCATAAAAAAAAGAAAATTTATGTGAGAGTATGAAATTTAAAAACAAATAAAACACAAGAATCCATCAATAAAAAGAGAAGGTATAAAGAACAATTTTATACAAAAGAATATAGATTAAAACAGATAAAAATAGAATCAGTTAAAATATAGGAATAAAAATCAAACCATGAGAATCAAAGAGAGATAAAAAAAAACACAATTTAGGACTCAAAGGCAGATCTGAATAGTAGAGTTTTAATGTTTGATTTAAAAGAGCCTAACGATTCAGCATTTTTGCATTCTTCTGGAAGTTTGTTCCAGATTTGTGGAGCATAGAAGCTGAAAGCTGCCTCTCCTTCTTTAGTTCTAATTCTAGGAGTGTTTAGTAAGCTATAGTTGGAGGACCTGAGTGGCCTGCTGGGTTGTTATAGTGACAACATATCTCCAACATACTTTGGTGCTAAACTGTTCAGTGATTTAATAACTAGGAGTAATTTAAAGTTTTGTGAACTACAGGGAGCAAGTGTAAGGAATTAAGAACTGGGGTGATGTGCTCTACTTTCCTGGTTCTAGTGAGGAAATGGGCAGCAGCGTTCTGGATCAGCTGCAGTTGTCTGATTGACTTTCCGACTAAAGATGAATGCATGGATCAGTTTTTCAAGGTCTTTCCTCGAAATTAGTCATTTAATCCTAGAAATGTTCTTCAGGTGATACAAGGGTGACCTTGTTTTTGCTTTTATGTGACCCAGGAGGTTCAGGCCTGAGTCCATTATTACTCCTAGATTACATGCCTGATCAGTAGTTTTTAGTTGCATTAGCTGAAGCTGTGTGCTGACTCTTGATCATTCCTCCTTAGGTCCAAAAATAATTACATCCGTTTTGTTTCTGTTTAGCTGTAGAAAGTTGTGTGACATCCAGTCATTGATTTGTTCAATACATCCATTTAAGACTGAATAGAATCAGATTCACCTGGTGACAATGTAATGTATAGCTGAGTATCGTCTGCATAGTTATGGTAACTAATCTTATTGACGGCTATAATCTTGGTTAGTGGGAGCATATAAATATTGAACAGGAGGGGTCCTAGGATGCAGCCCTGGGGAACCCCAAATGTGATTTCTGTTTGTTCAGATGATAATTTTCCGATGAACATAAAGAACTTCCTGTTCTTGAGATAACACTCAAACCATTAAAGTGCTGTACCAATGAGTCCAACCGAGCTCTCCAGTCGTTCCAGTAATATTTTGTGATCAACAGTGTCAACGCTGCACTGAGGTCCAACAGAACCAGAACTGTGTTTGTGCTGCAGTCTGTATTTATGCGGATGTCATTGAAAACTTTGACGAGGGCAGTCTCAGTGCTGTTATGAGCACAGAAACCAGACTGATAATTATCTAAGGAGTCTTTCATTGTCTGGAATGTATTCAATTGTTGAGATACAGCTTTTTCAATAATTTTACTGATGAATGGGAGATTAGAGATTGGCCTGTAATTTTGCATCAATGTACTGTATTGTGAAGATTGTTCTTCTTTAATAGGGGTTTGATAACTGCTGTTTTGAGGGCCTTAGGGAAGACACCTGACAGGAGGGATGAGTTAACTATTTGCATTAGATCAGACTTAATGACAGGGAGAACTTTCTTTTAAAATGTGTGGGTAAGTTATCGAGGCAGCAAGAGGAGGAGGTGTTTAATAATTTCACCAAGGTGTAATTGATTTAGCTTTCTGAAATCAGACATTTTCTCTACATTGCTTTTTATATGGGGTGAAAATGGTAGTGGGTTGGGTAGTGCTTTACAGATTTATCTTAAAATTTCCTAAATCTTTTCAATTAAGAAGTTGGCAAATTCACTACAGGCGGTAGTGGAGTGTAGCTCAGGGGCTGCTGTGACTGGAGGATTGGTTAGTCTTTCAACTGTTGCGAATAGAGTCCGAGCGTTATTAATCTTTTCAATGAAGAAGTTGGCAAATTCACTACAGGCAGTAGTCGAGTGTAGCTCGGGGGCTGCTGTGACTGAAAGATTGGTTAGTCTTTCAACTGTTGCAAATAGAGCCCGAGCGTTATTAATGTTTCTCTTAATGATTTCAGAGAAGAATGATTCGCTTGCAGTTTTCAAAGTTAAGTTATATTTGTTCAGCCTGTTTTTGTAGAGCTCATAGTGAACCTGAAGTCAAGTTTTCCTCCATTTTCTCTCGGCCTGGCGGCACTCCCTTTCTTCACTATGTACCAGAGGATCACTTGTTCATAGAAACTTCTTCTTGCCCGAGACTACTTTAACTTTTTAAAACTTTCTGGTCGCCTCGCATTGTGGTAGGATTTACTCAATTGTGGACCAACAGCTACAGACTGAAATAACTAAAAATGACTCAAAATTTATGTAGGTTTAAAGGAGTTATACATTTATACAAAAATATTTATTAAAAAAACCTCTATTCTGACAAATCTCAAAATAAAAGTCCCCACCTGTATGCAGAAAAGAGAAAATATTGATATATATACCATGGGTACGAGATGGTGAAGCATGTGTTGTTGCAGCAGAAGGAACGTTGGAGTCATCAGCATCGGGTATTAGTATACTGTAGCTACAGACTCATCTTCGTCAGTTAACCTAAAGATTATTAAAAATGGTAAATAAAAAAATTCTGGGGTATACAACTTTATCATATGACAGTTGTTATTTATACCTGTGGGAATGACAGCAATCAATGCTAAACCATAGAAATGACATTGCTTTATATATTGTGTAAGAATCATGTTTATCAGTGATTGTAAAAAAGGCAACATTTAGAGGAAGATAAGATAGGATTTTCAGACTTCATAGTAACTCCAATCATTTTTGTCCCACTAATTGCCACAAATATTCAACAGCGTTCAAATACAAATTTAGATATAAGATATATCTTCAACATAATCTGTAGACCTATTAGATCTGGGATGGCCGGAGGGGTGGCCAATCACATTTCAGGAGTGGCCAGGGCTACCCCTGGCCCCGACCCAGAGTCGCCATTGATTCAGCGATTGATTTGTCAATACAGTGCAGTGAGGCAAGGCGATTTTATTTTTATAGCACTTTTTTCAGGAGTTACTGTCTCTGTGAGGAACAGACCCAGGTGCAGACGTTGGATAAAGGTAAAAGAAGATTTAATGGAGAGACAACAACACAATAACTAAAGACTTCAATAATCAGGTGAGGACTAAATAGTGGGAGAACAAAGGAGAACAGATGAGTCTGATCTCACAGGTGCAGTCACTGAACTAATAATTAGGAAGAGCCTTGCAGGCTCTGACAGTACGCTCCCCTTTCCAGGTCGGATTCCAGACGGGTGGGCGGAGGGGGGCCACTGGAAGGTGGGCCTGAGTCTTTATGTGAATGCCCCTGGAGATCTGATGAATGGCCCAGAGAGTCCCCAGAGTGGACGACAGTCAGGAGGTCGATCCGGGGGGCGACCTTCTCCAGGACGAGAGTCTGGAGGTTGACCGGGGTGGCGTCTTTCTCCAGGACCAGATTCTGGAGGTCGATCGGGGTGGCGTCCTCTCACGGACGGTTGTCGGGCGGACTTCCCAAATGGCATCCTCTCATGGTGTCTCTTCATGGGACGAAGGCCAGGATGGCGTCCTTCGGCAGGACAGGAGAGGGGCGGACAGCCCGGCGGCCCCTCTCGCGGATGAGGCAGCGGCGCTTGGCTGGTTGTTGGCGGAGGAGCCAGGTTGGTCGTCAGTCACGACAGAGGGACCTGGTTTGTCCCCACTGACGATGGAACCTGGCCAGTGAAGCTGGGCGCTCCGTGGCCGGTGGGCCTGAGACTGGGCGCTCCGTGGCCGGCGGGCCTGAGACCGGGCCTGGAGGCTTGCAGGCTGGCATTGGGTCCATCCTGATCATAACAGGGGGCTCTAGCTGCCCACAAGGAGACGGCGGCTGTTGAAGGGCTGCTGCGGTGATGGCTAAGAAGATTGCAGCAATAATGATCTCCGGCTCTGGCACTTCGACTGGTTCGGGGTCTGGTTCCGGGACCGGCAAATCCAGCAGGTCTGGCGGCGCAAGCGGCAAATCCAGCAGCTCCATGCTGCACTGAACGAGGGGGAAAACCGAGCAAGCTGAAACACAATCTAACTTCGTGGTCGAACAGGATGAAGCAGAATCCAATTTCGAGGCCAAACAGTAACAAGCAGAGGCAGACAGGTTGATGTGCTCCGGATGAAATTATCCTGCAGCTGGGGAGCCGAGAGGAGCTGGGAAACCAGGAATTGGAGGGTGACTGTCAGAGGCAGGAGCTGCAAAAGTCTCTGGGCTGAGGTCTGGAGCTGCGATAGACGGAGCTGCAACGGGGATAGAGCTACAGATTGGAGCTTTGACAGGAACTTAGCAAGCAGAAGTTGAGGACAGGCACTAGTGGGGCGAAGCCGGGAGATGGCTGAAAAGGCTGGGTTTTGCAGAGCCCATCCGGAAACTCTAACAGTTTCTTTCCAGGTGACAGAGACGGGACCTTGCTGGTTCCTTCCGGAGGTTCGGGTCGCGGAGCATGTGTGCGCCGGGCCGGAACAGGAAGCTGAGCCTTCCACAGCGGTGCCGGTGATGGCCGCTGGACACCGCACGTTGCGGGTCTAGTAACCGGGAAGCGATGCTGCGGCGTCGGGGGCTGAAGCTGTGGCGTCTGGAACTCAGGCTCGCAACAGTCAACGCTGGATGGTGGGACTGGACCCACCATGCAAGGTCGCGGGGCGGAACCCACGGAAGCGGCGTGTGGGATGGGACCCACCGGAGTTGGGAGTGTTGGAGCCGGGGAGCCGTAGGAAGCCGGAAGGACAGATTGCCTCCCCTCTGAAGAAATCCGCTGCTCGGCTGACTGGTGAATGACCCGCGCCGTCATCTCCAGGTCCTCCAGGTCAGAACGAGGCAGGCCACTGGCAAATCAAGGAAGGAACTCACTGAGGAGTTCCTCCGTACCTGCGAGGCAATCCGAGGGGAGAGGAAAGGCAACCACCCTCAGAAGACGACACCACAACACGTCCGTCAATGTCTCCGGGCCAGGAACGTCCGCTGGGTCTTTACTTGGCCGGATCATTCTGTCAGGAGTTACTGTCTCTGTTAGGAACCACCCAGGCGTTGGATAATGGTAAAAGAAGATTTAATAGACAGACAACAACACAAGAACTAAAGACTTCAATGATCCGGCGAGGGCTAAGGCGCACGCCAGAACTTAAATAGGGGGAGAACAAAGGACAACAGGTGAGTCTGATCTCACAGGTGCAGTCACTGAACTAATAATTAGGCAGAGCCTTGCAGGCTCTGACAACTTTCAACAGAAGGTAATTCAAGGTTTCGACCCGTAGGGTGTATTCAGACCAGTAAAGTCCGTTAGTCTGGTTGTTTGGTCCGGACCAAAGGCAAAAAAAAAAAAAGTCTTCTTTTGGTGCAGTTTGTATTCAGACTTTTCATTTTTGCAAGTAGACTATATTTTGTAAACACATCCACGTATGTAACGATCGGTGCTGCTATTGGACAGCGATGACGTGGGCAGAACTAGCAAAGACCGGGAAAAGGAGGTAAACATTTGTGAAATCATATGGCTATCATAGCTGCAGGAATGGATGTGAGGGCGAAGAGATGTTGCGGCGTTCCAGACGCGGAGGAGAGCCGGAGCAAGATGACAAGCCATTGTTAAGGCTGGGAGGTGAGTGAATACTGGGCCGAGCTATGGAGCTGAGCCGCGGACGAGACCCAAGAAGAACTCTAGCAGAGCTGCTGGAGGAGTTAGCCCCGGGGCTAATAGCCAGCAGCAAGACCTGGAGCAGAATGAAGTCGGACAGAAGGAGCAGGCGGAATGGATTGGAGTTTTCAAGATGTGTGGTGACGCGGTTTGTTGAACTGATGCGTGGTTACGATCAAAGGCAAGGTTGGGACAATAACTAAGGCCGTTTTCACATGTGTGTCCGTGCCAGAATACGGCCAGAGAAAAAGCAAATTTTTTCTGTTCAGATGGCACGTATTTGACCTGTACTTGAATCCAGTGTTTTACTACAACTAAACAGCAGGCGGCGGTATACAAATAATTCTGTAGCTGTCCAACAAACAAGGGAGTGAGAAGTACCGACGTCATAAAACGAGCGACAGCCTAAAATGTAAACAAACTGGTCTACTGGTCAACTGCTACCTGAAGCCATCTACGGGGTGAGTGTTTTAGTAAACCCGCAGTTTTGTAACGTGCTGGGTTGCTATGGGATGCTATTGTTTTGAGTACGGCCAGAGTACGGCTTGCTTTCACATGATCCGTGCCTGCTCGTACCTGGACTCGGATAGTACCTCCAAGGCTGGTCTCTCTGGCCAGATTCTGGCATGGTCCAGTCTGTGTTCACATGGTACGAAATAAGTGGATTTTGACCAAATACGGTATCCGAGTATGGACTACCGTACCATGTGAAAACGCCCTTAGCGATGATTGGTAAGTGCATGAGTCTTCAGACTAAAGCTAATGTCCTGTCCTGTTTACCTACTACTCAGCTGCTTTTTCTGACAAAACTGTCCTGTCGGTGTCATGATCTCCCGTCAATTGCGTGTCAGAGCAGTTCAATACAAGTTTCGCGATGCTCTGTTTGAAAATTTACAACAGCGAATGTGTGCAGTAAACAGAGGGAAACAACGCGTTCTGCGCGCTCGGACCCCCGATATGTTGGCAGCAGCATGATTAAACAGAAGACGGAAGATAAGGAATCAACAACATTCACTACAGCATACAGGATATTGATTTGTGACGCTGTGAGTCAAACACGTGGGCTAAATAATATGAATAATTTGACAGAAAGGGTCATGTATTGTGGAGTTGGTTCGGATCGAGACTGTTTGTATTTAGACCTGAAGCGAAGCGAACCTCTGTCCGTTTGGAACCGGATCGAGACCAACTTTTTTCGGTGATCTCGATTCTACTCAGCTAAATTTAAATTGTAATTTAAACAAGAAAAAAAAATTAGAAAAGAAAATCTACCGATACTACTTTAACATCGCAGGACTGATACATTTGTTTTATTCATCTTACAAAACAATAACGTCGCAGCTATCAATTAATAAATCCAGGTCCGGAGTGGGACTTATTTTCAGCCCTGGAGTTTGATGCCTCAGACTGGCCCACTTTATATCACAACCTATTTTTGTTAATATTAGGGATGCACCAATACCGGTACTGGTATCGGGGCTGATACTGTTCTATTGTACTGGTAGGGTTTAAAGTTAGGTTACCATGAAAACACACTTAAAATGCAGAAACTCAATAACAATTGCACAGAAAGTGTTAATTTTTCACTTGAAATTTTAGTTTTGTCGTCAATTTTTATCATTCTAATTTCTATTGAATTTCCCATCATTTATTGTAATAAGCAGTAAAGAAAATAACAGCTTTCTTCTAATTTATTGAATTTTTTTGTGTGGTAGAAGTATCAGCATTGCCAGGCCTGCTCTGTATCGGCAAGTACTAAGATCCAAGTATCAGTGTATCGTTTTGAGAAAAGTGGTATCATTGCATCCTTAATTAAAGTAATGTACTTATAACCTTACATGGTAAAGCTACAGCAGCACACTGTTCTATAAAGCCTTGTAATTTAACGTATTATTTTCTATAAAATGTCCAACTCAGGATAACTAACGGTTAACTGCTTCACTAGGTTATTTCAGCATGTGTTTACATCTATATTATTCTTTACAACACATACATTAACAATATAAGAATCTATATTTTGAACTGTAATCAGTCCTCAAGTAGACCGTTTTCATGTTCACACTTTTTCACCTACTTTCCCTAATCTCATTTGCTGCACCTGCCACAATAAAAGATAACATTCCGTAAAAATTTAGTGAATTTAATATGGAAAGCACATGACTTAACCAATTTAGATATTTTCATTGGCAAAACATCCAGGCTTAATTTATGTTACTTTCATTCTATTCTCTTTTACGGTCTCGGCAGATGACCGCTTATGCTGAGCCTGGTTCTGCTGGAGGTTTCTTCCTGTTAAAAGGGAGTTTTTCCTCAACACTCACGCTTCAGTGTGCTCAGTGTGAGGGATTGCTGAGAAGTCACGACGCAATCTTCTGCGGTTCGCTAATTCCTAAATTAAACATTGTACTGTAATAACTCCTCTTGTAAAGTGCCTTGAGATGAGATCTGTTGTGAAATGGCACTATATAAATAAACTGAATTGAAGTATGGACCTTGTATTTTTATTGTCATACTTTTAAAGAAAAATATAACCGGTCAAACTATCATTTGGACATAGAAAGTGTTTTATTTGAACTAATGGATGCATGTCAACAAATATTTATTTTATACTGACAAAAGACATCCTCTCATCACTTCTGACTCCTGACTCTGGTTCAGACACTGATTCTCTTTAAAAAAATACAGCATATAATTCTCAGCACAAGTCTCCAACTTTTACAAAGCTTTTGATTAGTTCACTTCAGTTGTATTCTTGTAGTGCTGAATCATCTAGTATTGCACGGTGCTTTTTATAGCAGGTCTACACCATGCTCTTCATTATATTAGAACTTGTTTATCATATTAACCCAATAAATAAGCCTGCCAACTTTGGACTTTTGAGCTGATTTTGCTTCATCCTGGAATTTCCTTCTAACTCTTAGGAGCTACCAGACAAAGTTTCCCTGTTATGTGGTGTTGCATCATCATTTCTATTAAAATGACATGATATGTTAACTGCCACAACATCACAACATTGACTAGATAAATTAACTGGAATGGTGGTTTGCATGGAAAGTTCAACATCTTGTCTTACCTGTTCCATTGTCCTCATTAGCTGTTTTGGTCCTCATTTTTTTCCACAAAAGCAAAAATGGTATGGGCGTCTGTTTGAGCTTTCCTCTATATAATAGTAGTCCTTTCTGCACCAACCTATTTTACCTTTCAAACACCACTGACTGATTTCTCTGACCAGCTGTGAAGCGACCCTTTATGGCAAGCTGCTTCGGTAAAAACTCTATATCATTATATCCATTGTTTTCTATGCTAAATAGTATGCAACTACATGGGACTAGTTAAACATTTTCCCCTACAAGTTTAAACGTTTGCCAAACTAGTGGATAAATAGTGTTAATAGCAACTCCTTTTTGACTAGTTGCACATTTAGCACACTCGTACAACTCTGCTTGCCATAGATTCGGCCCCTTGCGGCCCAGGTGCTCCCGATTAGCCACTCCGGGCCTGAATAAATCAAGAAACAGGACAAGAAAGAAACAAAATATTTCTGTAATGCAATAAGAGCTCTATATATTTTTGGCTCTATTTAACAGAAGGAAGAGACAGCATAAGCTCGGACATCGTATCATTGAAATGAGATGCATTTACAAATAAACTGTGATTGGTACTCAGCATAATAAACTGTCTGATCAAATAATTTTATTAAGCACAGCAAACTGCAAGGTTTTTTCGTAGGTGATGCATTGCGACCATATTTGATTCAGTGTGGGTGGCGCCGAGAGAGAATCTGTCCGGTCTGCAATCATGAAATACCACACTAGTAGTAGGCTGAATATGAGATGCACGATACACATTATTATTGGGACAAAATATAATGGCAGTTTAACCAAATAAAGCAGAGGTTAGACTGGTTTAAAAAAAATGAATCACTTCTTCCGCCCAAGACATAGTAAGCCAGCGATACGCTCAGAACACGGCAATTTAAAGCTGCCATAGGACAAAACAGAACAAAACGAAAATATTTATCCGATGACTCTAACAATATTAATTTGAGCTAATAATATAACAATCGGCATATTCTGGGTTAAAAATTAACGTCTTTTGGAACAAACAAAAAAAACTTGTTGCACACCATCCTAGCTTAAATTAACCAAAGTCAGCTTTAGCAAATAAAATGACAGAAGTGCGATAGTAGCTCAATTTAACTATATAAAATGTACTTTTCTCAACTAACAGAAACCAAAATGCAATGAAAAATGTTGATTTAAATGGTACTTACCCGCTGAAGATAAAGTCCTGGTTGCATCTATAGCCTGTGAAGATTCACCAACTGCCAGTTAATATCCCACAATACAACTGTACATTTAAAGTTTACAGTAGAGCAATTTATGTTATCCAGCGGCCCCATTAAATATCCTCTTCAGAAGCATTTCTGTTTACAGCAAAGAGCTGTATTTTCAAAACCCAGCCCCCTTACTGTAAAATCCTGCTGTAGTTTTTGCAGTAATTTGTTATAGTGTAGCCTCAGAAGTACAGAGCCCAAAAGAGACTGCCCAAAATTTCCTGAAGAGAGTTTTAAAGTGGAAAGTTTTATCTGCATATCAAGAGTCAGTCAGGCCTTAACTATGAACCCATTTTAGTAAGGGTATGTGTTTGCACACCATACTCACAAGGTTTTCTGAGGGACAGTAGGATAGATATGCAGCCACTTCTGCTAGACTTTTAGACACCTGATAAACTCCTGTTGGAGAGGTTAAATATGGCTTGTGCTATGAAGCAGAAAGAAAATACCACCTGAACTTTTAATTGAGTTGCTGGAGCTTAAGACAAGTTGGTCTCAGTGCAGATGGCCCAGATTAAAGAGACTTTACAACAGCCAGTATTCCAGTCTTATGACCTGCCACCAGTTATGCAGTATAACAGGGACCAGCAGCAGGAGTATTTTAGCTTGCAGAGCCCAGTTCAAAAACCCCTACACCCTCAGTACCAAGCATACCAGCTGTGTTTCCTGCCCAGATGTTTGAACCAGCCACATCGGTAGTTGGTAGTAATCGTGTGAGTGCACACGCCCAGTCTAGATGTAGTGAAGAATGGAACCTGCCAGTAGAACTTATCTAGTGAAGCAAATGCGAAGAGAAGAAAGTCAGTCTTTTTGCAAAACAGACAACAGTATTGGTTGCATTGAAAATTTGCTCATACCTGCCACAGCAACTCTACCAAGAGAGGACTGTCCTCAGCTGTCCCGCGGGGTACACCCTGGACAGGTCGCCAGGACAAACAACCATGCATGCACACACTCACACCTAAGGACAATTTAGAGAGACCAATTAACCAGACAGTCATGTTTTTGAAATGTGGGAGGAAGTTGGAGTACCCCGAGGGAATCCACGCATGCATGGGGAGAACATGGAAACTCCATGTAGAAAGACCCTGGGCCAGGACTTGAAATCACAACCTTCTTGCTGCAAAACAACAATGCTACCCACTGCAGCATCCTGCAAACTTTGAAGCTGTTAAAGCTCTCAAAGCGATACAACCACAGAATGTTGGTCAGCTCAGACAAATGTTAGGGCTTCTCTCCTATTACACACAATAAATAAAATACTTCCCCCAGCAAGTTGACTGTATGAACTGTTGCAAACTGACAAAAGTACAGAGAGCCATAAAAGGACAAAAAACGAGAACAAAAGTCAACCAGTCAAGTTGTGCCCTCCTCAAACCAAATTGTGTGGACAGACCAGCACCAATGTGCATTGGAGGAACTAATAGACTGTTTGCTCCACCCACCACTAGGATTCTCAGACTTCATTCAGGACTAGGTGCAGTGTGTTACCAAAGAGAGAATGGAAAGATGCAAGTTATTGTTTATGGTTCCCATACACTAACAGCAGCTGAAAAAAAGACCACTTACATGCAGGAAAAATGGAATTCCTAGTCTTGAAGTGGGCCATCAAGGAGACATTTAGAGCCTATCTTTACTATGCGCCAACGTTTACTGTTTACAGCAATAACAACCCACTGACATACATTCTGTCAACAGCCAAACTGAATGCAACCACATCAAGATGGGTCACAGAGCTTGCTGATTTTCACTTCAACATTAAGTACTAGTCATTAAAGAAAACAGTGACGCGGATGCCTTATCAAGGATGCCACTCGACATAGAAACCTTAATGAGGGACTGTTCTGAAGAATTGCCGCCAGACAACATTGCAGCTGCTATTCAGGCCATTGAGGAACAAAAAGACACACCTGCTACGTGGACACTGTCAGCTGCAGCTGTTAGTCAGAGTAGAAAGTGAGTTTACAGAAGCAACATTCACACCTTTACCAAGACAGCTAAGTGAAGCCCAAAAGTCTTATCCTGTCATAAAGTCCGGTTTTACAGTGTAAGCAGATAAATTCAAAGCCCCTATCCAAAAAATGTAAGGACATTTGACCCAAAGACAAAATCCTTATTCAGAGAGTGGGGCAAGTTAATGTTAGATGATGACGGCATCATGTACAGAGTCACTTCTGCCTAAACAGCCAGTACTGTCAGATCAGTTTAAAAAGACTGTATTTGAGGAACAGCACAGTAAGATTGGTCATCAGAACACTGTAGGGTCAATAAAGTGTTTTTGATACATGATCACTTATTTTGTCCACACATCCAGTCAGATATTGAACAGAATGTGACCAAAGTTTGTTCCTGTGAAAAAGGCCAGTCATGACACAAGAGCCCATTTGATTAACATTGTAACCACGCAGCCATTTGAGCTCGTGTGTATAGACTTTCTGCATCTTGAAAAATGTAAAGCAGGGCCGGCCCTCGGGTATTTTGTAACCTAGGCAAGATTTCACCAGCAGACCCCCCCCCCCCCCCCCCAAATATACTCCAACCAAGGGGCAAATGTACTCATGCGCTTCCAACTTTGAATCTATTTAGATTTATAAATTTTTTGTAGCTAATGTTTTATTGAACAACAAGAGATAGAAGAGACAAATAACTAATTAATTTATGGGTTTTATGTTGAAGCACATCTTTGTCTGACGCCATGTTGTGACTCTGGTGTTTGTCACTCAGTCCAAGCCCCTTTTGTATTTCAGTCCTGCTTTTATTTTGGTTGGACACCCCAAGATCATAACTGACCCCCTTTAAAAACTTTCTAGATACACCCCTGCTCATCACTCAAAATGAAATATTTTTAACTCTTTATAAAAAATTTAAAAATAAAAAACATTTAAAAATAAATATTATTTTTGTGGCATCCATCCATCCATCCATTTCTGAACCGCTTGTTCCTCAAGGGGTCGCGGGGGGGCTGGTGCCTATCTCCAGCTGTCAACGGGCGAGAGGCAGGGTACACCCTGGACAGGTCCCCAGTCCATGACAGGGTATTTTTGTGGCATTATTACTCATAATCATTGATTTGATTTATTTATTTAGCACATCAAGATGCATTACAGTGCATATTATATATACAGTATATAAAAGAAACACATTTTTCTAGAGCAGAGAAAAAACAGACCCATATGGTATTGTCTGAGGCCTCAAAAAAACATGAATTGTATTCTCCTTAAGATCAACTGATTCAAGGAAAAAAAAGGTTTTACTCTAAATTTAAAATCTGTTGCCATTTTCTATTCTCTTAGCCATTTTGAATATGAACTAGGCTGAATAAAACTAATTTCAAAGACATCACTGCTCTCTTCCTAAATTGAGCTTCCACAAACCGGACACTGCTCTGTCAATATGCTGCACCATGCTGCTGTTCACCAGCATCCCCTCCCCACCCCCGCCCCACGGCAGCGCCCCCCTCCATCAGGCGCCCTAGGCAGAGGCCTATGTCGCCTATGCCCAGAACCGGCCCTGATGTAAAGGAGGTTACGAGTATATATTAGTGATAACTGATCAATTCACGCATTTTGCACCAGCATATGCCAACACCACAAAATCGGGAAAAACTGCTGCAAAGCTCATAATTAATGACGACTCCCTGAAGTTTGGCTTTCCCTGTCATATTCACCACGACCAAGGAGGCGAATTTGAAAATCAGTTTATAAGTCAGCTCAAGAAACTCTGTGGCATGGTGGGTTCTAGGACAACACCCTATCACCTAGTGGGAAATGGTCTGGTAAAACATATGAACACAACATTGTTGCAAATGCTAAGGACAATAACTGAAACACAAAGGTCAAACTGGAAAGAATCAATTAACAAGCTAATTATGAATATAACTGCACACGTTGTGAAGTTACTGGCTATTCCCCATTTTATCTGCTGTTTGGATGATCCCCCAGACTACCAGTATACATGCCCTTTGGACTACACTATACTGAAGCACGTTCCAGTAATAACAGAGGCTATGTGGATAAATGGAAAATGGGGATGGAAGAAGCGATCACCATTGCAAATGAGAATAGAAGGAAAGCTGTCAGCAAGAACAAAAGACATTATGACATACGAGTGAGGAGTTTTGTTTTATACTGGGTGAAAGAGTTTTGGTCAAAAACCTGACACCAAGAGGAGGTCCAGGGAAACTGAGAGACTATTGGGAAGACACCATCTATAAAGTAGTCAGACAAATGAGACCTGACCTTCCTTTCTATGAGGTGAGACAAGAAAAAAGGAAAGGACACTCTAGAGTGCGTCAGAGAAAAGGGCACATGGCATTTAACCACTTACCTTTTAAAGAAGTGCCTGAAAGAGATAATCCTACAAAATACAAAGAGAAAAAGCTTGTTAACCACCTTCCAGAAGGTGCCAGAATCAAATCAAATCAAACTTTATTTATAAAGCGCTTTTCAAACACAGTTTCTCAAAGTGCTTTACATATTTAAAAAAACAACAACCCCCCCTTCAAAAATAACATAATCAACGCAGCTACACCCCCCTCCCAACCCAACAGCCATACACACACTGACACACACACTTAAAAACTGGAAAAACAGTGGGCTGAGCACAGAGGACCCAGGAAACGCTATCATGGGAGCCATCTGCATCGGCTGTGGCAGATCGGCAACAGCAGCCAAGGCACCGACCCAGGGCGCCAAGAGGAGGGAGGTATGGTACCCCCACCTCCACCCAAGCACTACTTGGGGGGCACCCAGGCAGCCACAGCCTACCACCGCCCCCGATGCAGGGGCCCCCCAGAGAGGAAACACTGGCAAGAAAGATTAAAATAAGTTAAAATATAACGTTTATAAAATATAAAGTGTATAAAGTATAAAACAATAAGTGTAAAACAACAATAAGATAGATCAAGATAAAAATGCCCAGCAGAATAATAAATAAACAGTTAAAAGCTAAACTAAAATTAAATCAGGTAAAACAAGCTGAGCAGTTAAACATATATTAATAAATAATAATTAGTTAAAAGCTCGGTTAAAAAGGTAAGTCCTGAGCCTGCTCTTAAACAAATCTGAATGATGACAGTATTGATGAATACTGCTGCCATTATGCACCACATCAGTCTTCTGTGTCCCCATCATCAGAACCAGAGCCTCCCATAATGACACCACGGCCTGCAGCTTTGCCTCCTGCTGTTTCACAAACACCCCTTGCTGGAAAACATCCGGAGGCCCTTGAGCCAGCAGAGGCTGCTACTGGTGACCCAGCTGCCCTGCCATCACTTGCTGCGTCCGAGGGAGCTGAGGAGGAGACACCTCAGTGGACACAACAAGAGAGACATCCACCAAGACAGATGAGATATGACTTGTCCAGCGAAGACAACAACTGCTCCCGGTGGATCCTGGTCTGGTCCATGCCTGGAGTGGGTAATCAGGAGCACTGGGACATTTCCGAGTGGGCCGGTGTTCTGTCAATCTAGCATACTTTGTCAGAATAGCATGCTTTAAGTTGCGATATCTAACAAATTTTAACCAACCCACAGGTTTTATGTTCTAACCCTAAGGTCACAGAAGGATAAATATACATTCTTTTAAATGTCTAAACCTAAACCTGAATTACCTATAATTTAAGTTGATTTGAACAGATTTTAAACACCAAAGGGAAAGGTACGTTTTGTTACTGCTACACATGCTCATTAATCGAATGTGCATCATTCTGTGGGTATGCTGTTTTGTCCAGTGACGGATTTAGCAATTTGGGGGCACAAGGCAAACACATATATGGGGCCCCCTTACATTTCATGTTCTACAATCTTACTTGTAACTGGATTTGCGAAGCGCTCTACTCTTCTGTCATGAGTTATAGATGCTGCAGATGATCTGTAAAGAGAGAGAAAAAGGTAATGTTTCCTGGAATTGCTGACAGTAAAGTAAAAGCACCATATTAATAGTATGTTTCTTAATTACATTGTCATGAAATAAAACACTTCAGATTTAATTCAAGATCTGAAATAGTTCGTCAACAATTACCCTGGTTTCTCTGCAGAATTTTGTAAAGATGATGATGAATGTTTCTGTTAAATCTTCTTTTACTAGGGCAGGAAAAAGAAACATGAGATCACCAAATATAGGAGTCATACACATACTCTATACTTAATGATTACCTTCTTGTTTTCCTCCTTTCATCTCATCTCCTTAGCTCTCGATTTCATCTCCCTCCATGTTTTCCTCCCATTATGTCTTTTACATTGATTTTAAGTTTTTTTTCTCACCAATATTGCTCCTCCTCTTTATTCTTTCCTTTCATTTAAGTGCTGTCATCTGTTGCTCTGCTTTCTTCTTCCTGTCAGTGCTCGTGTTTTTCCCTTTTTTCCCCCTTTTTATTCCTGTCTTTCCTTTTGCTGTTGCTCTGCTTTCCTCTTCCTGTCAGTGCTCCTGTGTTTTTCCTGTTTTCCCTCTTTATTCCTGTCTTTCCTTTAATCATCTGTTGCTCTGCTTTCCTCTTCCTGTCAGTGCTCCTATGTTTTTCCTGTTTTCCCTCTTTATTCCTGTCTTTCCTTTAATCATCTGTTGCTCTGCTTTCTTCTTCCTTTCAGTGCTTGTGTTTTTCCCTTTTTTCCCTCTTTATTCCTGTCTTTCCTTTTGCTGTTGCTCTGCTTTCCTCTTCCTGTCAGTGCTCCTATGTTTTTCCTGTTTTTCCCTCTTTATCCCTGTCTTTCTTTTAATCCTCTGTTTATCTTCTTTCCTCTTCCTGTCAGTGCTCCTATGTTTTTCCTTTTTCCCCCTCTTTATTCCTGTCTTTCCTTTTGCTGTTGCTCTGCTTTCCTCTTCCTGTCAGTGCTCCTATGTTTTTCCTGTTTTTCCCTCTTTATTCCTGTTTTTCCTTTAATCATCTGTTGCTCTGCTTTCCTCTTCCCGTCAGTGCTCCTATGTTTTTCCTGTTTTTCCCTCTTTATTCCTGTTTTTCCTTTAATCATCTGTTGCTCTGCTTTCCTCTTCCTGTCAGTCTCCTATGTTTTTCCTGTTTTTCCTCTTTATTCCTGTTTTTCCTTAATCATCTGTTGCTCTGCTTTCCTCTTCCCGTCAGTGCTCCTATGTTTTTCCTGTTTTTCCCTCTTTATTCCTGTTTTTCCTTTAATCATCTGTTGCTCTGCTTTCCTCTTCCTGTCAGTGCTCCTATGTTTTTCCTGTTTTTCCCTCTTTATTCCTGTTTTTCCTTTAATCATCTGTTGCTCTGCTTTCCTCTTCCCGTCAGTGCTCCTATGTTTTTCCTGTTTTTCCCTCTTTATTCCTGTCTTTCCTTTAATCATCTGTTGCTCTGCTTTCCTCTTCCTGTCAGTTCTCCTGTGTTTTTGTCCTTGATTTTTGTATTTTTTCAATTTTACACCATGTTTTCCTCCATTTAAAACGTTCCCATTCTTTTTAAGATTTTTTTTTCACCGTTAACATTACTCCTCTTTATTCCTGTTGGCTTTCTATTGATGTTTACTGACTCTATTGTTCCTTCTTTCCCCAATTCATACATATTTATTTCCCTTAATTAAGTCTGAGTATCTCTTCTTTAGGACTTATTTTGTTTTCATTCCTTAATTTAATATTTTCCTTTCTATCTTTAAAATACTCTCATCTTCAAGTCTTGTCAAGTCCTGTTTTGAAAATTTTAATGCATTGTTTCTAAAACCGTACTTTGCGAGCTTTGACCTCAGCAAACCTTGTAATGACCAATTCCATGTCAAGCGTTTTCCTGACTTTCTTCTCAATGGACAGAAGGGCAAGAGCAGACAGCCTCTCTTGGGACATTTTTGTCCTTAGGTACGTTTCTATGACTTTCAGTGATGAGAAACTTCTCTCTCCAGAGGCCACTGTCACAGGTAGAGTGAGCAGAAGCCTTAGAGCTATACTCAGGTTCGGGTAAACATCAAGGACATTCTCCTTATTATTGTAATTGAGTATCTCGGATGGTGATGAGATGGTTGTGGGAAAAGCTCTAACAGTATGTATTATTTCCATCTTGAGGTCCTCTGCATCAACATCATCTGTTCTTTGCTGCAATCTGTAGCAGTTTTCAGCCAGACTTTCATTTTGCACTGTATTTTTCATAATTTTCAGTCGAATAGAGAAATCCATACAGTTCATAGAAGGTCTCCAAATGTGAAAATCTCTCTCTAACTGTAGCAAGTGCTTTATCGACAAGATGGAGGAAAAACTCTGTTTTAAAGAGCTCCTCTGCTGTTTGCTCTCTTCCCTCATACTCAAACTGCTTTTTTTTCACTCTTCTGCGCACCTCTGGCCAGCTCATCTCCACCTCAGTTCCATCTGCTATCTCCCTGGCATCAATTACAGCTGCAGTGAATCCATGCTCTCTGAAATCCTGAAGAAATTCTGTCAGAGCACTGACTATCTTTTCTTACTGTCTCCGCTGACACATTTGGGCTCTGCAAGATCTCGCTCACCTTGTTTATCTGGAACAACACATTGTACCATATAATGGTACTTACCAGAAAAGGCCAGCTCTGCATCTCCTGGTAGATGCCTTTTTCTGTTGAGACAACTTCAGCGTCTCTGTTTTCCGTGGCATAATCTTTGAGTTCCGACAAAGCTTTTAATATTTCAGGCATTTGGTAGCGAACAACTTTCACGTCTTCTATGCAACACTCCCATCTGGTAGTGGACAGCACCTTCACAGACAAGTCTTTCACATGCTTTCTGAGAATGGCCCAGCAGTTAACTGAGGAGCTAAATAAAGTGTACAGCCTTTGTAAAAGACCCAAGAAACTGATAGACCTCAAAGATGATTTGGCTGCATCTCCTACAACAAGGTTTAGTGTGTGACTCCCACAAGGAACAAATAATGCCTTGTTAAGTTCCAGCACTCTCCTTTGAACACTTTGCTTTTTACCCTGCACGTTGCTCCTATTGTCGTAAGCCTGACCGCGACAGTTGGAGAGATCCAATCCCAGACTATCAAGGTGGCCCAGAAATAAATCACACAGGCCCTTTCCTGTGGTTTCAGATGCCAGAAGAAATCCAACAAAGTGCTCATGAATATGCCATTATTATGGCATAATATTTTGCCATATTGACTCTCTCTACAATTCTGTTAATTATACACTGAGCCACAAGGGGATAAGCTCATTCTGAATGTGGCTGCTTAGGTAGGTGTCACTTATCTCTTTTGCCTGAACTCTCCTCAAATGCTCCTGCATAATGGGGTCAAACTGTGCCATAAGTTGTACTTAAAATTGCCATTGCCAGACTCATACAACTTGTCTGAGTGTCCACAAAATACAACATTACGTTCTGACCTTTTTCCAGTGATTGATACATACATACATACATTACACGAAAAAACAACAACATCTGCTTGGGACTTCTATTTGTTTTACGGCGGTTTCCGCTTGCGACTTCCGACATGGATTGGATGTATGGCGGCACCCTTGTCGGCCATTGTAACTGCAGTTGGGTCCCTCTCCAAGTTTCCTTCCCTCCAGAGGAACTGGACGTGGCGCAGCATCAACAAAGGTAGGCATGGTTCTGTTCACTTAGTGACTACTGACAGATCAAAACATGTTGAAAATGAGCGACGAAAGTAGGAAATTGTCGGCAAAGAATATAAAGTCCCATTTAGAAAATCTTAAATAAGAGGTGCTCCATCCGCCACTGTCTCCCCTTGGATCAGAGTATGAATTAATAATTATATTTAATAATGTAAGTCAGACCTGCTGTATTGAAAATAGTTTAATTCAGCCTAGTTCATATTCAAAATGGCTAAGAGAATAGAGAATGGCAACAGATTTTAAATTAAGAGTAAAACGTTTTTTTTCTTAAATCAGTAAATCTTAAGGAGAATACAATTCATGTTTTTTGAGGCCTCAGACAATACCATATGGGTTTGTTTTCTCTCTGCTCTAGAAAAAAGTGTTTCTTTTATATATATAATGTGCACTGTAATGCATCTTGATGTGCTAAATAAATAAATCAAATCAATGATTATGAGTGATAATGACACAAAACAATTTCTTTATTTATTTTTAAATGTTTTTAAAAAATGTATACAGAGTTAAAAATATTTCCTTTTGAGTGATGAGCAGGGGTGTATCTAGAAAGTTTTTAAAGGGGGCCAGTTATGTTCTTGTGGTGTCCCACCAAAATAAAAGCAGGACTGAAATACAAAAGGGGCAGGGCCTAGACTGAGTGACAAACTCCACAGTCACAACATGGCGTCAGACAAAGATGTGCTTCAAAATAAATACATAAAACCCATAAATTAATAAGTTATTTGTCTCTTCTATCTATTCTTGTTCAATAAAACATTATCTACAAAAATTTAATAAATCTATATAGATTCAAAACTGGAAGCACATGAGTACATCTGCGCCTTGGTTGCCTGGGGTGGGGGGTGTTGTTGGGTTGCGAGTGGGTGGGGCGGGATGGGGGGTGGGGGTTGGATTGGGGGGTGCTGATGAAATCTATCTAGGGCACAAAATATCCCAGGGCCGGCCCTGGTTACAATCAATGTACTCAAGTTGTGAAAAGAGTCAACTGATATGTTGTTGAAAGCAGGTACTTTGAGTTTTTCACCACCAGGGGTTACAAGTATAAAGCCCAGGCACATATGTGCATGTGTGTGTGTTCTAAAAGAGAAGAAGTAGAATGTAATCCGCCATAAGAGAGTGTTCAATGTGTTTCGCAGTTCTATAATAAAAAGCACAAGAAGAGAATAACGTTTTGATCCCGTTCTATTTTTCCTTAAAGTCCATCGCTGTTGATGCTGCACCACTCAACAGAGTTCTTTATCACGTCAATTGATTGTTTGACATTGTCAGCTAGTGTTATAGGGAAATTTAATATTAAGAAGTACCTGCTCTTTATATTTTTAAATACTGATAGTTACTGTGTGCTTTTTCTTTATGATACAGTAACTAATCTGATTATATGACACTGTATGATTCTAGGTCAGGTCAAATATACTGATTTAAGTTCCTCATCCTGGGTTGGCATAGTAACCTCCTCTGAGATACAGTATGAGGATACCCGGACATCAGCTAGATTATGCCTTCACTATCAAGTCAACAACGCCTGAAAGTATTTTATTTTATTTTGAAGAAAATGTATCTTATTCAATGTTGATAGGTCTCTTAGATTACTGAATCTATATAAGTCTATGTCAGGTTTTGGAAGGCAGGTCAGTATGCATATTTTCTGTATGACGCTGTACCTCCTTGCTTGATCAACAAGTTTGTATTAAAACCTCCTAAATTTGAAGGAATCTTCTCCCATCCCTTTATTTAAGAATTTTATTAACACTAGCATAATGTAATTTTACTAAAAATATGATGTGATGCCACATAACTGGGAAACTTTGTCTTGTAGCTTACTAAGAGTTAGAAGGAAAATACAGCATCTAGCAATGTGAGCCGACAAGTCCAGGGTGGAACATGATTACTTATTGAATTAATATTATAAATTAATATTAATATAATGAAGAGCATGGTTTAGACCTGCTATGAAAAGTGCCCTGCAATGCTAGCTGATTCAGCACTACAATAATAAAATTAATGTGAACTAATCAAAGGCTTTGTAAAATTGGGAGAATTGTGCTGAGAATTATGACCATTTTAAAATGTGCTTTAGTGTCTGAAGCAGAGTCAGGAGTCAGTAGTGAGTAGGGTTTTTCTCTTTTCAGGGTAGAAGCAATATGTGTTTGTTAACAAGCAAGCATCAGTTCCAATAAATCCACTATGCCCAAATTACATTTATTTATTTTTTAAAGTGAGACAATAAAAAGTTCAGATTTGAAAAAGAATAGCGTTAAAGTAATATAAATTAAGCCTGCATGTTGCCATTGAAAATATTGTAATCAGTTAAGTCAAATGTGTTTCCCATATGAAATGTACTAAAGCTTTACAATTTTTTTTTTTTACTGTGGCAGGTGCAGCAAATGAGTTTAGGTTATGGAGGAAGTGTGAAAGGGAGAGCAGACTACTCAGGGACTAAATATTATTATAATAAATATTATCTATTATTACAGATGGGTAACAACTCTAAAAATATAGATTCTGAAATTGTTAATTGGCATGTTGCATAGATTAATGTAGATGTGAACACATACTGAATAAATCCACATTGGAAAGCAATTCAACCTTATTTATACTGAATTGGACATTTCTTAGAATAAATACTCAAAATCATAAGGATTTAAAGAACAGTGTGCTGTTATAGCTTTAACATGCAAGGTTATAATAACATGAGTTTATTTAAGGATGCAATGATACCACGTTTTTCAAACAGATATGATACCAATTCTTGGATCTGAGTACTTGCCAATGCTAGTTGTACCAATGCTAATACTTCTACCACATAAAAAATGCAATGAATTGGAAAACAGGTTTTATTTTTTTCTCTGCTTGTTACAACAAATGATGGCTAATTGGATAAGAAAAAAAATATAGACATAAAAATAAAGAAATATATAGGAAAAATTACTTCAAAACTAAAATTTCAATTAAAAAATAAACATGTTTTCTGTGAAATTATTGCAGAGTTTCCACATTTTAAGTATCGGATCATGGAATCGGTTAACTTCAACTGATACGAGTAGGGGAGAGTGGGGTAATTATTGCAAATTTTTACTTAAAGAGCCTTCAAAGGGAACTACAGTAATGGCTCCAACAAAATTATATACATATAGTTTAGGATGTTGTGCATACCTGCGAAAAATCACTTTGGATCTCCAATAAACTGTTGGAGAAATATAGCTTTAGTAAAAGAAAAGTAGTTCCAACTTACCCTGGGTGTGGGGTAAGTTGTGCCATCAGAGAGAATACAATGGGGTAAATTGTGCCATTGATATTTGATTTGAAGTACAACAGATCTTTTAAATCTCAAAGATGATAATGCTATATAAAAGCAGGGGCAATTCAATACAAAATTACTTTAATTAAATTTAAACTTTAATGTTTAAAGTCTGCTGGCTTCAGCACTCAGTCACTCAACACCAAAGACACAAGATAACTGTTATTCAGAGACAGATTTTATGTCATTAGAGTGCAGGGAGATAAAAGATACATAAGTAACAGTAAAAAGGTTTACAGAGGATATTAATTCATATAGGTTCACATAAACCAAACAAGTTATTTACTGTTACATTTATGTTTGATCCATTTTAGTTAAAAGCACTGTGATTTGTGCCTCAGTATTCTACTAGTAGGCCTTGTTTGGGATCGATTGGTAGTGCGGTTTCCACGAGGGGAAGCTTGATTCTACTGTCTCTTGATTGCATAAAATGGCTGTGTGAGAGAAGCAGCTCAGCATCACTCTTGTGATTCTTTCTCCTATATTTTTAGGGGTGAAACACAATAGTAGGTCCAAAAATTATGGAACTTGCTACTCAAAAAGCTTATTTGAGATCAGATAAACAGTGAGCGGTGTAAAGAACACCTTTTCAAACACTTTTGACAAAATGACAGGTGTGAAATAGGTCTATAATTTCCTATAAGATCAGTATACAATACTGATTTTTTTCAGGTTTGGTATTATTTTTGCTTTTTTTTTTAAACACAAGCTGGAAATAGACCCTTGTTCGGTGAAATATTAAGTAGAGAAGTAATATAGGGTCCGAGCACTGGCCACAGCACTTTTATGGCCCAAAATGGCATAGGATCCAGCGAACAGTTTGACCATCGAGCAGAGCTGACAACCTTGGAAAAATCAGGGAAGGAAGCTGTGTTGAAAACAGCCAAACCAGCAGCTGTAAACAGACGCTCTGATAGGTCAAAAGAAGCTGCTGACAAATTAAATGGGTCAGCCAGCAAGTTTGTAACCTGCTTTGTTAATATTTCAGTCTTCATAAAAACTCTGAGGGGGAATTTTTTTTTTATAACTCATCCATCCATCCATCCATCCATCCATTCATCATCTTCCGCTTATCCGGGGTCGGGTCGCGGGGGTAGTAGCCTAAGTAGAGAGACCCAGACTTCCCTCTCCCTGGCTACTAGGGCCAGGTCCTCGGGAGGAATCCCGAGGCGTTCCCAGGCCAGCTGGAAGACATAATCCCTCCAGCGAGTCCTGGGTCTCCTCCCGGTGGGACGTGCCCAGAACACCTCACCAGGGAGGCGTCCAGGAGGCATCCTGACCAGATGCCCGAGCCACCTCAACTGGCTCCTCGCGATGTGGAGGAGCAGCGGCTCTACTCTGAGCCCCCTCCGGATGACCGAGCTTCTCACCCTATCTCTAAGGGAGAGCCCAGCCACCGTACGGAGGAAACTCATTTCAGCCGCCTGTATCCGCGATCTCGTTCTTTCGGTCACCACCCAGCATTCGTGACCATAGATGAGGGTAGGAACGTAGATCGACCGGTAGATTGAGAGCTTTGCCTTTTGGCTCAGCTCTCTCTTCACCACGACAGACCGGTACAGCGCCCGCATAACTGCAGACGCCTTACCAATCCGTCCATCGATCTCCCGCTCCACTTTTCCTTCATTCGTGAACAAGACCCCCAGATACCTAAACTCCCCCACTTGAGGAAGGACCTCATCCCCGACCCGGAGAATGCACTCTACCCTTTTCCGGCTCAAGACCATGGTCTCGGATTTGGAGGTGCTGATCCTCATCCCAGCCGCCTCACACTCGGCTGCGAACTGCTCCAACGAGAGCTGTAGATCACGTTCAGATGAAGCCAACAAGACCACATCATCTGCCAAAAGCAGAGACCCGATCCTGAGGTCACCAAAACGGATCGCCTCAACACGTTGGCTGCGCCTAGAAATCCTGTCCATAAACGTTATAAACAGGACCGGTGACAAAGGGCAACCTTGGCGGAGTCCAGCTCTCACTGGAAATGAGTTCGACTTACTGCCGGCAATGCGAACCAGACTCTGACACCGTTCATATAGGGACCTAACAGCCCGTATCAAAGGGCCTGGTACCCCATACTCCCGGAGTACCCCCCAAAGGACATCCCGAGGGACACGGTCGAACGCCTTCTCCAAGTCCACAAAGCACATGTAGACCGGTTGGGCGAACTCCCACGCACCCTCCAAGACCCTGCCGAGGGTGTAGAGCTGGTCCAGTGTTCCACGGCCAGGACGAAAACCGCATTGTTCCTCCTGAATCCGAGGTTCAACTATCCGTCGGACCCTTCTCTCCAGAACCCCCGAATAGACCTTACCAGCGAGGCTCAGAAGTGTGATCCCCCTATAGTTGGAACATACTCTGTGGTCCCCCTTTTTAAAGAGGGGGACCACCACCCCGGTCTGCCAATCCAACGGAACTGCCCCCGATGTCCCCGCAATACTGTAGACCAACACTGCTAACCAACACAACCCTACAGCATCCAGAGCCTTGAAGAACTCCGGTTGATTATCATCCACCCCTGGTGCCTTGCCACCGAGGAGCTTTTTAACAACCATGGCGACTTCACCACCCGAGATCGGAGAGCCCGTCCCAAAGTCCCCAGACTCTGCTTCCAAACAGGAAGGCTTGTCGGTGGGATTGAGGAGGTCTTCGAAGTATTCCATCCACCGCTCCAAAACAAGGTCGATCATCGAGCTGCAGCCTAGGGTGTCCTTGTGCTAAGTGCACACATGAACACCCTTATGCTTGAACATGGTGTTCGTTGTGGACAATCCATGATGAGCACAGAAGTCGAACAACAAAACACCGCTCGGGTTCAGATCGGGAGGGCCATTCCGCCCAACCACGCCTCCCCAGGTCTCACTGTCACTGCTCACGTGAGCGTTGAAATCCCCCAGAATGAGGGAGTCCCCAGAAGGAGCACTCTCCAGCACCCCCTCCAAGGACTCCAAGAAGGGTGGGTATTCTGAGCTACTGTTCGGTGCATAAGCACAAACAATAGTCAGAACCCGTCCCCCCACCCGTAGGCGGAGGGAGGCTACCCTCTCATTCACCGGGGTAAACTCCAACGTATAGGCGCTGAGATGGGGGGCAACAAGTATGCCCACCCCAGCTCGAGCCAGCTTCTGCAGCCGAGCCAGCTTCTGCAGCCGAGGATTGGACCGCCAAGGTCCCCGCCAAGGTCCCCGCCTTCGGCCACCGCCCATCTTGCACTGCACCCGACCCCTATTGCCCCTCCCACAGGTGGTGAGTTCATGGGAAGGGGGGCCCATGTTTCCTCTTCAGGCTAAGCCCGGCCGGGCCCCATGGGTAAAGGGGCCACCAGGCGCTCACCAACGTGCCCCACCTCCAGGCCTGGCTCCAGAGTGGGGCCCCGGTGACCCGCGTCCGGGCAAGGGAACACTTGGTCCAACGCTGTCATTCATCATAGGGGTCTTACATCCATTTAGATGTAATTCATGCTTGAAATTAGGAATAATAAGGGGTTGACATTCTCAGATGAGCCATTAGCACTAGCGCTGGTGGCTAACGGCCTGCCCCACTCTCACAGCCCCACCTCTGTGCCCATTGTTTTTATTTTCCAGAAGTGATGAGACACATGACGCAGTCCAGATGGCTGTGGTGGGAACTGCCCAGTGGCCTAATTTTAGCTCCTCAGAAACCTACGTGTGATTTCACAGCAGTTCTGTCCATCTTATAATTACAGTCTATGTTTCTTGTCAATCACCTCTCACACGGATTCTTCCCCCTTTCCTCTGTGTGTGTGTCTATCCGTTTTTAATGTATTTGTGAACACTGAACTGAGTTCTATCCTGCCCAGCTGACATCAGGTAAATTGTGCCACCTTTTGGCAACTATAGACCAATCATATAAATTGAGGTTTGTAAAAAGACCCTGTGCCAACAACTGAAATCTTTTTTAACATTGTATGTACAAAATTTAATGGCTAGGAAGCTGAAACCTTAAGTGGGTCATCTTAATTTAAGATTAAGGGGACAAATTCCCGTGGCATCCAGGACAAAATAAGGAGCATTAAACCACTATAAATTTGGCCATGTGGAAATTGGCAGCTATACTGTGATATAAATAGTTTGTGGAGTTAGAGCCAGCATGGGGGAAAACCTGTACAAGATTTCGGTGAGCGTTATAAATGCTAGATAGTGCTAGCTAATATTAGCTCCATGGTGTCATATGTGCGACTTTATTGAATTTTTTTTACAATCAAATAAATCCCAAATCATTTGACAAACACAGCTGAAATGAACATAATTTAGTACCATTTAATTTAAGGTACATGTGTGTGAGATTAGGCAAAGCGGGCCAGAAAATATCATGGCTCCATTGACTTCCATTCTTTTTTTTTTTTTGCCAGGTGAACCATAGACTCCCTGTTGCTGTGCTCAATCACTTTGAGCAGCCTGCTGTCCAGCTTAGCATAACATGTTAATTAATGGCTTGGAGCAGCAGGAATTTTGTTCAGCTCCATTTACTTTGGCTGATTAAATTGAGAGGAATAATCATATTTATGTAAACATAATTATTTTCAGAGGATGCCTTTATTAAATAAAAAAATTAAAAAATGTTATCCCACGGTTTTTTCCCCATTATCACTAAGTCCACTCCTGGGCATTGCTCTCCCTCCGCCAACCCCAGGAGGACCCTACACTGGGCTCAAGCCTTCTTCATGCTTTGAGGAGTGATGAACCCTTCCTTTCACCTGAGGGGGTGGGGATTCCACTGCTGGACATAGCGCGTGGAAGGATCACGTTATTCCAGCCAGATCCTCCCCAATCCCTCAGGCGCCTCGGTCAGCCAGGAGGGGGCAGTGTATAGCCCAGAACTAGTGCATGTTTTTGTGGGAGTAGCTCACATTAGCTACTCAAGCGAACATGGGGAGAGCATGCAAACTCCACACAGAAAGGCCCTTTCGCAAACCCCAGGAACAAACACACCCTCAGCACCCACAGCGTCCCCAGCGGGACTCAAACCCAGGACCTTATAGCTGTGAGGTGAGCTGCGCTAGCAGCTGTGCAATCATACTCCCGAGAGGATGCCTTTTTTAGTTATTTGTAGGGATGTGTAGTGGCAAGAATCAGGTGATACGATATGTATCATGATACAGAGGAAACGTTTCCATATATCACAATATGATGAGTAATACTACATATTGCGATTTTCAAAACTGGATTTAACTGTAGAAAACCTGACACAGCATCCTAAACACTCCAATATGTTTCATCCATACCTCATCCAGTTTTATGGGGAGCCTAAGTCACGCCCTTCTACTTCCGGTCCATGGGTCCCCAACTGCCCCAAAAAAAATTAATGAGAGTCAATGGAGCAATAAAAGTTATTTTCTGATCCAGTTTGAAATGCGGCGTGAATCGAATATATTATGAGCATGAATTTTAAAAACCAATTTTGATGAAGAGAAAACGCCGATTTTCGACCGGTGGCAAAAGTTACTTTAGGTTTTGTGTGAAAACGTTTAGCGAACTACAACAGCAGAAGAAGAAGGAGAGTGAGGGTCGTAACCTCCAGGACGAAGAAAGGAGCATTAAACGCAGAGAAAACCACTATAAACCTGACCATGTGGAAAGTGGCAGCTATGGCGGGGGTAAAGCAGTCGGTGGAGTGAGAGCCAGCATGGAGGAGAAGCTCTACAAGCTCTAGGTGAGTGTTTTATGTGCTATAGCTAGTGCTAGTTCCCGTTAGCCAAATGCCATATATGCAACTTCTGATTTGTAGGCATTTTAAATGCAAATCTTTACAATCAAATACATCCCAAATCACTGGACAAACACATTCGAAATGTACATCCTTAGTTATCATTTAGATCGAAGTACAACATATGTGTGATTCAGGACGTAAGACAGAGTGGACCAGAAAATAACTTTTATCGCTCCATTGACTTCAATTCATTATTTTTTCGGTTTGGGGACCCATGGGCCGACCGGAAGGGGAGGAGACTTAGGCTCCCCATTACTAGTTCTACTTGATCCACTGGAACGAAAAAGCCACCAAATACAAGTCAGACTTTCAATTTTACTGCCAAAATGGCTGTGGTGTGTCAGAATTTCATTGAAATATAAAAAATAAAAAATCGATTCTTGAATATTGATATATCGTGACATTTCAATATTTTCTTACATCCCTCGTTATTTGGATTTTTTTTTCAAAATGATCCGACGCCAGGACCACAGGACTTGACGTCCGACACAACTACTGGAGCTATTGCTGCTGTTTTCTGTGTCACCCAGCACACCTTGTTAGAGAATAGGGGAAGAAGCCCAGGTACGTGGTTAGATACATTCAGTTAAAGGGAGAGTTCTTTAAACACAGTTTTTGTTTATGGATCCTTTTATTGATTTTATATAAATTCCGACCAGTGCTTCTTTCGGCAGTCTCATCAAAAGCATGGCGCCCCAGGCAGCTTTACTCTTGCAGTAACAGCTGATTTGATTCAGACAGCCACATCAAAAAGATGGTAAATTTTCTGCCATTGCGGTAAAGCCATAAACGACTTCAGTCCTTCAATGTTTAAGCACTAGCCAAAGACCATGCAGGTGCATGCATGCTGATCGGCTGATGATCTTGAAAAATATATAACCCATTTGGGAAAACACCATTATGCAATTAAGGCTGACTCTGTGAAAAAATACATTTTGGAATAAAAACTAATAAAATGAATGAAAAATGACAACAAAAAAAAGTATTTTAACATTTTAACACTTAGGATAATAGCATAACAGTTGGATAATGTTTTATATTAATAAATGCATTTTTAAAGAAAAATGAAAAATAATAATAATGTGCTTAGACTTTTATATGAATTCAGTGTTTTCACAATTTCATTTTCACATTCTATATTTGTCTATTATTTATTCATGTAGACATTGATATTATAAGGTGTTATTTATTTATTTCATTTTGAGCACTTTGACTTTCCATAGAAGACAGTACAATTAGAAAGTCATTTATACAGTTTATCAGCAAAAAAATAGTTGATTGAAAGTGAGTTGCACTTCATTACATAAAAAGCTTCTTTTTTTTACTTTGTTCCTTGACTGTACCAAAAATCAGCCAAACTGTCTGTAAAGCTTTATTTTAAAAACTCTGGCTCGTGCCATTTACAGTACCAGTATGACTGTTGTGCTTTATTGCTTGGTGTACCACTTTTTAACACTTGAGTGTTTACGCAAAAAGAATGAACAGTGCAGCTAAGCATGAGTTAACAGTGACAGATAAATTTAATTTCCAAAGAGCATGGCTTTCAGCCTGGGTTTGTCAAGAGCCAATCTTATTAGAGACACATACAGAATACACAGCAGCAAGCGTCTGGGAAATGTCAACAAATCCTCAACAACCCCTCTCTGCTAGACAGGGCACCATGAAACCGTCAGTTTTGTTCAAATAGTTACCATCCTCCTTTTCTTCCCAGTAGGCATGAAGATGTGAACTTTACCCAGAGTCTGGACACCTTAATGTTTCAGGGAAATGGACCTGTATTACAACTGTGGTTTGTCTTTTGGAAAAGGTTTATTGTAAAATGTAAAACTGAATTTAATTCAGTTCCGTTCAATTCAATTCACAAATACTTAAGTTATTTCAAAGGAAAATTAAACAATATGCTGCATGGAAAAAAATAACAACCTCAATGGTCAGTTAAACAAATTTGCAAGGGAAAGAACCCCATCTTTTTTTTGGTTGCCTGAAACTAACTGTTGGAGAAGGAAATATCATAAGCATACAGTAAGTATAGCAAGAAAGCAACAGTTTGTGTTACCTCTAAAAAACCCCAGCAAGAATGGAATGTTTTCTTACATTTTTGTTGTGGGGCCTCTGCCTTACAAAAATTACTTTAAATCAAAAAATTAGAAAGCTATTTAAATTCAAATTTAAACCCTTACCTCTGACTTTACTGTCCAAGGTTCATGCCTTTTTCCTAATTCTGTTTACAAAATCATCATAGTTAATTTAAACAGGAAGAAATTACCTCATTACAACAAAGATGAACTCTCTTAGAGAGAAATAAAAAGAGAAAGTAAAAGGCAGGTACAATTAGAAAAAAATATATTTACCAAGTAGAAGTAGGTGTAGATAGCAGTATGGATTTAGGAAATACTATTAAATGCTCTTCATAAAGGCAGAAAATACCCACCTATGTTTTAAAGGGCCTATATAATGTAAAATCAACAAACTGTCGTTGTCGGGTGATGTCACCATGGTGAGACGCTCTTATTGGTTGCCACACTGCTTCAAGTGCGTCGAGTCCGTCAAAAGTTCAGCTAGCTGAACTTCTGCATTGCTGGCATTTGCTACGTTGACGTACGTTTGCTGGAAACGCAAGTACCGCTTGAAAAGTTGACGGAGCCAACGCACACAACACACCGCAAAGACTCTGACGGACTCGACGATAGACTTCACATGTAAACTTGCTGCAACCTACGCTGCCATTTGGGGCGGTATAAACGCAACATTAATCCTGCACTCTCAGCAGCTGCACTGCCCTCTCCTACAAAATCCTGCTTCTGACTCTCTCAGCACGCACCAACGTTTTTATGGTATTTTACTTTCTAAAATGTCTCAGCGAAAATTCCCGTTTGGCCGCAAGGATTACAGGACTTTATTCGACATTCCTAAAGAACAGCCAAATCGCCAGAAATGGCTGGAATTTGTCTCCGGAATTCTGTATTTAACCAGCTACAACATGGTTGTATGTGAATGTCAATTTACCGATGTCTGCTTTCCGAACCTTGGCCAGTACCAAAGCAGACTGGCCAGAGCAGTAAGTAAACACTAGCTACATGCTAAGGCTAATGTGTATTTGCTATTTATGAAGCGCTGCATATGTTAACTTATAATTCTGCTCATGCAGGCACAACACACCCGGGCTAAGCTTCAAACAACACCCGCGACTTATAATATGTCCATCCGGTACTTAACCTATGTCTCAGAAGCGAGAATGCTTTAAAATACAAAAAGGGCTCGAAAGATCTGCTGGCTTCAGCACTCAGTGGAATGGGTTCCAATAGTTCGGGCTCCGTCTGCTCTCTGCTATCGATAAGAAGCTGGTAGCTTTAGTTGCTGAAATCAGCTTAATTGACCCGGGGTTTACACAAAAATAAACCAAAGGTCTCAGCCATTTATATAATCAAGTTTGATAAAATCTTGAAAGTATAAGAGCATTACAACAAGCCTTTAATTTAAATTAATGAAATATTTTTTTTAAAGTATCACTATAATGTGGCTTATAACATGTTGCCGTTGCTGCTTCGCTGCAGTCAGGCCAGGGCTCAAGGCTACGTCACTCACAGGGAGAGGAGGCGGGATTATAGTGAAACTGAGGATATAAACGATCCAGGACTCCAGAATATAAATTATATTTCAAGGCAAATTAATACTGCAACGCCAAGGGTAACATTTAATCATATATGTGGTAGGGATGCACCGATACTAATAAACAAGTATCAGGGGCGATACCACTCTAATGTACTATATTTGTAACTGCCCAAAAAAAGAGATTTAGAGTCAATGGAGCGATAAAGGTTACTTTTTGATCCAGTTTGAAATGCCCCGTGGATCGAACATTTGATGTCAGTGAATTTTTAAAACAAATTTTGATGCAGAGAAAACGCAGATTTTCGACCGGAGACAAAAGTTACTTTAGGTTTTGTGTGAAAACGTTTAGCGGACTACAACTGCAGAAGAAGAAGGAGAGCGGCGGTCGTAACCTCCAGGATGAAGAAAGGAGCATTAAACACGGAGAAAACCACCTGACCATGTGGAAAGTGGCAACTACGTCGGGGGTAAAGCAATTGGTGGAGTGAAAGCCAGCATGGAGGAGAAGCTCTACAAACTCTAGGTGAGTGTTTTACGTGCTATAGCTAGTGCTAGTTCCCGTTAGCCAAATGACATATACACTACCGTTCAAAAGTTTGGGGTCACCCAAATAATTTTGTGTTTTCCATGAAAAGTCACACTTATTCACCACTATACGTTGTGAAATAAATAAAAAATAGAGTCAAGACATTGACAAGGTTAGAAATAATGATTTTTATTTGAAATAAGATTGTTTTTACATCAAACTTTGCTTTCATCAAAGAATCCTCCATTTGCAGCAATTACAGCATTGCAGACTTTTGGCATTCTAGCTGTTAATTTGTTGAGGTAATCTGGAGAAATTGCACCCCACGCTTCTAGAAGCAGCTCCCACAATTTGGATTGGTTGGATGGGCACTTCTTGCGTACCATACGGTCAAGCTGCTCCCACAACAGCTCAACGGGGTTCAAATCTGGTGACTGCGCTGGCCACTCCATTACCGATAGAATACCAGCTGCCTGCTTCTTCTCTAAATAGTTCTTGCACAATTTCGAGGTGTGTTTTGGGTCATTGTCCTGTTGTAGGATGAAATTGGCTCCAATCAAGCGCTGTCCACTGGGTATGGCATGGCGTTGCAAAATGGAGTGATAGCCTTCCTTATTCAGAATCCCTTTTACCCTGTACAAATCTCCCACCTTACCAGCACCAAAGCAACCCCAGACCATCACATTACCTCCACCATGCTTAACAGATGGCGTCAGGCATTCTTCCAGCATCTTTTCAGTTGTTCTGCGTCTCACAAACGTTCTTCTTTGTGATCCAAACACCTCAAACTTGGATTCATCCGTCCACAGCACTTTTTTCCAGTCTTCCTCTGTCCAATGTCTGTGTTCTTTTGCCCATCTTAATCTTTTTCTTTTATTGGCCAGTCTCAGATATGGCTTTTTCTTTGCCACTCTGCCCTGAAGCCCAGAATCCCGCAGCCGCCTCTTCACTGTAGATGTTGACACTGGTGTTTTGCGGGTACTATTTAATGAAGATGCCAGTTGGGGACCTGTGAGGCGTCTGTTTCTCAAACTAGAGACTCTAATGTACTTATCTTCTTGCTCAGTTGTGCAACGCGGCCTCCCACTTCTTTTTCTACTCTGGTTAGAGCCTGTTTGTGCTGTCCTCTGAAGGGAGTAGTACACACCGTTGTAGGAAATCTTCAATTTCTTAGCAATTTCTCGCATGGAATAGCCTTCATTTCTAAGAACAAGAATAGACTGTCGAGTTTCAGATGAAAGTTCTCTTTTTCTGGCCATTTTGAGCGTTTAATTGACCCCACAAATGTGATGCTCCAGAAACTCAATCTGCTCAAAGGAAGGTCAGTTTTGTAGCTTCTGTACCGAGCTAAACTGTTTTCAGATGTGTGAACATGATTGCACAAGGGTTTTCTAATCATCAATTAGCCTTCTGAGCCAATGAGCAAACACATTGTACCATTAGAACACTGGAGTGATAGTTGCTGGAAATGGGCCTCTATACACCTATGTAGATATTGCACCAAAAACCAGACATTTGCAGCTAGAATAGTCATTTACCACATTAGCAATGTATAGCGTGTGTTTCTTTAAAGTTAAGACTAGTTTAAAGTTATCTTCATTGAAAAGTACAGTGCTTTTCCTTCAAAAATAAGGACATTTCAATGTGACCCCAAACTTTTGAACGGTAGTGTATGTAACCTCTGACTTCTGATTTGTACGCATTTTAAATGCAAATTTTACAATCAAATATATCCCAAATCACTGGACAAACATATTCGAAATGTACATCATTAGTTATCATTTAGATCGAAGTACAACATATGTGTGATTCAGGACGTAAGACAAAGCGGACCAGAAAATAACTTTTATCGCTCCATTGACTTCAATTACTTATTCTTTCGGTTTGGGGACCCATGGGCCGACCAGAAGGGGAGGAGACTTAGGCTCCCCATAAAACTTCTTCCATTTCATTTGATTTTTTTTGTGTGTGGTAGAAGTATCGGTTTTGGTACTCAGTGTCTACAAATACTCAAATTCATGTATCGGCATCGTATTGGTTTGAAAAAAGTAGTATTGTTTCATCCCTAATATGTGCCTATCCCAGTTGTTGAAAGCTGTAAAATAGCATGATACAGGAACTTTCCGAGCAGTGAGGGTAAAGATGTGGCACATTATAATTTTCCCCCTGGAAAGACTAAAGCAGGTGGATTTTTAATGGTTTTAGGGAGTAACTGAACCCCATGAAAAAGCATTGTCCCGAACCCATGCAACATTTGAAAAATTTTACCAAAGTGGGCAGGGTCAGAAGGCACGGAGGGGCATGGCCAAGTGTGGAGGGTGAGCGTGAGATGCGGGGATGTGGTCTGGAAGACAGTCACGGCTGAACCAACTCGAAATAATATGGTGTTAAACAATTTCAACACGGGGCGGGGCGAGTGTGTCTGAGAGAGGGAGGGTGTCTCTGTGAGACCATGCCTGTGACGTAGACAATGGAAAAGATGTACCGCTCTCAGATTAATTTTTTTCAGAAAAACAAATTTCAAATGCAGTAGCCACACATTGACCATGTGCAGCAGTAGCCTACTAAGACATTTTTAGACCAAAAACAAATGTCGAAGTTTACACAAAACTGTCAAAAAAATACCCTGAAATTGAAAGATTGCATTGGTAAAGAGCCATTTATACCATTTATAAGAAAGAAAAGTTGTTTTAGGGTTTAGTTACTCTTTAAATCCAATAAGGCTTATTCGAGTGACACATCTGCATTCACCAGATATAAACAGGTGGTTAACAACTTTGTCCAGGTTTTTGCAGAGCTCTCTTTAATACTACTTCTTACTAAAACAAAGAAGCTCTCCTGTATGGGCAGGGTTAATAAATAGATCCTTTTAAGCATCTTTTTAGCCTTTTGGTGTTAAGAGGCCAAGCAGAGGAGCAGGTGGAGTTATTTTTTTAAGCGTTGGCAATGAACTGGACAAGTGTCTCTCTTTTTCCCAGAATGTGGGCCACATTACTAAAAAGCTCACTAGCTTCAACTGCTGAGAAAAACTAAATGCTTTCCATGTTAGTAATTTTTTTTTCGGTATATAGGCCACCAGTTTAATCCATGTGTAGCTTTATTACGTACACAAATATTAGTTTCATATTAATGAAACAAGAAGTAAAACTATGTTGCATAATCAACTTGTCCATCAAAGTCATTGGTTCTGTTCAACGTCCACTGTCTGAGCTGCCTCATTGCCCAGGAACGCTCCTTACATAACGGAGGGCTAGTTACAATTTCTGTCCCCATTTTTTTCATCTTAATGTCTTAGGAGATGATAGTGTTCCCCTTCAGAGGAAAAAAAATCTTTGTTCTTTCTGCAATGACTCTTCGTCTTCATAGCTACATTGCCTTTATTTGGTTCTCTTTGGTTTTCACATAAGGGTTATAGTTTATTTTTTTAAGTTTTTATATATTTTTGAATGTATCTTTTTTTCAACATGAAGCCCTGTCAAAGGAGAATTTCTGGAACTTCTGGAACATACAAAGTTAATTTTTCTAAATCAGACAGACCTAAACAATATGGACAAATGCACACATAGGACAACATATATGCAAGTAGTGAGGAGCACAATAGTGTTTTGAACTATAAAGAGCAGCAATGGCAGACAAAGCTTTTGTCGAAGCATACCCACTTCCATCTTGGAGTCCTGTGCCTCTGGCCTCAGGGCAGCCCGCAGCAGTAGCTATAGAGGGGGTGGTCTGGGTCTCTGCTGTTGGTCCAGGCCATATGAATGTGATGGCTTTATTATTTAGATGGGAAAGGTCCCTGATGGGCAAGCGGATGATTTTGGATGGATTGTTGGTGACCTTAGTGAGTTTATTTCTATCGGTGATGGACAGCATGTTTAAGTAACCGGGGGAATAGTAGAAAAGGTGTTAGATTGGCCACGGAGCTTGCGTAAGATTTAGAGTTTCTCAGAATCAGAATCAGCTTTAATGGCCAAGTATGACACATACAAGGAATTTGACTCCGGCAACTTTCCTCTCCAGTACAGAACATAAATAAGTGAAATTAAAACGGAAATAAAAATAAATACAAATAAATAAAAAAGGATAATATATACACCAAACCAGGGTTATTGTACAGTAAGTATATACAGTAAGTATATACAGCAGTGCAGCGTTTTAGTTTATTGTTCATGCGAATGGACTCAGACTCTGTGACTATTCAGAGTTCATCAGAGCGACAGCCTGGGGGAAGAAACTGTTCTTGTGTCGGGTGGTTTGGCGTACAGCGCTCTGTAACGCCGGCCTGAGGGGAGGAGCCTAAACAGATTGTGGCCCGGGTGTGAGGGGTCAGTGGTGATTTTTCTGGCCCGCTTCCTGACCCTGGCCCGGAATAGGTCCTCAATGGAGGGAAGATCAGTACCTATTATCCTCTCTGAGGACCTGACTGTTCTCTGCAGTCTGTCCTTGTCTTGCCTGGTGGCGGATCCGAACCAGACAGAGATGAATGAGGTCAGGACAGACTGGACTATTGCTGTGTAGAATATGATCAGCAGTTCCTGAGGCAGGTTGAACTTTCTGAGCAGACGCAGAAAGTACAGCCTTTGCTGGGCCTTCTTCCTTATAGAGTCAATGTGGGAGGTCCACTTCAGTTCCCGTGTGATCCACCAGTACTTACTCAGCTCAACTTGACTCTGCCCTGATTCCATGGCTTTTCCTTTAACAGTAGTCGAGCTACGCCAGTCCAATTTTGAATACAATCTTTACTGTGATTCCATCAGGGCCAAATGCACATCATAAGGCTGTTGGTCAGTGATTGGCTAGAAGGTGATGTCAGTGGTTGTATTAAATGACAGACTCAAATAACAAACTAAGTGCCATTTTTAAAACCCACTACAGTAACTATGTGTGTAGTTTTTCTTGAATAAAAATAACAAAACCAGTGCTGTGGTCCAGTGTGGAGGAGCAGCCTTTCTGTGCTCTTCAGTGATTGTTGGTTGAAAATAAAATTCAGTGGGAATTAAATGCAACTGCAGGTACTCACTCTTAGGTTTTCAAAGAGGTGTCGGAGCTGAAGGCCTCTCATGGCTTCCAGCACTTCGAAGCACTGCCAAGAGAAACCGAGAAAGCTGAAATTAAAATGACCCCATTGTAATGAACCACAACGCCCAAGTGGGTCAAGCCAAAAGCTTTGAAATTAGTTAGAGGAAATGGTGCCATTTATGGTGACTAAATAGAGAGATTTGGGAGGGAGAGCTTCTACAGCCACTGCTGTGGTAGATTTGATAATGGATGATGATGAGTTTTTTATGTGTGTAATATTAATCATAAAAGGGTTGATTATTAAGCTTGATTAATAAGGGCTTCACAAGGGCTGTGCACACTGTAGTTGGTATTTTAGCCCATTCTTCCATGCAGATCTTCTCTGTAATATCAACTCCCTCCCACCCTGGATTGAGGTCTAAAGACTGGCTAGGCCACTCCAGAACCTTGAAATGCTTTTTATGTAGCCACTCATTCCTTGACAAGGGGGTGTGTTTGGGATCATTCAGTGCGTTCACATGCAGCAAGAGAAAATCAAATTATTACCTTGTCCGACTGAGATCAGACTTTTGAAATGCATGTATACACCTTAGTTCGAATTAAACTGAACCAAACCCAAGTTTCACAAATCAGAGGATGGGACCCATATAATGCGATTGGGAATCGCATTTCTCTACGACCAACCCCACGCCCCTGTCCATACTTACGTCCATACACCACCTCGAGAAGTTACGAGAAGTGAATCAACAACAACACAGTAGTAGTATAAGAAGAATATAGCAACTAAGACAAACATAAGTGGCCGATCCTGGTGCATTTTCATCAGTCCAAAAATGCACGATCGGCATTGTGATTGTGCACATCCTGCTTTTACTCCGTCTACTTCACTCCACCAGCCTCTGTTTACTGCCTGTGTTCAGCTTGAGGCTAAGCTATTTGTTCAGCTTGAGGCTAAGCTATTTAGGTAAAATAAGTGGTCAAATGCTAACAGAAAGGGGCACTTTACACCACCTTTTGTTTCAGATACACATGAACACAAAGACACAGTCATATATTCCATCCCTCTTATGCACATGCACTCTAAAATGCACACACTAGACAAACACAAATGGATACTGTAAAATCACTTATATGCTCCCAGATCTGGGTACTTATATCCCAGCAGAGGAACCACTTCCCAGACCCAGGAAGTGGACCCCTACCTCTAGGATGGAGAGAACCAGACCGCCATAGCCCCCATAGTAGCCAATTAGCCCACCAACCCTTTGATATCTTTTCAACAAATTTGCTAATTAACAGATGTTAGACAACAACACTTACAATGCACAGCAGTCATGTCTCCTGCCTGCTATGCGTCGTGCTATCCTATGTTATGCTCGATCACGTCTTTGGGATGGTAATCCTCAGGTCAGAAGTAACTGCAACTAACAAATGTGTTAGCCTAAGCAGGAGTGAAGTTTTTTTTGTAATTTTTTTTGGAAACCTGTGAACTACATATCCTGATAGGCTGGTGATTGTACAGCCTCCATAAACAGAATAATTTACAACTTTTAAGAAGATTGAACATAATCCAAAAAGAGTGAACTGAGCACTCTGACTCTTGATGCCACAAGCTAAAAGCAACCACAGAAGCCATGGGCAGTGGTTAACCAGTTATCTTGAAATGTTGTTCTGTAACACCATCGTAAAGGGGTGGAAGGTTAGGACAATTCTAAGGGCCCAGGCTGATGAAGGGCCCAGAGGAGCAGATCCCTATTTCTTTTCTTATTTCTCTTCTTTTTGTAATACATACTTTAAATGTGCTAAGGCCCCTCATGTACTCAGTGTGCATTTTGTCTGTTTTGACCATAGATTTAATATTTAACAAACAAATAATGTGTTTACTGTTTCAGCCACACCCCTCCCCCTCACAATGGTTCATTACACCTGAGCTGTTCGAGCTACACTCGCTACTGTAGCGGTACTTGCTTAATTGCTCTCTCTATGATGCAGTGCAGACAGTTACATAAGCATTCATGTCACATCAAGAGTCAGGGCATCAAAAACAAAGAAAGAAGGAAAGAGAAGACAGAACTCCGAAGTTGACAGTAAGGCACACAGTTTTTCAAAAAGAAAGGTAGCTTGCTCTATTCCTGTATTTCAAAACTTTCAGACTTAACTTATTTTTGTTGCTACATGACATGCTTTTATCTAACTATTTTAGTAAAAATAATTGCTGAATTATGATTTATATCCAACAGTAATAATACCTCTGTTGTCTAAGGGTTATCATGTCTCATAGACACAGATTCACCTGCCGCGGCACACCCACGTCCTCCTTCCTCCACGTCCCCCATCCCTGTCTCAGCCGAACAAGTGAGCCTGAGCGCAAAAATTCTGAAGATTGAGCCTCTAAACACGTCTTACCTACACGTGTTCTCCACATGATAACGTCACAAACCAAAAGTAATAGACATGCCTCAGAAATTACATAATCAGTTTGCCGTGTGTTCTGTGAAGTGACACTGCTGCTGCTAGGATCGATAGTGTCACATGAGACGTTATTAATATGAATGCCCAGAAAAAACAATATCAAATTGAATAAAACATGTGTGCAGTTACCTTTAGCTATAATGAGTTTACAAAATTAATATTTTCAAAAAATATATCAAGAAAACTAAATAGGGCAATAAAATAAAATGTTTCGTGTGTGTGCATGTGTGTGTGTGTACATTGACCTATACAGATGCAGAGTCAACTTTATTGCCTGCACCTCGTTCTTGTACTAATGAAACGCTTGGCTGTTATAAAGTGATGTTGAACATAACTTTTAGACCTGGATAACAACCATTTGATGTCTGGTTCAGTACTTGTTTAGTCCGGGACTGGTTGAGGCCGGACATTACTCCTGGTGTATCTTGATTTTGAGCCCTTTTGATCTAGCTACTTTTAGTCCTGGACTGATTTAGTAATAGGTTAGTTCAAGCTATGTTTTATGAGTGAGTATTTTGACCCAGCTAAAGCTTGTTGTTATATATCAGTATGTGTGAATTATGTTCTGTTGTGCTTGCAATTGCGATTGCGACAATAAATGTTCTCCCTTCTCTGTAAACAAGTGCATATTTGTGTATTTTTTTCTTGTTTTTGTAGGCTTTTTTACTCATTTTCAATTCAATTCAGTTAATTTTTATTTATATAGCGCCAATTCACAACAAACGTAATTCAAGGCACTTTACAACAAAAGTCATTTCAATCAATTATACGAACATTCCAATCAGTTAAAAGTTTTCTATGTAATTGAATCCCAGCAGATTGTGATGAGCCATGGACTTGAGGTTGTGCCTGGATCATGCAGACTCCAACCACAGCAATTCCTCAGCAATCCCTGATAATGAGCAAGAATGTAGCGACAGTTGAGAGGAAAAATTCCCCTTTAACATGAAGAAACCTCCGGCAGAACCTGGCTCAGTACAAGCGGTTATCTGCCACGACCGTCTGGGGGTCTTAGAAGACAGAGAAGAGACAGTATGGAAGAAGTTCGGTCACTTTGAGCATCATCTGGACCTATGTTCCCCATCCAGCAGGGGCTTTATAGTTGAGTAGGGTACCAGACCATCCAGCAAGGGGCTTTATAGTTGAGTAGGGTACCAGACCACCCAGCAGGGGACTTTATAGTTGAGTAGGGTACCAGACCGTGTGGAGCTTCTATTGGGAGAAAAATACTGAAAGAAAACTGGGTTAACAATCGCAATAACAGCTGAAAAAATATATCTCGAGAGAAGTAGAAGAGAAAAGTAAAAGAGAGAAGAAAAGGGGTCTGTCTGTTCTCCAACAGTCTAATGCTGAGTTCACACTGCACAGTTTGTCTGCGTCAGGCAACGGACTCAACGGATGAAGTTTGATGTATGTACTATTTGGCTTCCAAAGCTTGCTTCTGAGCAAAAAGGAGCGCGTGGGTGGGGCATCCTCTGTTGCTCTACGTTCTGAACTATGGCGGATCGTAACGTGAAAGCATTTGCTCCAGGAGCTGCTTATGGATGAGGTTCGGTTCTGAAATCTGCGTTTGTTGAAAATACTCTCACTGGACCCGCGCTTCATTCAAGATACATGTATAGTGACATCACTACAGTGAGACACTCTGATTGGTTGCCGCACTGCGTTAACTGCGTTGGGTCCGTCAAAAGTTCGACTTGCTGAACTTCTGCATTGCTTGTGTTGCTACGTTGCCGTATGAAACGCAAGTAAAGTTGACGGAGCCAACGTACACAACGCACAGCAGAGACTTTGACGGACCTCTGACATACTCAAACCATAGACTTTACATGTAATCTTGCCGCGACTGACGCTGACGTTTGGTGCAGTGTGAACGCAGCATAAGCCTATAGCAGCATAACTACAAAAATAGCTCACAATAACCTAAGCCACTCTAACTATAAGCCTTATCAAAAAAGAAGGTTTTAAGCCTAGTCTTGAAAATAGACAGAGTATCTGCCTCATGGACTAAAACTGGGAGCTGGTTCCACAGAAGAGGAGCCTGATAACTAAAAGATCTGCCTCCTATTCTACTTTTAGAAATCCTCGGAACTACCAGTAGACCTTCATTCTGAGAAAGAAGTGCTCTGTTAGGAAAATATGGAACAATCAGATCTCTGATGTAAGATGGAGCTTGATTATTAAGGGCTTTATAAGTAAAGAGGAGGATCTTAACCTGTATTCTGGATTTAACACGGAACCAGTTGAGAGAATCTAAAACAGGAGAAATTTGATCTCTCTTTTTAATATTCATCAGCACTCTTGCTGCAGCATTTTGGATCAACTGAAGGCTTTTAATTGCATTTTGTGGGCTTCCTGATAATAAGGAATAACAGTAGTCCAGCCTTGAAGTAACACATGCATGGTTAGTTTCTTTGCATTACTCCTGGACAGGATGTTTCTAATTTTAGCTAAATTCCAGAGGTGAAAGAAAGAAATCTTGGAAACCTGTTTAATATGGGATTTAAATATCATGTCTTGGTCAAAAATTACACCAAGGTTCTTTACATTATTACCAGAGGCCAAATTAATGCCATCCAGATGAAGTGATTGACTCGGCAATTTCCTTTTTAAAGGTTCTGGTCCAAAGACGACAACTTCTGTCTTGTATGAATTTAACCCAGTGGCCAAGGGAGTAGGTTTGATTTGGGATTGGTGGGGACACAAAAGTGCTCCAAGGCAGCACTCTTGAAAGTTTAAGTTTTTTGCAATAGCAATCATAAATTCACATCATGCAGATGTTATAAGTTAAAGTAACTAATGAAAGACAAGAAGGCAAATTCGAAAGGTTCTAATTTTTACTCTTTAGTGTAGGGCTGTAGTGCAACTCTGCATCATGTCAATTAACATACTATCAACAACATTGGAAATGCATGATGAGGCTTCTTGGATTTAAGGCCCTGGTTTTAAAGCCACATGAAGGAATCATTGTTATTTAGATCATCATCATACCAACATTTTTTAACTGCTATTTTAATTGCTATTTTTCTCTGCCTCCTCCAGCCTCTCTCCCATCATATGCTCCTACTTCCCTTCCTCTACCTTATCTGGTCTCTCCTTCTCCATCTCCTCCAGCAATTACAAAAATATGTTGATGCATGACAAACAGATTAGGGATAGAATGAGCATAGAGTTTGATGGTAAAGTTATTGCCTGAGCAAAAAAGGCCTTTACTTTCACATTATTTTTAAGTGTAATTTATTCCCCAAAAAGTATGGATACATAAAATCACATGATCATCTAGAATATGAGGTTTTAGTGTATTTACACCATACATTTGCTGTTTTTCTACATGAATACATGAAAATAATTTAATAAAATGAATTAATTAATAAGAGGAATTTTGGATAGGAAAGGAAGGTTAGAAATAGGTCTGTAGTTAGCAAAGCCATCTTGACCCAGGGAGGGTTTCTTAAGTAAAGGTTTAATTACAGCAACCTTAAATTCCTGTGGCATATATCCATTTATTAAAGATGCGGCTAAACATGTGTCACTGGTCTGATCGGGCAGGGGACCAGAAAGGATTACACAGTCCGACATATTTTTAGCAAACTTACACACCGAAGCAACACTAATTTTAGTGACCTCCGATTGGCGTAACCAGGTTTCATTACCGCCAGTGTGAATAACAATCTTACTGTATTTCCACTTATCCTTAGCCAGCAGTTTGAGGTGGGATTTTACGTTGGATTTTTACATTTCTCAGTGGGTGCGTCACTGAGTGGGGAAAATCTGTTAGAAATGCGAACAGGTTGGTGGTACCGTTTAGGCTGGGAACTATGCCCGTCACCACTGAGATCCCACCTTCGTGGGTTCTGTTGGAGGGCCGCAAGGTGGTTCCATCCTTGTTGGCTTGCGTTGGCTAACGGGCCTCGACTATTTACTGTATTCTCAACAACGCGGTGTCGGGCCTCTACCTATGAAACCCTTGCCTCCAAAGCTACAAAAATGCTACATTTATTGCACTTGCCATTATCACTAAAGGAGGCGGGGGAGTAACTAAAAATCTGAGACAGAGAACAGAAGAGAGGAGCCACAGAGGGAAAAGGAGAGCTAGACGGAAGAGAGGTAGCCATAGTTGCTACGAAGCTAAGCTAATGAGCTAGCGAGATCTTAGCACACCAAGAACAACCGTGTGAAATACAAAGGGTTCCCAAAACGGAAAGTACACCAACTGGAAATAAGTGTAGTGGTGTGCTTATGTGTTAAAATAACTTAGAAAGACCTCAACAAAGAGAAAAATACTGTAGATCAATCGAAGGCAATCTGAGCACTATTGAGGAATTTTAATGTCTGTCCTGTGGAGGTCTCATTTATGAATGAGTTGTGTGACTGTGTAGAAGTAGAGACAAACAAGCAGCAGCACTGTAAAAAGTGGACTGTTGAAGTAGGTTGTTTCTCTTTTGCCAATTTTACTGTGGAGGTCTCATTTATGAATGAGTTGTGTGACTGTGTAGAAGTAGAGACAAACGAAGCAGCAGCACTGTAAAAAGTGGACTGTTGAAGTAGGTTGTTTCTCTTTTGCAATTTTACTGTGGCGGTCTCATTTATGAATGAGTTGTGTGACTGTGTAGAAGTAGAGACAAACGAAGCAGCAGCACTGTAAAAAGTGGACTGTTGAAGTAGGTTGTTTCTCTTTTGCAATTTTACTGTGGCGGTCTCATTTATGAATGAGTTGTGTGACTGTGTAGAAGTAGAGACAAACAAGCAGCAGCACTGTAAAAAGTGGACTGTTGAAGTAGGTTGTTTCTCTTTTGCAATTTTACTGTGGAGGTCTCATTTATGAATGAGTTGTGTGACTGTGGTAAAAAGTAGAGACAAACAAGGCAGCAGCACTGTAAAAAGTGGACTGTTGAAGTAGGTTGTTTCTCTTTTGCAATTTTACTGTGGAGGTCTCATTTATGAATGAGTTGTGTGACTTTGTAGAAGTAGAGACAAACGAAGCAGCATCACTGTCAAAAGTGGACTGTTGAAGTAGGTTGTTTCTCTTCTGCAAATTTACTGTGGCGGTCTGATTTATGAATGAGTTGTGTGACTGTGTAGAAGTAGAGACAAACAAGCAGCAGCACTGGTAAAATAGAGGAGCTGTTTAAGTAGGTTGTTTTTCTCTTTTGCCAAATTTTTACTGTGGAGGGGTCTCATTTATGAATGAGTTGTGTGACTTTTGTAGAAGTAGAGACAACGAAGCAGCCATCAACCTGTCAAAGTGGACTGTTGAAGTAGGTTGTTATTCTCTCTGCAAATTTACTGTCGTGTCTGATTTAGGAAATGTAGTTGTGTGACTGATGTAAAGTAGAGACAAACAAGCAGCAGCACTGAAAAAGTGGACTGTGAAGTAGATTGTTTCTCTTTTTTGTTTTTTACTGTGAAGGTCATTATATTTATGAATGAGTTGTGTGTCTTGTGTATAAGTAGAGACAAACAAGCAGCAGCACTGTAAAAATTGGACTGTTGAAGTAGGTTGTTTCTCTTCAGCAATTTACTGTGTGCGGTCTGTTTATTAATGAGATGTGTGACTGTGTAGAAGTAGAGACAAACAAGCAGCAGCACTGTAAAAAGTGGACTGTTGAAGTAGGTTGTTTCTCTTTTGCAATTTTACTGTGGTGGTCTGATTTAAGAATGAGTTGTGTGACTGTGTAAAAGTAGGGACAAACGAAGCAGCAGCACTGTAAAAAGTGGACTGTTGAAGTAGGTTGTTTCTCTTTTGCAATTTTACTGTGGCGGTTTGATTTAAGCGGTTTTGTGTTATAAACTGTAATAAAGTCAGAGAATGGAGGGAGAATTTGACCGAGAGACTGAGGATGATGGCTGGGGGCCAGGAATTAAGGAAAACCTAGGAGAGCAACTGGCTTTGGTGTTGGATGTGATGGACTCCACAACTCCTCCAAATAGAGTAGAAAAAGAGAAGGCTTTGTTGAAAAAGACCTCAGAGAAGTTGTTGAAAGAGAAAGGCAAGAGTAAGGATAGCCCAGGCAACTGGGGAAAGATTTGGTTCACTAAAGCTGAAAAAGCTAAAAAGCAGGAAGAAAAACAGAGAGAGATGGTAGAGACGTGTAGTGTGTTCGTACAGAGAAAAGTGAAGGGAGAACTTGAGAAAGCAGTCACACAGAGGACTACATATACCAATTGGGCAATGTTGTGGAAAACTGCTAAAAGTAAGATGACAAAACACAAGAGTCCCCTACCCGCCTCCATACACCTCTGTACCTGCCTCTGCTCCACCAGCAGGACTGTATCCAGTATATGACATAACAGGCGGTAAGTTGGCTATATTACACACAGGGCCCCCGGATTCAGTGGATGGGGAGTCTGATCACGACCCCCCAGGGGACCGGGATGACCGGATGTCCATGACCTCCTCCTCTTCCCATAGATCTAAGGATTCACATGATAGCTGTGGATGTGACTCACGGGGATCCGAGCTGCTTCAGCCTGGACCATTCCAGGACAGACAGAGAAGGGAGTTAACTCCAAATCCACAACGCCCCATACTGGATATGATCCTCCCACTTCCCCCTCAACCTGGCTCATTCCTGATCAGCCCAAATATCCACCATGCCGGTCACCCCCCAGTGGTTCTATGGTGTATGAACCACACACAAACCCAACTCCACCGCCCGGGTCAGCACGTGGTCTGACACACGGCAAAGAAGAAAACACGGAGAGGGAAGCAACCATTTTTGCCCACCTCCAGGGGCGGGAGGAACGATCCCCATATCGCACTAGAGCATACACCAGGAATCAGCAGCAACAGGACACTGTTGAGCGACATCTACTAGAAGACCTAGACATGCCCCCCACCACTTCACTTCAACTCCCCATTGTCCAAGCAGGGAGACATGACATATATCAACCATACACATTAGGGGATATTGAAGCCTTGATTAACAAACTCCCACCCTTATCAGAAGGGGGAGACCCTTGGCTAAGGGAACTAGAAAAATACACGGCGGGGGTCACCGTAGCGTTAGGAGATTTTAGGGCTCTTGTCACCAGGTGTAGTTCTGTAACGCAAATCAGAGAGATAGAACAAGAAGCTTTGACTGAGACATTACCCAACCACACACCTCTCACACGGGTTTTGGACAGGCTTAGGCCAGTAATTCGAAAGAAATATCCAGCTAAGAACCATGGAGTACCCAAGTTCACATGGGATGGGTCTGAGAACCCAACCACATACCTAGAGAAGGCTAAAGAAATGTGGGTGGAACAAACAGGACACCACCCAGGGCGAGAGAATACTCACGGCATGTGGTTCAGGAGTGCTGTTCTGAAAGGTGTTCCCCTACCAGTCCGAGAAAAGATGGAGAATAATCCAGACCTCCACCACTGTGACTTCCAGAAATGGAAAACTCATCTAGTGTTTCATCTAACACAAATACAGACAAAGGGAGAAAAAGAGTCAGATGCTTTACAAGACCTACAGAAACAGTTACTGAAGGTCCAGTTAGAAGCAGCTAAACAGTCACTCTCAGAAAAACACAAACCGGCTAAAAAACAAATGGTGGCTATTACAGCACCTCCTCCACCAGTATCACAACAACCAGAATTATACCCTGACCCCTGGGCACCACCAGGACCATCTCCACAGTATCCACCACCAATTCCATATCCACAGGTGAACCTCTTACAGATACCTTATCCTCCTCCGGGTGCTCCAGTCTACCCACAAGCAGGCCCTATGAGAGACATGAGGTTTGGACACAGGGGTAGGGGACAATGGGGACCGGTAAGAGGAAGAGGGGGTCCTCCCAGAAACCCCCAAGACATTTGCTATCACTGCACGACACCAGGACATTGGGCCAGGGACTGCCCGCATAGACAGTACCCCCCACGAGGAAGAGGAGGGTTCAACCAACAAGGACCACCCAGGGGACACACTCATCAGATGCCTATGACTGATTGGCAGCAGTGGGAAGGGCAGCAATAACACACCCCAGACAGAAACAGGGGTAGCAGGAGAAACACGGCGGATGCTATGCTACCCATCACAGTGGATGGCTCCTCAGAACCTTTCCTAGTGGACACAGGGGCAACCTGCTCCGCAATGAAACACCTGCCAGCATGCAAATTGTCTACAGACAGCCTCACTGTGACTGGTTTCTCGGGGACTCCACAAAATCTGCCATTTTCTATACCACTCCCAACAACAGTGGGCGGACAAACTCTGATGCACAGCTTTCTACACTCACCCTCTGTGCCCATCAATCTGATGGGCAGGGACTTATTGATCAAGTTGGGTGCCACTATTCTGTGTGGACCGGATGGACTAACAGTCACATTTCCGAATGGAACGTCTCTAAGTTGCGGAGACACATCATCCTCCTCTGGGCTTTACTTAATGAAAGAAGTGACAAGCCCACAAGTGGACATATATTGGGGACTTCTCTTGCCCGCGGGTCCAATGGACCAGGGTATAATGAAACAATACATGCAATGGAAACCATGGATTGATCAAATTCACCCATATGTCTCTCTTTTATGATAAAAACCGGTGTGACTGGTACCAAGAGATGTTTGATGCTCAAATACAGGGAAAACACTGGAGTATCCAGAATGAGGATATTTTCATGGCCCCTGAGGGAGTTGCGGCCGCAACTATTCTAACACCTGAACAAAAGGAGTGGTACATGATGGAGGAGGAGGCTGCACCTCACGTGTCCCTTGCCTTACACCCAGGGCATCAGGCAATGGAACTGGGGGGAATGGTTAAACGTTCCTTGGCCGCAACAGACTGGAGGCATTCTGGTGTGCCTTATGTTAGATATTCTGACTCCCTGAAAACATACAGGATCACAACGTCTGCAACTGACTCCTGTGTCCTGGATGATCAAGAACTCACCAGATGGCATGGCAGAGAAAAAACTGACCATATTGGGGCAACTGAAATGTTGGACACCTTACCAGATTCTTTATGGTCCACATCACCAACTGATGTGGGCAAAGTAGATATTATGCCAGTCACATTTGACATTGACACAGATCATCCCTTGTGGGTACCACAGTACCCACACAAACCGGCAGCTCAGGCAGGGATCTAGTCAACCATTGCTGGCTCACAGCGGCAGGAGTTTTGGAACCCTCAGGTTCCTGTTGGAACACACCAATTTTACCAGTAGAAAAAAAAGGAACTGGTAAATATCGTATGGCCCACGATCTTAGACGGGTCAATGAGCTTTTGAAAACACCTACTGTGCCTGTACCCAACCCGTACGTGGCACTAACGAACCTGGATCCTCAGCACTCCTGGTTCACCTGTATTGACTTGGCCAACGCTTTTTTCTGCCTGCCTTTGGCAGAAGAGCTAAGGGATGTTTTTTCCTTTACCTTTAAGGGGCAACAATGGCGCTATACGCGGCTCCCACAAGGTTTGGCTCTTTCACCCGGCATTTTCAATCAGGTTCTTAAACAACAACTCCAGTCCTGCCAACTTCCAGATAATTGCACTCTAATACAGTATGTAGATGACCTACTTTTGGCTGCACATAACCCAACTGATTGCATGGAGGCAACCAGGATGGTTCTGCAACACTTAGCTAACCTTGGTTTTAAAGTAAGCAAGGACAAGCTGCAAATCGCAAGGAAACAAGTTTCCTTTTTGGGACGGATGGTATCGCAAAAGGGGGTGTCTCTTTCCCCTGACCATCGTTCCTCTATTCTACATCACCCTTTGCCCCGAACAGTAAAGGACATGCTATCCTTCCTCGGTTCGACTGGGTATAGTCGAAATTTTGTTTCGGACTATGTGGGTCTGACTGAACCCCTTAGGGCACTGGTTCGTCAGTTAGGAATGCGTAATTTGTCTGCCACATTACAATGGACCTCTGAAGCTGAGGAGGCATTTATTGCCTTAAAACAACGTTTTAAGGCAAACCCAGATTACACGCTACCTTTCTACTTAGATGTTTCTGGAACAAAAGGCCGCATGAATGGTGTTTTGTTCCAGAAAAAAGGGGGAAATAGAGTAGTACTGATGTACACAAGTGTAATGTTGGACAACATGGAAAAACGCCATCCACAGTGCACACAACATGCTGCAGGACTAGCAAAACTTTTGCAGAAAAAAGCACACCTGGTGATGGGGCATCCATTAAAGGTTCTCACAACGCATAGTGTAGTAGCATTTGTAAACTCTCAAGCATTTACCATGACCTCTTTAAGACAGAGGAGATTGTGCAACATTCTAGACGCACCCAACGTTACATACACGCATGAAGGAATCAATATGGCTGATCAAATGGGGGAAGGAGAACCTCATCAATGTGAGGCAAGAGCCATCAAGGAAGAAAAAGTCAGGGAAGGACTCCATGCCCAACCTATCCCAGATGCCATTACCTGGTTCTCAGATGGGTGCTGTTACCGGGATGACCAGGAAGGACTCAAAGCGGCATGGGCCATAGTGGAACACACCCCAGAGGGGTGGAAAACAGTGAAAGCAAAAAGACTGACAGGACAACAGTCAGCTCAGAGGGCTGAACTCAGAGCAGTGATAGAAGCCCTTAAAATGGGACAAGGAAAGAGACTTAACCTCTATAGTGATTCTGCGTATGCAACAGGAGCAGTACACGTAGAACTAAAGCAGTGGCTCAGAGCAGGGTTTGTGACTGCAGGAAACAAACCCATCAAATATATAGAGGAAATGAGAGAACTCGCTGAGGCGGTGCAAGAACCCACAGAAGTTGGGATCATCAAATGCAAAGGGCATAGCCAAGGCACGGACTTTGTGTCTCAAGGAAACAACGCAGCGGATGCAGCGGCCAAAAAAGCAGCAGGGTATCAGGCGACTCACATAATGGTAAGTAGCCTGACGCCAGAAGACGAGACCCGCCCACAAATCACGGAAGAAACATTGGCAGAACTTCAAGGTAGGGTTTCACCTGAAGAAAAGAGTGTCTGGTTGGCCAGAGGGGCCACCAGAACACAGGGAATCTGGAGAGGTCCAGACGGACGACCAATACTACCACCAGGATTGAGACAAACAGCCATGGAAGAAGCCCATGGGGTGGGACATGTAGGAGTAGGTCAAATGATGACCAATTTGAAACATTGGTGGCATCCACACATGAGAGACATGGCCAAGTATTTGGTAGACACCTGTAAGGAATGTCAAAAGTTTAGTGTCAAGAACACTATGAAAATACCACAAGGCAGGTTTCCAATCCCAACATGCCCAGGCAAAGAAATCATTATTGATTACACAGACATGACAGAAAGGGTAAAAGGTTACAGGTACCTTTTAGTATGTGTTGACGCGTATACGGGATGGCCAGAAGCATGGCCCTCGAAAGCAGAGGACAGTAAACACATTGTAAAATGCCTGATAAACCATTACATACCACACCACGGTTTTCCTGAAAAAATCAGGTCAGATAATGGAACTCACTTCAAAAATAAGGATCCACAAGAGGTAGAACAGATGTTGGGGTTAAAACACAAATTTGGGACAGTATACCATCCTCAGTCTCAAGGAAAAGTGGAAAGAATGAATCAATCACTGAAAAACAAATTGGCAAAGATCTGTGCACAGACTAAATTAAACTGGGTAGATGCACTTCCATTAGCATTAATGTCCATAAGGAGTTCAGTAAATAACTCCACAGGGTTCACTCCACATGAACTACAGACAGGTAGACCATTTCCTGGGCCCAGCACTAAATTACCTTTGTCTGCAGACAACAATGAGAAACTGAGTAAAAGAGTGTATTTTAACATATTGCAAAGTGTGGTATCTCAGTTTTCCAAGCAGGTCCAGGACCAAAGAGGCGAAACGGAGGTCACCAGCTCACCAGAAGTCGAGTGGGTGTTGCTAAAGGTCACTAAGAGAAAGTGGTCAGAACCCAGGTGGACGGGCCCATACCAGGTGGTGGAGAGGACGTCTCATGCTGTTCGCCTGAGAGGAAAAGGAGAGACCTGGTATCACTGGAGCCAGTGCGCCCCCACGGAGGGACCTCAGAGATCCCTCTCTGAGACAAAGAAAGATCTCCAATTAGGTGAGGAGGCCAAATAGTGGGGCAGAATAATCCCCGGCCAAATCACAGGACTCAGGGTAGTCGACCCCTGAGTCCACAAAGAAGAAGAGGACTGGGACTAGAAGTAGACGACCAGGAGGAGGAACAGAAGGCCAGCCAACGGCTACAAAGACAAAGAGCGAAACCACACTTCCCAGCTGCCAGGAGCCAGAGAGGGGGAAAGGAAGTGCCAGGTTAAGAAGAGCAAAACTTGTAACTATTATCATTTATCATTTTACTATTTTCACCTCTGCAGACTAAATAATCACTTGTATATCTAATCAACTTTGAAGCAAAAATGACAACCTCTTGGCTCCACATACTTGTGTGTTTTGGTGTATAATCATGGCTGTATTTCTGTGGGGACTCCTGAGAGCAGTGGGACTGGCCTAAGTGCTGAGAAGTATTGACAGGGTCGCAACGCACCCGTGATCCATGATATTTTGGATCACTAGACTAACGTGGCCCGAAGAAGGTAGAAACGGGCAGATAGAGTATCACGAAGGATATACCCTTATGTGGACAGCTAGTGGGGCCGATAGACACCGCCTAATATATCAGGACTCGTGTAGACGGTGGGAGCAAACCCGGTGGGTTCGCGATTTCCCAACATCTGCTGAGCAAGTTGAGATACTCCTAGGTCTCTGGGAAGCGCTCACAGGTCAGAATTTAGTAACAAAACTCGGAGTGACACCAGAAGGGTTAATAAATTAAAACAGGATGTGGGGTAATTGGAAACTCACTCTGGGAGTAGGCATCCTATCATTACTTTTAACCAATGTGGTACTATTTCTATGCAAAGAATGGCCATACAATAATGGTGGTTCTTCGAAACCCCTGACAACCGGTCGTTACACAATATATAGGACGAAAAAGGAAATAGACATAAAACCTCACGCAGCTTCGGAATGCAGCAAATATGGCGCTCCTAGCTGGTTCTCCACGTTTTGCATCCCGGAAGGCAGTACAGGAATAATCATACTACCCATTGACACCCTCACCTATAAAGGGCAACATGCGCGGGACTACAAAGGTTATCCAAATTGGTATATCACCAATGATCAAAAGGACACTAGCTGGTCCACCTTAGTTGCAGACCCAAAAGGGTATGACTGGAGCCCGTATACCACAGCGGCCTTTGCCAAACACATGCGTCCCTTAGTGAACAGATTAATCACTACGGCCATCTCCCCTGCTCCCCAGGACTCTACACACATGATGATTGCTCTCTTAGGAGAAGAACCTGTGGAAGAGAATGAAGAGGATGAGTTTGAAGTACTTTAAACATTTTTTGAGGTGTGCTTTTCTAACATGATTATGATTTTTGATATGTTTATTTACTCTCTAGCTACTAACGGTGTGCACTGCTTTGACTTATATTGAACTCTTAAGAGAGTTCAAAAGGGGGATTATTGAGGAATTTTAATGTGATTAAATGTTTTATGCTTGCTGAAAGTAACCAAGGCTTGCAGATGGGCCTGCAGATGTAATAGAGGGTTGTTTTTCAGAGATGTGCAGTACCAGGCTCTACCAAATATGGAGTTATTGTTTTTAGGGAGAAGCTGCAGACTAGGCGCCGCCAGGTACCCGTTATCTCGCAACCAGTAACTCAATGTGTGTGTGGGGAAATAAATCAGCAAATGTATTGGTGTGTATGTGCTGTGAGCCATCATGTTGAATGAATAAAACAAGCCTGTCTGCAGAAGAGCTTCAGAACACTTTGGACTCAGCTTGCTGGGGACAGGTCTTCTCCACGCTCTGCAGAGGTGAAACTGAATTAAGTCTCAGCCAGGTTTTTCTCGACTGAAGATTTGAAGCTCCAACGAACTCCTGAACGCGGGGGTGGTTGATTGACCACGACAGCACCAAACACCAAGCAGCTCCAAGGAGCTTAGCAGTGACAACAGGATATCCCTTTAGCTGACCGGTTAGCATCCATGACTCTCACCCGGGAGTCGTGGGATTAAATCCCGCCTGGACCCTCGTTGTGTACCTTGCCAAATTTGGCATTGCTTGCAGGATCCATGTGATACTGGTAATAAGTCCATTGATTCGAAATTGGTTGCACCCTGCCCGGGAGCACAAGGTCATGCTTGTGATAAGAGGGGAAGAGATGTGATGGTCTGTAGGTGCTGTCACTATGGCTCCGATAGATCATGTGCCCTTGCTGCTTGGCCACTGGGATATCCCTTTGGCTGACTGATTAGCGTGCATGACTCTCACGCGGGAGTCATGGAATCAAATCCTGCCTGGGCCCTCGTTATGTACCTTGCCACAGTGATAATCGGCAGACTGAATCTGACGCCACGGAGCCTCAGTAAAAGCTGCAACGGAGGTACGCCCTACGCAGGCCACGCCCAGCCAGCACCTGGACACCCAGATCTACCAGTCCCCGGGTCCAGATCCCGCCCCACGCAGAGCGCCGAAACCAGGGGCCCAGCCAATGACAGCCCCCCCAAATGTACCGACACGGCAGCGGAACAAACAGAACCGGCAGGAGGCCGAAGTGCCAGGCACGGTCTCCACCGACCCACAGAACGGCACCACCTTGTATACCTACATTTATTGTGTACCTTGCAACCCCGGCACCTCTATGAGAGGTGCCCCAGTCTATCCAAGGAAGACGCCGGCCTGAAACAGCAGCCGCCGGACACACCGGCCCACCCAGGGCCAGCCATGCATGCACCAGGACCGGGCCGCATCCGGGCCCCCAGCCCCAGGCATCGAGAACCACCATCGACCAGGGGCATCACTCACCGACAGGGAGTGACGGAGGGGAAAAAGATGCACCAGACCAGAGGACAGCTAAACACCCAACCTTAAAGTAGACATAGACATACAGAGCCAATCATACATACCCTCTTACGCGCACACATTCTCACCAACACAGGACACCCGAAAAAGGACGCTGTACATTCATTCATACGTCCCGCCCAATTCATACTCTATACTCCCAGGCCCAGGGACAGACGTCCCAATAGATTAACCTGCCCCTGCATCCGGGAAACGAACCTCTTGCAGGACGGAGACAAGCAGACCGCCAAGGTCACCACACCGGCAAGAGTAGCCCACCAGCCCAGGTCCCCGACCAGTCGGCCTGATATGCCATCCGGGCTCTAACCCCTGATATCCCAACGAAAAGGGGTGTGGGAAGCCCCTCTCCCCCCGCTCGATTGTGGTGTTGTTGCGTATTGTTCTAATGTGCACTTAACACAGAGGGGTGGGACATGGGAATGCTGCCGGGCACCCCCATCTCCCACCCTGGCCCCAAATGTCTGGATGCAGTTAGGCAGTGGGCACCGGCACCACAGGCGAGGCCCCCTATAAGGGGGCCTACAAGGGGCCTCACCTCCAGCGCCGAGGTGCATCCACCGCCAGGTCCCTACATGTGCGTGTGTCATGTAAATGTTGCAAGTGTAAGTGTCTTAGTTGTACAGTAAAATTGGGACCCAGGCCGCCACCGGGTAGGGAAGACGGAAACTCCATCCTGCACCCCAGTGACTTACCCACGTCGCAAGGCCCTTGTTAATAGTAGAATGAAGGAGCAGGTAGACAGAGGAATTCAGGGATGGGGCGGAAATGACTGAGGTGACACTATGCCATCCCCAGGGAGCCAGCTCCCCTGCTTACTCCAATAGGCACCCCCGTTCTGCATGATCCACCAGGGGTGGGAGGCCCCGGCATGTCAAGTCGGGGACACCGGCAGCCGCACCACCCAGGCCATCCCCCCGTCTGGGGAACTCAGAAGTGGAAGGGGCCACTTGGTGCAGAGGCTGAAGAAGACGAGAGGTGGACCCTTAGGGCTCACTGCGACGGCCTAGTACCAATGACCAAGAAACACTTTAAATTGTACAGTACTTGAAAGTAGCTTCATTTGACTTTATTGCTTGCAAAACAGTAAGATGATTCTTGGCTGTGGGGCTGCAATAGATGAGCAGCTACAGACTGAAATATCTGAAAATTACTCAAAGTGTATGTATGTTTAAAGGATTTATACATTTAAACAAAATTTTGATTATAAAATTACAATTCTGACAAAACTCAGAATAAAAGTTCCCAGTTGTGTCTAGAAAAGAGGAAATATTGATATATACCATGGGTAACAGATGATGAAGCATGTGCTGTTGCAGCAGAAGGAACCTTGGAGTCATTAGCATCAGGTATTAGTATACTGTAGCTACAGACTCATCTTCGTCAGTAGACCTGAAAATTATTAAAAAACCTAAATAAATAACTCCCGGTGTATACAACTTTTTCATATGCAATCAATGCTAAACCAGAGGAATGGCATCATTTTATATATTTTGTAAGAATCATGTTTGTAAGATTCATGTAATCAGTGATTAATTGTAAATTACGCAACATTTAGAAGAATATTATCATAACATAACATTTCATAATATCCAGTTAGTTCTAATAACAACCAGGTCATCTTAAATTGTATTATTTTCTGACTTCATAGTAACTCCAATAAATTTTGTTCCACTAATTGCCACAAATATTCAACAGCATTCAAATACAATTTGCTCTTGCAAAAACATTGTATTTCAATATATCTTCAACATCCGAAGAGCATCACATCTATAGATCTATAAAATCTGGTCCGTAATGGTGGCCATTCAGATTTCAGGGGTGACACTGGCCACCCCTGGCCCCCACCGCTTTGGCTCACCCGCCCCAGGCCGCTCCTCCATCAATTCACGGCTCGCGCCAGCTGACATGTTGCCCCGCACCGAGTAATCTGGTGGGACTCAAGAAATTGCATCAACAGCCTGAATGGTTAATGTAAATATGCCATTCAGATTATTCTGACCTGATCAAATTCAATTGGATCAAATTTCCTTCCGCTCAAGAAGTTATTTGTTCCGGTAGTTTGTTCGATCGGTGCATGTAAACTTCCATTCAAAATGCAGGTCTTTCCTACAGAAGTCTGTTAAGTCATGCTTGAAATCCGTTGTCTTAATTAAACGGATTTAGTTCATAATTCGATTACATGCATAAGAATGAAGGTCCGAGCATAAAAAAAGATAATAATAAATGAATGAATAAATAAAAAACACATCATAAATGAAATAACATCAGTCCTCCACCTCAAATCGGCACAGCCATGGTGGTTTGCAGAGGAGATCCGTTTCTTCTTCTATGCCTTTTTTCTGTGTTTTAGATAGTTCTGCATGTGTCTACACAATTCATGCCTTTCAGAAATACAGCTCACTTAAACGCCTTTTTAATTCGATAGATGTGCAATCTATGATCAGTTTAAGGATATTTGCACAGGTAAACATAACTAGCGACATACTTTCGGATAATCCACACGTACTGCGAATTTTTTTTTTTTTCAAATTAATTTAAAATTATGTTTGACATCCAGGTTTAGGCATTTTCTCATTAGAAAAGTATCTTTGCTGGTCTGTGACCTAGGGGTCGGGACATAGAACTTGTTGGTTAAGTTGGGTAACTTGTCCTGCAGCGAGAACTTTGAAACGGTGCGCTATTTCGTATACTTCTCCGGAGTCCCTGGGCCTTGCTCTCAGGTTATCTTAACTCTGCCGCCAGTATCATTCCCTAGATACGGTCTTTCGTGTCTACCTCAGTCCTCTGCCACGAGCGTGCCATACATCCACGATCGGTTCGCCTTAGTCGAGCCCTGTCGTACAGGGATGTGGCTCCGGCACGAATTCCTCTCCCCTTCGGAGCTTTAACCATTTCGTCTCCTATCGATGCTGCTCCTCCCATCTGTTTCGGAGCTACTACCGAAGGTCTCATTTCGCTTCAGGCTGGACCCAGAGTTCATCTCCCAGTCTGCCCTCCCTTTCTCAGCTCTCCTTGGGCTTTACCCCCTCGTAATCACAGCCCTTATTCGGGACACAAATGGTCGCAAATATCAATCCTCATCCACTCAGACAATGCAGCCATTACGGAAATTATTGATAAAGGTGGTCCTCATACACCCACCATCAGAAATTCAGAGCCCCGGCTCGACCTCACCACCGCATCTCAGAAGTCAATCTTCAACAGTCTCTCACCCGATATTCGGATCATAGGCTCAGACTGCAGATCTCAACTAAACTCCAGTCCTAACAGCTTCAGCAACAATCTTCAATTGCCTCCTCAGCGTCGCGACCTCATCGCATCTCGGAAGTCCATCTTAAACAGTCTTTCCCCTGATACCCTCTCCGTCTACCTGTCCAGCTGGACCGTCTTCAAGGCCTCTCACGTAACGTACGGTCTTTCATTCTTATTCTCCCGCCAACCTGCCTGATCGTCACTCTCCAGTTCAATCATATTTATACTATATATATTTATATAATCTGCGTAGCCACCATCAAATCTTATGACTCAGATCAGCATCTTCATTAAGCTGGGGAGGGGTAGCCCCTGTCCAGCCCTCGATCATAGCCACATTTGCTATCGAAAGGTTTTAAAAGCTAGAACCTCCCTCAGCTAAACATCGCTTATGCTCACCTCCGACCTTTTCACCCGTTGCATTCTTATGCTTCGCTCCTGCTATCTATCCCATTCATCAACCTATCTCCTCAGTCCACACTCTCCTGCACGCCTGCTTCAATTTCCTGCATTGTTCCGAGTTCGCCCCCTCTTCAACCATACACGACTATGTATTCATCCCTGTCTCTGGCATCTCAATTTCAGTCAGGACACCCTCATTTGCATCCTATGCCGAAGCAATACAGACCAGCTCTGTATTTCAGTCTGAATCAGCCTATTCCACCTCAGTTCTAACTTCAGCCCCTTACAAACCAATCCCTGCTAATCAAGCTATATTCTTAATCTAATCTGATTGTTCCTAACAGAGCTGTCGTTGCAACTACCGGCCTTGTTTCTCTCAGCGTTCTTCTCTTCATAGAAGCTCCAACCGCTTGTTGGTTAGCATCTGCTCAGATGATGCTCAAAACGACAGAGTATCCTCCATGCTCTCTCTTCCGTCTTCTCAGTCCCCCAGACGGTTGCGGCAGATGACCGCTTGTACTGAACCAGGTTCTGTCAGAGGTTTCTTCCCATTAAAGGGGAGTTTTTCCTCACCACAGTCGCTTCATCCTTGCTCAGTATGACCGATTGCTGAACGGATTGCCCTGATTGCAGGTCTGCATCAATGCGACCAGACCCCATGTCAACGGTTTCATGCAATCTGCTGGGGTTCCTTTCATAGAAAACTTTGTGAATCGGCGCTATACAGAAAGGTGAATCGAATAATCCCGCTATCATGTTCTGATTCAATAGTCACTCTCGCCAGATTCCTGCCAGTCCAGTATCTCACCGAGTTCATTTCCATTAATTCTGTCTGCATTGGCACCTCAGCCGCCTGATCAGGGATCGCAAACCTCATCCAGTTTTGGGCCATCGGTCCCCTTCCGTGCTTGAACCTACATCCGCAATGATCTGGGCCATCTATGTCACGCCCATTCACTACTGGGCTAATCTCTCCAGACCGTTATGTTCAGTCCCCGTTATCAGCTAACGCCTCTCAATTTAAGCTGCGGTTCATCACCGAATCTGAAGCCCAGCTACCCGGTTCTGCTTCTTGAATCCCTGTCATCAGATTCTCCGCCGGTCCGGCATCTCCCCCTAATTCTCCTCCGTTCATTCCATCCACATAGGTCCTGCTACCTCAGTCACCTGTTCAGGGCTCTCTTACATTAATCCAGATTCTAGCCTGCTGGCATTCTTCAGCATATCGATCCAAAATAATCTGATCTACGCCACGTGCATTCACTTCTCAGTTAATCACTTTATCAAGACCTTTTTGGGGGTCCTGAGCAGGCTCGGAAAGACGATTTCTCCAAGACTGCACCCCCACACTGAGTCTTCCCCTGAGTCTCTGACGATGCCCCTCCTCAGACCATTCAATTCTCCACGCCTTCAATAAACTGTTAAAATTCTCAATCTGTGGCGTGGTCCTTGCTAGTGAAATGGAGTCAACATGTTGACTTAAGTTCGGGAGCGGGAACCACGTTTCAGATCCGCTTCGTAGATCCTAGTTAGCCTTAATCCAATTCATCCGGTACCCCGCACCTGCTCTACATCTCTAATCACATCACGATACACTTATAAACTCTGCTTGCCCTTCATCCCTTGTTTGCCTCATTCGTTTCGCCCCTCCCTTCCCCTCCCTCTAGGTTCCGGGTTCCTGCCGACCCGCTTTTCTCTTTTCCGGGTACCTGCCGACCCGTCGCCACTCTTTGCAGGATCTTGCCGACCCGCTTTTCTCTTCCGGGTACCTGCCGACCCGCTTTTCTCTTCCGGGTACCTGCCGACCCGCTTTTCTCCTCCAGGTACCTGCCGACCCGATTTTTCTCTTCCGGGTACCTGCCGACCCGCTTTTACCTTCCGGGTACCTGCCGACCCGCTTTTTCTCTTCCGGGTACCTGCTGGCCCGCTTTTTCTCTTCCGGGTACCTGCCGACCCGCTTTTTCTCTTCAGGGTACCTGTCGACCCGCATTTTTCCCTTCCGGGTACCTGCTGACCCGCTTCTTATCTTCCGGGTACATGCCGACCGGCCCCTTCCACCGTTCTTAACAGCGTCTATCAGACACAGCCTCCACGTTCCGTGCCCCTGTTCACTCCTTTACCACCTCTTCTAATCTCTCTTTTAGGTTCCGAGCCGTTCCCGCAGTTATTCCGTCGTGGGCTCGGACTGTTGGAGAACGAAGCTCCATCCGGTCTGGTATCCTGTTCAACTACAATGCCCCCTGCTATGTGGGGGGGATCGGTCCAAATGCTCCGGGTGACCGAGCATACCTCCATGCTCTCTCTTCGGTCTACTCAAACCCCCAGACGGTCGCGGCAGATGACCGCTTGTTCTGAGCCAGGTTCTGCCGGAGGTTTCTTACTGTTAAAGGGAGTTTTTCCTCTCTGCTATCGCTACATGCTTGCTCAGTACGAGGGATTGCTGAGGAATTGCTCAACCCCATGTTGACGACTCAGCAGTCTGCTGGGATTCCTTACTTAGACAAGCTTTTAACTGATTGGATTGAAATGACTTTTGTCGTAAAGGGCCTTTAGAATATTTTCTCGGCGCCATGTACATCGTATAAGCTTTGTCTGAGGGGGGGTCCTGAGCCGGCTCGGAAAGACGATTTCTACAAGACTGCACCCCCACACTGAGTATTCCCCTGGGTCTGCGACGATGCCCCTCCTCAGACCATTCAATTCTCCACGCCTTCAATAAACTGTTAAAATTCTCAATCTGTGGCGTGGTCCTTGCTAGTGAACAAGAAAAAACTGGAGAACAACGCTAATGCAATTTGATGCCAGTTGCAGAGGTTAATGTGGACAGCAATATTTTTCTGTTGACTACAACACAAAATGTTAAAAGCTTTACCATCCATGTCTAGAGGATGGAATAAACACATGCTTTAAATATCTTTATTTTGTATAAGCTGCTGTACTGTCAGATAACACAGTTAACTTTAGAGTAGTCTATATCTTTTGTGTGTGTTATATGTGAAAAAGCACAAATATCCAATTTTTTACAATTTTAATTTAATGGCTTGATTTCTAGTTCTCATCACATCTCCATGAGCTATCTTATCATTTTTACTTCACACAAAGCCATCTGTTTTTTTCTTCCTTTTCTTTCTCTTGGTTCTCACCTTTATTTGGCTATCTATGGGAACATTTCCCACAAAGCCACTCATCCACACACTTTCCTGTTTTTATGGTTAAGTGGTAACAAGCCTGAAACTGTGAAGGAAAAGTGTCCCGTTAAGATAACATTTAAATCAGCACTCTACTTTAGGAAATACCGTCTCACAACTCTGCACTCTGCAAACTTTTAGAACCGAGGGAAAAAAACAAACAAAGAATGAAACAGCAGCTGGGTAGTTACTTTGGCTACATGTTCATGCATGTGAATTACGCTACAAAAATAAAACAAAAACTAAGGAAATAGAATTTTTCTGATATAGAGCCTGACCAAATACCTCTGAGAACTCTGGTACCATTCAATAAATGAGGGAAGAAGCAGTGGTTTTAGAAGCTGCCTGTATGCTGATAGCTTCCTACCTCTTTATCTCACAATTATATGCACTTTTAGATATACAAGATAGTGTTGTGTATGTGTGTGTGAGAGTGAGAGTGCACTTGTGTATGTAAGGTTTCTACATAGCGGAGATCAGAGACACAGACATCCAAAGACACCAAGGAATATCAGAGCTTCAGGGGGACCAATGCAGGAACAACCACATACAAAACTTGCCAAATCCTTTTCACCAAGGCCAAACAGCATTTGGCTGATGTAATGTAATGGTTGGGGGTGGCATCTCCCTCACAGAAGAAACAAGACTTGTCATCTTTGGAAATAATCAGTGCAGAGACATATCAATATCAGATTCTGCAATGCGTGTGCATGCAGTGCCAATTCATGTCTCCAAATTCTACCCTCCTCGACATCAGTGCTTGCACCCAAAAGTGTTTATCCAAGACTACGTACAGAATTTGGGATTGATAATAATAGAATGGTTTTCCCAGTGGCATTACAAGCTTTTTAAAAGGGGGTAAACAGGTGGTTATGGGCTATTTCAAGTGGGTCCATTTATAAATTCTATTCTGAAATGATTTTTCGCTTAATGCATAGTAGCTCAAGAAATATGAAATAAAATGCACAATGTTAGTTAAGTAAATATTCTTATAGACTACAGGATTCAAGTGTTTATCATGTTCTCTGACGTTTCTACAATTGTTTTTCACCCAGCCTTGTCCTGTTTCTTATTTTGTAATAAAAGTATATTTTAAAATGCAGAACATTTTTTCCCTTTTTTATTTAAATGTCTTAATTGACATTAAAGTATAACTGAGTTGTGCACAAAAATGCCAAAAGAAATTTGGTACTGATTGTTGGGTGCAGTATTTATAAGGAAAACTCTAAATGAATGAAAAAGATCTCTCTGGTGGTGTGGTTCATTTATAGGGAGCCAGTGGATGGCCAGGTCTGAATATAAAATTTGATATCACAAAATGTAGGTCTCTCAATTTATGAAGCCATGCGCATGGATTTCTTAACCTGTCCCTTGGTTCCCAAGATCACAAACTGGGGTCAAGTGCTGTTGGAAATAACCAGCCAGTGTTGCATATGGGTAACTACAAAAAGGGTAAATTGATGACATACTTATTACTTTCATGTAAATGTACTATATTCATAAAAAAATCATAGCTTTTCAATAGATTTGGAGATAGATTCAGTCAATGTACCTCATAATGCCAATCCATAATATAGTTCTTATTTTAGGAAATTGATTTCTTCCAAACTGGATTTTGTTAAATGACCAGATTGTCACAGAGTGGTATCTTTCCCTGTTTCTGTCAGTCTTTGTGTCATTGATTGTCCCCTGCTGCCCTGAGTTTCCATGATTGTCTCTCTGTTTTAATTTTCTGTGTAATGATACCCCTCTTTGTCGTATTCTGTCAGTTTGTCGTCAGTGCACTCTGAGTTCCTGTACCTAAGAGTTTGGCTTCAGATTATCATTAAAAGAAGTTTCCTAACTTAAAAAAGCCTCTTTGTATTTGGGTCCAATCAAATCGACAGAAGGATCTGACAAATAAACACCCAGGAGATTTTTTTTTTAGAAAAAAAAAAGTCCTTGAAAGGAAGTTTGAGGCTCCAACCTACCTTTTTGCTGGATCCTCTCACCGCCAAAGACCCCGGGGTCACATTTATGAAGCTTGCTTGCGCACAAAACGGGGTCTGAAAACTGTGTGAGCCACTTTCTATGCTGAGTTTGGAATTTATACAAAAATGTGGCAGAAAAATGTGCGCAAATTTAATCACACTAAGGACCTTGCTTATTAACCTTTTGGACTCAGAGAACACTGACAGCACAGCCGGTAAAATGGCAAAATTGTGAAAATTAGCCACATTTTCAGACTTGTAGAGCTTCGCACACATAGGAACACACACAAAACCAACAGTCAGCCCCCACCCCTGTCTCTGCATTGAGAATTAAAATGAGAATCAAAATGAAATGATGTTTCATTTAAGAATTATATCGCAGTATGTTCATGTGTATGTCATCAGATTATATAGTAATTTGATGTAGTGTATTAATTGTGTGAAAATAGTATATATAAAAGTTTATAGTAGTATATGCAGTGACACTGCTACATAATGCTGCACAATGAATGTACTGGAAGATCAGCCACTTTGAGCATGTGGACGGGGGGAGATTTTAGAGATTTCCTGGCCTATGATGATGACTGGCTGATCATCTTATTTATATTCCCTAAAGGAGTGTAGAAACCAAACATAGTGTTAGATCTACTGACACGCTGGATCCGTGTGCATCCCTCCTCTTCTTTTTTATGTCGGACAGGCTTCTACATGAGAGTTTGTCACTGCTAACTTTTCAGTTTATTTGTTAACCACAATTAATATTTTCCTTTAAAAGTAGAGATAAAACACAACTTTTGTCAGGCTTTACGTAGGAGTGCTGAAACACATTCTGCTGTAATTTATTTATTTATTTTTTTGCTTTTGGTGTTGCTTCAAGAAGTAATCATGTAATTTTAACTTTATATTAATTGTTATTTGTTTAATGGTTTGTGCTGCTGCTCTTTTTTAAATTATTGTTCTGTTACACATTTTCTTATTTTTGTATTTTGAGGTGAAGAACAAGACAGTTTATGATCCAAAAAAGTCCTGAGCAGATTTCAATGTAGAGTGGGATTTATAAAGCAGAGAATAAAGTAATGATTCTACGCATAGTTTTATAAATGAGATCCCAGGTCGTTGCAGTTGCCCTGCCTCCTCTCCCAGCGGGGCCTAGATGCCACCTCCATCTTTTTCCCCAAGACCCCTAAACCCACTCCTCTGTGGGGTTTCCAGGCTCCAGCTATTACACCGGCCTCCCGAGCCTGCTCACTGTCACTGTGCTAAAATCTCGCTAGCTCGTTAACTTAGTTTCGTAGCAGCTATGGCTACATCTAGGGCTGGGCGATAATTCGATAGCAATATATATCGACGATAGATGTGTGGTGCGATAGAAAAAAAAGGGGGTCGATAAAAAAGTTCGATAGAAAAAAAAAGTTCCCCCTCGTTTTTTCATTATACCCTATCAGGCAGCTTAATACAACAATCATTACTTATTCCAAACGAATCATTGACAATGGCCCACGCAGCTCTGTCAGCCACCCTCTCTCCTTTCAAACCACAAAAAGGATGAAATGATTTGAGCTGAAACAGAATTTAACCGTAGCTTTTGCACGCTCAGACGTAACAACAAAGATGCAGCAGAGGACGTTGTCCCGGATAAATGTTTCAGTGGCTCCGGTAAAGGTTACGTCCCGTTTTGAACCGATCCTCGATGCACTAATACACTAAACGTAGCAATAATGAACGAAATATAAAACTACAGTCAGCTGTTTTAAGCAGGACTTCCCTCTCCAGCTCGCTAAGAAATCTCTTACAGAGACACAGGAAACGTACCCAGGTCGCGTCGCGTTGCTAACATCTGTGGCTTTTAAAATCTCTCCTCGTTTCTGCTCCCGGTCCTCAGAAGCGAAAAAACGCTTAAAAAAACACAACAGGGGTTGGATAGACCTGCTGGCTTCAGCTCTCAGTGACTGAGCTGCAGTGTTGGAGCCCATCAACACTGGTGAGTAGCTAGTTAGCTTTAGCCTACAGCTGAAGAGAATTTGACTAAACTTTATTGACAAACTACTTTAAGGGTTTCATCCATTAATGTTATAAAGTGTCATAAATGTTTAAAAGATTAAAAAGAATAAAAATAAGCCTTTAATTTAAATTACTAACATGATTAAAAAAACAAATATATATATATGTATAATGATTAATAATATTACTTTTCTTTGTATTTAGTGATGTTACTCAGGTCTCTTGGTTTGTTTCTGTCTTACAAACTTACTTATGATAAAGAAGAAGTGTTTGAAAATTTAATGAATTTAATTCTTAGTTAAAATTAGTTCAATGAAAAATAACAAAATGACTGGGCACTTAAAATATAGTTTTTACATTATGTGATTTTTTTTATCGATAATTATCGATATCGATCAATATGTTTTTTTTATCGATAAGCTTTTTTTCTATATCGCCCAGACCTAGCTACATCTCTTCCGTCTCTTTCTCCTTCTGTGGCTCCTCTCTCCTGTTCTCTGTGTCAGATGTTTAGCTACTCCTCCGCCTCCTTTAGTGATAATGGTAAGTGTAATAAATATAGCATATTCGTAATGTTGGAGGCGAGGGTTTCAGCGTTAGAGGCGCTGTTGAGGACTCAGTAAGTAGTCGAGGCCCATTAGTCAGCGCGGAGTCAACAAGGATAGAATCAACTAGCGGTCCTCCAACAGAACCCACGCAGCTGGGATCTCAGGCCGACTGGGTGACGATACGTAGAAAGCATAGTTCCCAGCCCAAAGGGCACCACCAACCTGTCCGTCTTTTTAACTGATTTTCCCCACTCAGTGACGCACCCAATGAGGAACAGACTCAGGTAATTGGCAGTTCCATAGTCCGAAACGTGGCATTAGAGACACCAAATACCATAGTCAAATGTTTTCCAGGGGCCAGAACAGGCGACATAAAATCCCACCTGAAAATGCTAGCTAAGGATAAGCATAAATACAGTAGGATAGTTATTCACGCTGGCGGTAATGACATCTGGTCGGTAACTAATGAATCCCTGGGTTTAGTTCCGATATTTTGCAAATGCTGCCTTTCAGGCTCTCACAGGGCTTATCCAATCACAGGACGAGTACATTTAAACTTCATCAACCTTCTAGCTGGCCTTTGCGTAGCAAATTCGAGAGCTGATTGGCTATTACAAATGACTGTGTCCATTCGCTTACATCACACAGGAGCCTGCTCTGCTAATTCTGGAGGCCGCAGACAGATTTAATACAAATTAAAAATACAAGCTACCTGAAATGTGATTGGATAACAATGGGGCCCAACCTCACGTCAATGAATTAATGCAATCTGCTGAGATTCCTTAAACAGAAAACTTTTTAACTGATTGGAATGTTTATATAATTGTATTGAAATGACTTTTCTTGTAAAGTGCCTTGAGATGACATCTGATGTGAATTTGCGCTATATAAATAAACTGAATTGAATTAAACAACTCTACCATGATATATAAACACTGGAAGCAGCGCAACCCATCCATCCATCCATCCATTTTCCGAACCGCTTATTCCTCAAGGGGTCGCGGGGGGGCTGGTGCCTATCTCCAGCTGTCAACGGGGGAGAGGCAGGGTACACCCTGGACAGGTCGCCAGTCCATTACAAAGCAGCGCAAACATGCAGGTATAATATGACATTAAGAATCCAGGGAGAGTAATTTCATTTAAAAAAATTACATTACCTTTTCTGAGTATGTTTAGGCCAGCAGAGAAGGCCTTGCTGACAGCCCACCATTGTCTTACATACTCTGGTCAGAAAACCAGTCAGATTGTGATCGTGAGGCATGTAGCCTACTGCTATAATACCATTCCAGCAGCTCAGGATTGTTTGCCCTCAGCAATATGTGTATAGCTTCATTAGACCACTTTCATGACATCATTCGATTGCCTTGGCCTTATTTCTAATAAGGTCACCCAGGCTGCTTTTAACAGGTCTTGAACCATGACCTGTGAATTTACCTACTTTTTATCTGCAAGAATATCATTTTTAAATGAAAACCAAAATGATCTTATGATTTAAAAGACATGAAAGTAATAATAAATATAGATTAGTAATCCATCAGGTTTGAAAAATTTCATGCAGACAATAATTTCTTATAAGAGGATAGATATTTTTTATTACAAGAGAGTAGAAATTATTACAAACATTGGTTATAAAAACTTACTTCAGAATTGGCATTTCTGAGAAGATCACTGAATAGGTGGCTGAAAAAGATGGAAAAAGAAATGAGATAGAAAAACACTAAATGTGAATGTAAATAAAGGGTCCCTGACCAGAGGCATCGTATCTGTTTTTATATTAAATGTTTCCGTCTCGTTTTCTGTACTGCGTAACAAGCTGGTCGCAGGTGTGGAAGACAGTCCTGAATCCTGCCTGGTCATTATACAAACGTGCAGTTAAGATCCATGATAAAACGCACAACAGTACCATCACTGTCTTACTCTTGCAAAGTATGACTTTTAAAACATTGATAATGTAATCATATATTCTAACCTTTGCTTACTTTTTAATTTTTTTATAGTGCTGCTCCTCCTTTAAGAAATTTGGTCTCATTGATCTCGGAAAAAACCCCTCATATTACACGCTCTTCTTCTAGAGGAAATTGTTGTATTCCACAATGCAAAACGACATGCCCTCAAAGATTATTCTCAGATATAACCACAAAATTGTGGAAAACTTTGCCAGTAGAGGTTCTGGTATGGACAGGATCTCTTATTTTTGCACGCCTGACAAATAAATGGCTTTTCTTCTATCTCTGCTTCCTCTGCCTCTGTTGCCCCTCTCTCCTTTTCTCTGTGTCAGATGTTTAGCTACTCCCCAGCCTCCTTTAGTGATAATGGTAAGTGTAATAATTGTAGCATTTTCATAGCTTTGGAGTCGAGGGTTTCAGAGTTAGAGGCCCGGCTCCAGAGTGAATCCAGTAAATAGTCAAGGCCCGTTAAGCAACGCGGAGCAAACAAGGATAGAACCATCTAGCAGTCCTGCAACAGAACCCAAGCAGCTGCGATGTCAGGCCAACTGGGTGACGGTACATAGAAAGCATCGTTCCCAGGGCACCACCACCCTGTCTGCGTTTCTAACAGATTTTCCCCACACAGTGACGCGCCCAATGACAAACAGACCCTTATAATTGGGAGTTCCATAGTCCGAAATGGGGCATTAGAGACACAATCGACCAGAGCCAAATGTGTTGCAGGGCCAGAACTGGCGACATAAAATCCCACCTGAAACTGCTGGCTAAGGATGAGCATAAATACAGTAAGATTTTTGTTCACGCTGGCGGTAATGACACCTGGTTACGCAAATCAGAGGTCACTAAAATTAGTGTTGCTTCAGTGTGTAAGTTTGCTTGTGTTGTCCAGCAAACAACTTGAGCCTCTGATCTTTCATTCAGATTTGCAAATTTGCTCTAGACCAGTTATTAACTACAGCTCTTTTGAACATCTAATCCTTAGTTTTCCTCACCCAAGCTGCAATACATTAAAACCTTTTGTTTGTGGTTTTGTATCACCCACCAGGCCCTTACTCTCAATTCTTGGACCAGATCTCAGATTTTTTACCTGATTTATTATTAAACACTGATCAGGTTTATAGTAGGGGATTTCAAAATTCACGTGGACATTGAAAGTAACTGCAGCCTTTAATATTATCCTCGACTCAATTGGCTTTACTCAGTAAGTGAAGGGACCCACACACTCTGCTCGGCACACTAGATGTTGTACTAACATACGGCATTGAGCGTGGTGAAGTAACAGTCCTCCCACATAACCCAGTGCTATCTGACCATTTTTTGATAACCTTTCAATTTACTTTACCCGACAATCCCAAATCTGAAAGAAAATTGAATCCAGTAGAACTTTATCAGACAGTGCTGTAACAAGTTTTAAAGAATCTGTTCCATTCTTGCTTCCCTATGTTTCTCAGAATACCACTGTGGATGGCAGTAATTCCAAAATTAACCCTTCAGAAATTGATGGTCTGGTTCAAAGTAATACTTCCTCACTGCGTTTGGCGCTAGACAGTGCTTTCACATTTGGATCACCCCGGCCGGCCTGGGTCAGCTCCGCTCGACTCAACAGGGGTCGGATTGTGTTCATATAGCTTTCATTAGACCGAAGCCATGGGTGTAGACATGGGTGGGTTCAGCAGAAAAAGTGGCGCGAAATGTCAGTGATGTCATCTGTAACCACCAGGAAGTAGATAAAAAGTGACACCAGAGATCAGGTCTTCACCTGCTGTAGCTCCAAGGAAGATTCTTCTGTCCCGACATCCTGAATAAGTTCTTTCACAAAATTAGTTGCCATTACTGGTCGGCTGTTTATTATGGAGCGATCAGTCATGATTCTATGACATCACTACACTCGACCAATCAGTTACCACCACTACGTTGGTAGGAGTGACAGTGACATCACTGTTAAGGACCTATTAGTTGGGTGTGTTGGCCCACTTCTGACTCACTCAGGAGGAACCCGGTCCAGACCGAACTGACCCAAGTGTAAAAGGGCTAAATATAGCCCCCTTAAAAAAGAAGTTAATCGGCCATAGGAGGTTGACTCCCTGGTTTACTTTATAAAAGCGCCCTTCGACAAGCAAGAAGAGTATATTTCTCGTCATTAATATGAGAAACATCCTGTCCAGGAGTGATGCAGAGAAACTAGTCCATGCATTTGTTACTTCAAGGCTTGACTAATGTAAATCCTTATTATCATGAAGTCCAAACAATGCAATTAAAAGCCTTCAGTTGATCCAAAATGCTGTAACAAGAGTTCTGATGAATATTAAAAAGAGAGATCACATTTCTCCTGTTTTGGCTACTCTCCACTGGCTTCCTGTTAAATCCAGAATACAGTTTAAGATCCTCCTCCTTACTTAAAAAGCCTTTAATAATCAAGCTCCATCGTACAACAGAGATCTGATTGTTCCGTATGTTCCTAACAGAGCACTTCGTTCTCAGAATGCAGGTCTACTGGTAGTTCCTAGGATTTCTAAAAGTAGAATGGGAGGCAGATCTTTTAGTTATCAGGCTCCTTTCCTGTGGAACCAGCTCCCAGTTTTAGTCCGTGAGGCAGATACTCTGTCTATTTCCAAGACTAGGCTTAAAACCTTCCTTTTTGATAAAGCTTATGGTTAGTGGCTTAGGTTATCCTGAGCTATTTTTGTAGTTATGCTACTATAGGCTTAGACTGTTGGAGGACAGATCACTTGTCTCTTCTACTTTTTTCTTCTACCACTCTCCAAGATATATTTTTTTCTGCTGTTATTATGATTATTAACCCAGTTTTCTCTCAGTATTTTTCTCCCTATAAAAGCTCCACATGGTCTGGTACCCTGTTCAACTACAATGGATGGGGAACATTGATCCAGATGATGCTCAAAGTCACCGAGCATCCTCCATGCTGTCTCTTCTCTGTCTTCTCAGACCCCCAGACGTCCGTGGCAGATGACCGCTTGTACTGAGCCAGGTTTTGCCAGAGGTTTCTTCCTGTTAAATGGGAGTTTTTCCTCTCCACTGACGTTACATGCTTGCTCAGTATGAGGGATTGCTGAGGAATTGCTGAGGTTGAAGTCTGCATGATCCAGGCACAACCTCACGTTGATGACTCATCGCAATGTACTGGGATTATTTACATAGAAAACTTTTAACTGAAAGTTTGTGTACTTGTATTGAAACGACTTTTGTTTTAAAGTGCCTTTAGATGACATTTGTATTGAATTGGCGCTATGCAAAAAAAGTGAATTAAAAAATATATATTTCTTGTCATTAATAGAGCTAAATCAAAACAATCCTAGGTTTCTTTTTAGTACAGTTGCCAAACTTACTCAGAGTCATAGCTCTGTTGAGCCAACTATTCCCCCTTCTCTCAGTAGTGATGACTTTATGGGATTCTTCATAAGTAAAATAAGTTCTATTAAAAATTTTAAATCAATGGCAGTCTCCCAAATATGATTAACTCCCTTTCAGTAAACGAGGCAGTATCAGAGGGAACTGTAGAACCATGTCTATGTCTGAACCATTTCGATTTTGTGAACTTTCAGAATTATCACAAATATTAGCTTAATCTAAACCCTCAACTTGTATGTTAGACCCAATGCTAACCAAATTATTTAAGGAAGTGTTCCCTCTGGTTACTGGCCCTATTCTAGACATGATGGATGTATCTTTAATTAATGGATACATGCCACAGGAATTTAAGGTTTCTGTAATTAACCTTTATTTAAAAAACCCTCCCTGGATCAAGATCATTTAGCTAACTACAGACCTATATCTAACCTTCCTTTCCTCTCCAAAATTCTTGAGAAAATAGTTGCCAATCAAGTATGTGAGCATCTAAATAGCAACAACCGGTTTGAAGAATTTCAGTCAGGCCTTAGAGCTGATCATAGTACTGAAACAGCACTGGTGAAAGTTACTAATGATATTCTAATGGCCTCAGATAATGGATTTGTGACTGTTCTGGTCTTGTTGGATCTCAGTGTTGCTTTTGACACAGTCGATCATACAATTCTCTTAGAAAGGCTTGAACATGTTGTTGGGATCATGGGAACAGCACTAGGGTGGTTTAAATCATATCCGACCAACAGATTCCAGTTTGTTTATGTTGTCTTCGTCACACTCCAGGGTAGTAACCCTTGTGGAGTGCCACTGGGTTCCGTGCTTCCAATTGAAGGAAGCTGCTAAGTCAATCACTTTATCTGGATGGCATTAAGTTGGCCTCTGGTAATAATGACTCAACGCAATGCTTAGATTCCTTACATAGAAAACTTAACTAATTGGAATGTTTGTGTAATTTTATTTAAATAACTTTTGTTTTAAAGTCTCTTGAAATGACATTTATTGTGAACTAGCGCTATATAAATGAAAGTGAATTTAATTATCACTATGAGGCTAGATCTGTATATAGATGTGTTATGTTTGGTGAGTGGGTGTGTGTATGGGGGATTGGTGTCCAGGGTCGGTCCTTGGGACTGGTTTTTCCTGGGGGATCTCTGGATTTTTGGCTCTCTGGCTCGGGTTGAGTGGATCTGTTAGCCTGTGGCCCTCTACACGATCACCCATTGGTTCAGACTCACTATATGTGGGTGTTATTGTGCAGGGAAACCTGCAGGGTGGTGGCCATTGGTAGATGGTACAGAACACTCCCCTTGTAAAGTGTAAATGTATGGATTTTTGAATGTATTTGTCCGCATATTTGTACATGCGTGCATATGTATATGAGTGTGTATGTGTGTAGGTATGTATTTAAATATATATTATGAGTATGTACTTTTCAAATGATTGTTTTATCCTGTAGGTTATCATTAACCTGCCCAGGGACTGCAGGTGGAAATTAGCATTAATGCTATGACCTGGCACCATGCATCTTTCCTAACTTTGTTTTTTGGTCAATATTTTTTATGCTTATACCATATCATAATCACCTCATCCAACTGTTTTAGTCTTGGTTCATATGACAGGATTTTATAGTCGATTATTGACCCAGTTCTCCCCTTCTGACACACCCCGATTTTTGGGATGGCCCTTAAAATAATCCTAACGGATATTCCTTCCATGTATGGTGTGTTAAGAATTCTCTGGTCTGCTTGGAATTATGTTGGGATTGCACTGATCACAAACACACCTTGGAAGCATTTATTATTATTTCCAATTGTCAGCTCACTTGACCGAAGTCCCCAAATGCACAAAATAGAGATTAGTTAGAGAGGACCGTTAAACAAACTTTTCTAGAAGAAAAAATGAAAACAATAATTCAGCTCCATATTGTTGTATAGTAAGTAGAGCCCCTGCTGTGTCCTCTTCTTTACCCGACACCAGTATTTTTTTTCTCTTTTAAAATTAGTCCACAAACTAATGCCTATGCCTCATCCTCAGCACCCATATGTCATGAGGTTTTGTGAGATTTCCCAGCTGAGCTAGGGATCTTTGTGAGTAAAATCATCATGTTTGTGTCTCGTCATTGTCATCTGACCGCACACCACACACTGTAGGACCAAAATAGGAATATCAGTGATTTTTTTCATTGACATGAGTTTGGTGAGAAACTTGCAATAATTTTAAAATCCCGTCTTGTGAACTTTACAGTGATAAGTTAAATACCGAAGAGAAGTTGATGTGACAGCAGGAAGGGCTTTTTGCTCTTCAACAGTTCTACTGTTTTTCAACAACCCTTACACATATAAAAAATCTTGATTGCATGACAGTGAATTTATTTTTTTAGTTAATGTTTGTCTTTCCCTGTATCTTCTGTCAGGTATCTCTGGCTCCAGAGCAGCATGTTTACTCTGCAGTTACCGGCCCGACAACTGTTTATTGGTCTTTGTTGTCTCTTTTCTTTCATCAAGTCTGTTTTTCCTCTCTGTGTCCTTTCATTCCAACTAGCTGAGGCAAACATCTGTTTTCCATTAGTTCTGTTTCATCAAAGGTTTTCTTCATTTAAATTTTATTTAAGAAAATTGGGGAGTATTGTTGGGGTTGATCAAAGCAAAAGAAATTTAACAGCATGCTTTTCTGTATGTCTACAGTGATTAATGACTACAGGTAATCTTTTACAGATTCAAAGTCTATTTTTGTTGATTAAAACTTTTTAATCTTAGTTTTTATAACTATGCATGCAAGACAAGAACTTTCCATATTTGCATAATAAATGGTTACTTTTGTGAATGAAAGATCAATTCATGTTGAGATAGGCAGAAAGAAAGTATAAAACACAAAGGTACTGTATGTAACTGACTAATGAGAAAGGAAGTGTAAAGCATAGACGGAAGGAAGCAATTTCTCCCAAAGCTGAAAGAGGATGCATTCCTTTGCAGCTTGACCATGAACAGTGTGAGATCTGATAAGTTTTTTGACGTCAGGCAAATCAACAGTTGATGGCCATGTGGATAAGGCCCAAATCAGCATCATAACACGGTAATGAGGAAATGGCTTAACTCAGCTTTCTTTGTTAAAGCTAAGATTGAGTGACTTCCTTCTGTGATGTTTACAACAGTCTCAGCATCAGATATCCCAACATCCTCTATAGATGCTGCTTTCCTCTCATGCAACAGCACAAGTTCAACAGTATTATCTATTTCTACGAAACCCATCATGGGTTGTTCATAACAAAGGTTTCAGAAGGGTGCTGACAAGTACATTTGGAATATAATTACAGCTGGCCATTTATCACCTTAATTTTGGCAGCCTTTCAGCAAAAAGCAGATTGAAATGAAAATTGATAAAAGTAGAGATAGTATTCAAAGTTTGTTTGAAACATTTTTTGTCATGAATGTACCAGACGTGTCACATTACTATATCGGGGCAATAAACTCTCAAAGAGGTCCGCCACACTTGTTTTTGACTTATCTCAGGTGAGTAGCTTTAAAATTACTACTAAGATTGCAACTTTTCTCAAAGCACACTCATTTCGAACAGAATTTAGGAGCGGAAAGGAAGAGAAGACACCAGCAAAGGACAAGAGAAGCATTGGGATTTAAATACATATGAGATAATCAGCTCCAAAGTGATTCACACAGACAAACAAAATGTTAATGCATGTAATGCATGAAAAACAAAACATTATTTACAATAATTGGAAAGACTGTAAATAACAGCAGGGATGTGAGCAACAAACTGAAACACTAATTAAAATTTTACATTTTAAAAATGGTCCAGCCTTATAGTAATGACAATGCTGAGGGTTTCACTTTCTCGCTACAAAAGGTACAACATTTTCTGCACAGCTGAACTATCTCACTGTCAATCCAATTCAGCTCAATTTAGTTTTTTATGTAGTGCCAAGTGACAATTTGGTTGAAATTTTTCATCAAACAAAGCAATAAAGCTAAAATTAATTTTCAATTTGCACAAATGTCTACAGAAACCTGGCAGTTTGCACTGAGTTAGTGACTTGCACCATTCACATCTCGTGGATGAACATGTAGTGAAACTGTTAATTCATTTCCAGTGACTCGTAAACTTTGAAAGAATGACTTAGTAGTAGTAGTAGCTCCCTTAAACACTAAAATATAGGGCAAAATGCATCATCTGTAACCAAGCCAAATTTATCTATAGAGCACTTTAAAAAACAGCGATCACTGTCCAAAGTGGTGAACAAAAGTTCAGGAAAACTAAAAATAAAACACTAAAAACAACAAATATACAAACAGCAGATGAACATCAAACATCAAAATACAGTCCAATCCACTAGACTGGATCAATCCACTAGACTGGATCAAATGCCAGGCAGAATAAATACATTTTAAGAGCAGATCTAAAAGCAGTTAATGAGGAGGTCTTGCTAATCTGCAGTGTCAAAGCATTCCTAAATTTGGGTGCTACAGCAGAATATGCACGATTCCACTTGAGATTCCACGGTGTTCTTGGAACCTTCAGCAAAAGCTGGTCAGCTTTCGAAGTGACCAAGAGGGGGAGTGGAGCTTCTGTAACCAGTGTTGTGGGTAAGGCGTTACTTTGTAACTCGTTAAAGAGCTCTAACATTTTTTTTGTGAATTGTGTAATTTAATGTGTTAGTTTTGTAATTTAAGCAATCAGTAATTTTTTTTAAAGTAATCCGTTATTTTAAGAATTTCTATCAGTAAGGAAAGGAAAATTCCGACTGCAGCCCACTTTTTGTCAGACAGTAGGCCTAGTCCTAATGTCCCACCTGCAGATGTAGCGTTATATGTCTTTGCCCTGCTACTGAATGTGTGTCTGGGTTTATGTGTGTGAGTCAGTGGCGGCTGGCCAATAGAAAGCGCAAGGGCAGCGCCCCACCAGTCACAACTTGCCATATTACTTTGAATAAAATGTGGAATTTTTTAAATAATAACATAAAGAATATTTTGAAATATGTGTGCTTTCTTACAGATGTGCAAGAAAAATATTTTTTACTTTATGGTGTGCTAAATTGTTATGCTAATCGACGTCTGATTGAGATATTTCCACCTTTGGGCGCAAAAATCTTTGCCCATAGACTCAATAAAAGTTGAAAATATTCAGTAGCTTCTCTTCAATACAAGAGATAGGACGAGGGTTACATATCAACAACCCCTCTCCCCCGTCCACTGTGGGGAGGACATCAAGTGGCTGTCAAAAGCCACAGTCCAGTCTAATAGAATTAAAATAACATTGCTTCCTAAATCTGTAGCATGCAGAATATCATTAAAAACTCTCAACAAAGTGCTGTGAATATGTTAAAACCAGATTGAAAATTTCAATTCGCTAATTATTGTATTAAAAAAATCTTACAACCGATTGAATGCAATCTTCTCCAAAACCTTAGAGAGGAAAGGACCTTAGAAATAGGACTGAAAGTAGAGAGCACAGTTGGATCAGGACTAGGTTTCTTGATCAGCGGTTGACTTGAGGCTTTGTTTAAATGTAAGTTAATATGTTAACTTAGGTTTGTGAGCTGGACCACGCCCCATTATCAGTATCCTCTCAGTAATCAACTCGGATTCGACTCACCTGGCATCTCACACCTGAATTTCATCCCTAATTACTCCATGATCTATTTAAACCCTGAGCACCTAGCCATCAGCGTCGCTCAGACTCTGATCTCGTAAACCCCACCCTCCCTCCCCCTGATCCTTTACTTTGTCTCGGTATTACATCCCCATTTTCCCATTCTTTCATCCCTTCATTTCCTCATTCCTTACATCCCCTCATCCCCTTCATTTCCTCCCTCATCCCCTTCTTCATCCCTTCGTTTCCTCCCTCATCCCCTTCTTCATCCCTTCGTTTCCTCCCTCATCCCCTTCTTCATCCCTTTGTTTCCTCCCTCATCCCCTCCTTCATCCTCCTCCCTCATCCCCCTTCATCCCCTCTCATCCCCTCATCCCATCATCCCCTCCCTATCCCATCATCCCCTCCCTCATCCCTTCACCCCTCCCTCATCCCTTCATCCCTTCATCCCCTCCCTCATCCCTTCATCCCCTCCCTCATTCCCTTCCTCCACCCCTTCATCCCCTCCCTCATCCCTTCATCCCCTCTCCATATCCCCTCCTCATCCATCATCCCATCCCTCATTCCCTCATCCTTCATCCCCTCCTCATCCCTCATCCCTTCATCCCCTCCCTCATCCCTTCATCCCCTCCCTCATCCCCTCATCCCATCATCTCCTCCCTCATCCCTTCATCCCCTCCCTCATCCCATCATCCCCTCCCTCATCCCTCATCCCTTCATCCCCTCCCTCATCCCTTCATCCCCTCCCTCATCCCTTCATCCCCTCATCCCTTCATCCCCTCCCTCATCCCTTCATCCCCTCATCCCTTCATCCCCTCATCTGCTTTTCAAAGTTCCAGCACTAATCTCTGTCTTTTTCAAGTTCTTCGTCTGGGGGGGGGTCCTGAGCAGGCTCGAAAAGAAGACCGACTTCTGAAGACTGCACCCCCACACAGAGTCAACAAGCCTCCATCGGGGCATCCTTCCAGACACACCATCTATCTAACCTTTGTCAATAAATGAACTAATCAAAACAAATCTAATCTCTGTAAGCGTGGTCCATGCTAATGAAAGGATTTAGGAACATCTGAGATCAACTGCAGTTAATAACTGACAGAACATGTGGACAAAGAGTTGTAATCGCCTTAAATAACCTAAAGAGGGAGAACATCTAAGGGAGAGCCCGAAGGTTTTAGATTAGCAACAATCTTATATAAAACTGACAATATCACAGGCCAGTTTCTGTAGCTGAGGATCGGACCGCCTAGGTCCCCGCCTTCGGCCACCTACCATCTTACACTGCACCCTACCCTTACGGCCCCTCCCACAGGTGGTGAGCTCATGGGAGGGGGGGCCCATGTTGCTTCTTCTGGCTAAGCCCGGCCTGGCCCCATGGGTAAAGGCCCAGCCACCAGGCGCTCGCCAACGTGCCCCACCTCCAGGCCTGGCTCCAGAGTGGGACCCCGCGTCCGGGTGAGGGAATACTTGGTCCAACGCTGTCATTCATCATAGGAGTCTTTGGCCTGCACTTTGTCTGACCCCTCACCTAGGACCAGTTTGCCATGGGTGACCCTACCAGGGTCCGGGCACATCCCACCGGGAGGAGACCCAGGGGAAGACCAAGGACTCGCTGGAGGGATTATGTCTCCCAGCTGGCCTGGAAACGCCTCAGGATTCCTCCCGAGGAGCTGGCCCAAGTGGCCGGGGGGAGGAGATTTTTTGTTATTGGACTTCTGTGCTCGTCATGGATTGTCCATAACGAACACCATGTTCAAGCATAGGGGTGTTCATGTGTGCACTTGGCACCAGGACACCACAGGCCAGATGATCGACCTGGTTGTCGTTTCATCTGATCTGCGGCCGCATGTTTTGGACACTCGGGTGAAGAGAGGGGCGGAGCTATCCACCGACCACTACCTGGTGGTGAGTCAGCTCCGGTGGTGGGAGAGGACGCCGGACAGACCTGGCAGGCCAAAATGTGTTGTGAGGGTCTGCTTGGAACGTCTGGCAGAGTCTCCTGTCAGAAGGAGTTTCAACTCTCACACTTCGAACATGTCCCGGGGGAGGTGGGGGACATTGAGTCCGAGTGGGCCATGTTCCGTGCCTCCATTTTCGAAGTGGCTGACCGTAGTTGTGGCCGTAGGGTAGTCGGTGCCTGCCGCGGCGACAACCCTTGAACCCGCTGGTGGACACCGGCGGGGAGGGATGCTGTCAAGCTGAAGAAGGAGTCCTATCGGGCCTTTTTGGCCTGTGGGACTCCGGAAGCAGCTGATAGGTACCAGCAGGACAAGTGGAGTGCGGCTCGGATGGTCGCTGAGGCAAAAACTCGGGCGTGGGAGGAGTTTGGAGAGACCATGGAGAACGACTTCCGTGTGGCTTCGAAGCGATTCTGGTCGACCATCCGGCGTCTCGGGGGGGGAGCGGTAAAACACTGTTTACTTTGGGGGCGGTGTGCTGCTGACCTCAACACGGGACGTTTTGGATCGGTGGATGGAATACTTCGAAGACCTCCTCAATCCCACCGACACGCCTTCCTGTTTGGAAGCAGAGTCTGGGGACTTTGGGACGGGCTCTCCAATCTCTGGTGGTGAAGTCTCCATGGTTGTTAAAAAGCTCCTCGGTGGCAAGGCACCAGGGGTGGATGATATTCAACCGGAGTTCTTCAAGGCTCTGGATGCTGTAGGGTTGTGTTGGTTAGCAGTGTTGGTGTACAGTATTGCGGGGACATCAGGGGCAGTTCCCTTGGATCGGCAGACCGGGGTGGTGGTCTCCCTCTTTAAAAAGGGGGACCACAGAGTGTGTTCCAACTATAGGGGGATCACACTTCTGAGCCTCCCTGGTAAGGTCTATTCGGGGGTTCTGGAGAGGAGGGTCCGACGGATAGTCGAATCTCAGATTCAGGAGGAAAAATGCCGTTTTCGTCCTGGCCGTGGAACACTGGACCAGCTCTACACCCTCAGCAGGGTCCTGGAGGGTTCGTTGGAGTCTGTGGACTTGGAGAAGGCGTTCGACGGTGTCCCTCGGGGAGTCCTGCGGGGGGTACTCCGGGAGGATGGGGTACTAGGCCCTTTTATATGGGCTGTTAGGTCCCTGTATGACCAGTATCAGAGTTTGGTTCGCATTGCAGTAAGTCGGACTCATTCCCGGTGAGAGTTGGACTCCGCCAAGGTTGCCCTCTGTCACCGATCCTGTTCATAACATTTATGGACAGGATTTCTAGGCGCAGCCAAGGTGTTGAGGGGATCCATTTTGGTGACCTCAGGATCGGGTCTCTGCTTTTCACAGATGATGTGTTCTTTTTGGCTTCATCTGAACGGTATCTACAGCTCTCGCTGGAGCGGTTCGCGGCCGAGTGTGAAGCGGCTGGGATTTGGGTTCAGCACCTCCAAATCCGAGACCATGGTCTTGAGCCGGAAAAGGGTAGGGTGCCTTCTTCGGGTCTGGGATGGAGTCCTTCCTCAAGTGGAGGAGTTCAAGTATCTGGGGGTCTTGTTCACGAATGAGGGAAAAATGGAGCAGGAGGTCGATAGACGGATTGGTAAGGCTTCTGTAGTTATGCGGGCGCTGTACTGGTCTGTCGTGGTGAAGAGAGAGCTGAGCCGAAAGGAAATAAGAGCCCTGACAGAGTTCACTTTGTCCACTAAAAAGCTTAAACATGTCTTGCTTGCTCGAAAGAAGGTTCTATAGATGTACTCTCAGTTACATTTAAAACAGAAACAATGATTCGGAATAAAACCGTGGCTTGTTACAATTGACAGCAATAATATTGAAATTTGATAAAATTTGAGCCTCCCTGGTAAGGTCTATTCAGGGGTTCTGGAGAGGAGGGTACGACGGATAGTCGAACCTCGGATCCAGGAGGAACAATGCGGTTTTCGTCCTGGCCGTGGAACACTGGACCAGCTCTACACCCTCGCAGGGTCCTGGAGGGTGCGTGGGAGTTCCCCAACCATCTACATGTCTTTGTGGACTTGGAGAAGGCGTTCGACCGTGTCCCTCGGGGTGTCCTGTGGGGGGTACTCCGGGAGTATGGGGTACCAGGCCCTCTGATACGGGCTGTTAGGTCCGCTTATGACCGGTGTCAGAGTCTGGTTCGCATTGCCGGCAGTAAGTCGGACTCGTTTCCAGTGAGAGTTGGACTCCGCCAAGGTTGCCCTTTATCACCGATCCTGTTCATAACGTTTATGGACAGGATTTCTAGGTGCAGCCAAGGTGTTGAGGGGATCCGTTTTGGTGACCTCAGGATCGGGTCTCTGCTTTTCGCAGATGATGTGGTCTTGTTGGCTTCGTCTGAACGTGATCTACAGCTCTCGTTGGAGCGGTTCGCAGCCGAGTGTGAAGCGGCTGGGATGAGGATCAGCACCTCCAAATCCGAGACCATGGTCTTGAGTCGGAAAAGGGTAGGGTGCTCTCTTCGGGTTGGGGATGAGGTCCTTCCTCAAGTGGAGGAGTTTAGGTATCTGGGGGTCTTGTTCACGAATGAGGGAAAAATGGAGCGGGAGATCGATGGACGGATTGGTAGGCGTCTGCAGTATGCGGGCGCTGTACCGGTCTGTCGTGGTGAAGAGAGAGCTGAGCGAAAGGCGAAGCTCTCGATTTACCGGTCGATCTAGTTCCTACCCTCATCTATGGTCACGAACGCTGGGTGGTGACGAAAGAACGAGATCGCGGATACAGGCGGCTGAAATGAGTTTCCTCCGTAGGGTGGCTGGGCTCTCCCTTAGAGATAGGGTGAGAAGCTCGGTCATCCGGAGGAGCTCAGAGTAGAGCCGCTGCTCCTCCACATCGAGAGGAGCCAGTTGAGGGGCTCGGGCATCTAGTCAGGATGCCTCCTGGACGCCTCCCTGGTGAGGTGTTCGGGCAGTCCCACCGGGAGGAGAAGGAGACCAACCAACCCCCCCCACCCCCAACCCCAACCAAAAAAATGAAATGATAAATATTCTTTCTTTACATTCTTCTCAGCTTACTGATTACGATGCCAGCTGTCCTATAACATCTGAAGACATTTCCAACTTGTACTTCTTCCATTTCTGTTCAGCTCTCTGACACTCACATCTCAGCATCCTATTATCATCCTAGTGTCATCTAGCCATGGTTATTTCCTTGTTTTCTGATGTCTGTTTTGAAGTGGAACCACTATCCAATGCATTTTGAAAGCTAGAATAAAACCAGGAGCCAAGTTCCTCTATCATTTATGTTTAGCAACTGATAATCACAAGAGACAACAAAGCAAAGAAGTGTGGAGCAGTAGACAGATTAATAACACGCTGCTGCACAGAAGCACAGGGCTTAATACAATCACTCGTCAAGGAGATGTCGGATAACACCGGCTGATGATAAGAAAACACTGAATCGAGTACTGCTAATTTCGCAACAGTTAAGCAATAAGATAAAAATATATCCAGAATTTCAGTCTAAAATTTTGAAAAGTAATTTAGGAAGTCCTTGTTATTTTTAGGTGGTTGAAAGTTTACGGCACATAGTAGAAGGTTTAAGCAGTAGCAGGGCATCGGGGCCTGCAATTCCTTCTCTGCAGGTCTAAACATATTCAGAAAAGAAAATCAATATACATTTATTTTTTGTAAATATTTTTAAATAACATTATTTCCGCTGGTCTTTTCTATTTATACTATTATATGATGTTAACTTGGTTGTGAATCTTCAGTGTTATATAATATGGTAGTATTTCTATCCATTTATATTTCAGCTAGCTTGTGTTGTCAAGTTGTATGAAATCTGACTAAATCGTTCAGAATCAACAGAGCAGGCTACAGTGAGCTGTAAGTAAACTAACACATTCAGTTTCAATAGCCAATCAGCTCTCGATCGATATCATGGCCTGATAGAAGCTGTTACACCGAAGTTGGCATGTATGTCTACTCTGATTGGATACGCACCACTAATGCTTAACCAACATTCTCAACAGTGGAATTTGACAAAAATATTTCAACTTTTAAACCCCGAGATTCATTAGCTAGGTTACCCATGATGGCTGAAGGAGAAGAAGGGGATAGATTTGGTATGAGATGTACTTACCATGCCCATTTTCAAGTCTAAAAATTCAAGAAATTAAACCGGACAAGACTTATCATGGACCTGGACATATAAACTGCACTACATAGCCATTCAGATCTTCTTGAGAAAATACTGTAAAGATGGATGAATTTATTTTCAGATAAGCGGGCGATGTGGAGAAGATCCGTTCGGGTGAGTACAAGTAACTTGTCCAGGGTGTACCCTGCCTCCTACCTGATGATTGGATCGCTGGATTGAATTTTGGGTTGTGTTATCCCCCCGTTAGTGTGTTATATGAATTGGCAACAATGCTATGGGGTGCCATCTGGGACATTATTCAGAACTGTCCTACATATACACATATAAAATTAAACTCCATTCATACACACTAGTGAAAAATGTCATATAAACTAGTGAAAAGATTAACCTTTCATACACACTAGTGAAATCCTTTCAGACACACTAGTGAAAGCTGTCATATAAACTAGTGAAAAGATGAACCTTTCATACAAACTAGTGAAAGCTCTCATATAAACCAGTGAAAAGATGAATCTTTCATACATACTAGTGAAATCCTTTCATACATACAAGTAAAAACTGTCATATAAACTAGTAAAACCTTTCATACACACTACTAGAATCCTTTCATACACGCTAGTAAAAACCTTTCATACACACTAGTAAAATCATTTCATACATAATAGTAAAATCCTCTCATGCACACTAGGAAAATGTTACTGGAACAGGAAGGCATTTCACTTGAACAGGAAGGCATTTCACTTAAACAGGAAGGCATTTTACTGAAACAGCAAGGCATTTTACTGAAACAGGAAGACATTTCACTTTAACAGGAATTCATTTCACTGAAACAGGAAGGCATTTCACTTTAACAGGAAGGTGGGAAAAAAAGATTGTTAGCTCTAAAAATAGAGATAGTAAATAAAAAAGTGAAGTTGAAAGAACATTTTAAAATTGTATAAATATTCCATCCATCCATCCATCCATCTTCCTCCGCTTATCCGGGGTCGGGTCGCGGGGGCAGTAGCCTAAGCAAGGAGACCCAGACTTGCCTCTCCCCGGCCACTTGGGCCAGCTCCTCGGGAGGAATCCCGAGGCGTTCCCAGGCCAGCTGGGAGACATAATCTCTCCAACGGGTCCTGGGTCTTCCCCTGGGTCTCCTCCCGGTGGGACATGCCGGAACACCTCACCAGGGAGGCGTCCAGGAGGCATCCTGACCAGATGCCCGAGCCACCTCAACTGGCTCCTCTCGATGTGGAGGAGCAGCGGCTCTACTCTGAGCTCCTCCGGATGACCGAGCTTCTCACCCTATCTCTAAGGGAGAGCCCAGCCACCCTACGGAGGAAACTCATTTCAGCCGCCTGTATCCGCGATCTCGTTCTTTCGGTCACCACCCAGCGTTCGTGACCATAGATGAGGGTAGGAACGTAGATCGACCGGTAAATCGAGAGCTTCGCCTTTCGACTCACTCTCTCTTCACCACGACAGACCGGTACAGCGCCCGCATGACTGCAGACGCCCTACCAATCCGTCCATCGATCTCCCGCTCCATTTTTCCCTCATTCGTGAACAAGACCCCCAGATACCTAAACTCCTCCACTTGAGGAAGGACCTCATCCCCAACCCGAAGAGAGCACCCTACCCTTTTCCACTCAAGACCATGGTCTGGATTGGAGGTGCTGACCCATCCCACCGCTTCACACTCGGCTGCGAACCGCTCCAACGAGAGCTGTAGATCACGTTCAGACGAAGCCAACAAGACCACATCATCTGCGAAAAGCAGAGACCCATCCTGAGGTCACCAAAACGGATCCCCTCAACACCTTGGCTGCACCTAGAAATCCTGTCCATAAAGTTATGAACAGGATCGGTGATAAAGGGCAACCTGGCGGAGTCCAACTCTCACTGGAAACGAGTCCGACTTACTGCCGGCAATGCGAACCAGACTCTGACACCGGTCATATAGGGACCTAACAGCCCGTATCAGAGGGCCTGGTACCCCATACTCCCGGAGTACCCCCCACAGGACACCCCGAGGGACACGGTCGAACGCCTTCTCCAAGTCCACAAAGCACATGTAGACTGGTTGGGCGAACTCCCACGCACCCTCCAGGACCCTGCCGAGGGTGTAGAGCTGGTCCAGTGTTCCACGGCCAGGACGAAAACCGCATTGTTCCTCCTGGATCCGAGGTTCGACTATCCGTCGTACCCTCCTCTCCAGAACCCCTGAATAGACCTTACCAGGGAGGCTCAGAAGTGTGATCCCCCTGTAGTTGGAACACACTCTGTGGTCCCCCTTTTTAAAGAGGGGGACCACCACCCCGGTCTGCCAATCCAAGGGAACTGCCCCCGATGTCCACGCAATATTGCACCAACACAGCCCTACAACATCCACAGCCTTGAGGAACTCCGGCCGAATCTCATCCACCCCCGGAGCCTTACCACCGAGGAGCTTTTTAACAACCTCGGCGACTTCAGCCTTGGAGAGTCCGTCCCAGAGTCCCCAGACTCTGCTTCCAAACAGGAAGGCGTTCGGTGGGATTGAGGAGGTCAAGTATTCCATCCCCACCCAAAACGTCCCGCGAGGCACAACACCGCCCCCACTGTAAACATGGGCGGCAGACCGCTTCCCCCCCCTACCCGGATGTGAAGTCCTTCGAAGCCAACGAACTTCTCATGGTCCCCAAACTTCCCAGCAGTCACAACAGTTTGGGCCTACCAGGTCTGTCCGGCGTCCTCCCCCACCACCGGAGCCAACTCACCACCAGGTAGTGGTCGGTGGATAGCTCCGCCCCTCTCTTCACCCGAGTGTCCAAAACATGCGGCCGCAGGTCAGATGAAACGACAACCAGGTCGATCATCGAGCCGCGGCCTAGGTGTCCTGGTGCCAAGTGCACACATGAACACCCTTATGCTTGAACATGGTGTTCGTTATGGACAATCCATGACGAGCACAGAAGTCCAACAACAAAACACCGCTCGGGTTCAGATCGGGGGGGCCATACCGCCCAACCACGCCTCTCCAGGTCTCACTGTCATTGCCAACGTGAGCGTTGAAGTCTCCCAGGAGAATGAGGGAGTCTCCAGAAGGAGCACTCTCCAGCACCCCCTCCAAGGACTCCAAGAAGGGTGGGTAGTCTGATCTACTGTTCGGTGCATAAGCACAAACAATAGTCAGCACCCGTCCCCCCACCCGTAGGCGGAGGGAGGCTACCCTCTCACTCACCGGGGTAAACCCCAACGTACAGGCGCCGAGATGGGGGGCAACAAGTATGCCCACCCCAGCTCGGCGCCTCTCACCGGGAGCAACTCCAGAGTGGAAGAGAGTCCAACCCCTCTCGAGGAGACGGGTTCCAGAGCCAGAGCCATGCGTCGAGGCAAGGCCGACGATGTCCAGTCGGAACCTCTCAGCCTCGCACACCAGCTCCGGCTCCTTCCCCACCAGAGAGGTGACGTTCCACGTCCCAAGAGCCAGCTTCTGCAGCCGAGGATCGGACCGCCAAGGTCCCCGCCTTCGGCCACCGCCCGTCTTGCACGGCACCCGACCCCTATGGCCCCTCCCACAGGTGGTGAGCTCATGGGAAGGGGGGCCCATGTTTCCTCTTCGGGCTAAGCCCGGCCGGGCCCCATGGAAAAAGGCCCGGCCACCAGGCGCTCGCCAACGTGCCCCACCTCCAGGCCTGGCTCCAGAGTGGGGCCCCGGTGACCCGCGTCCGGGCGAGGGAACACTAGATCCATATATTTTATTCATCATAGGGGTCGTCGGGCTGCGCTTTGTCTGATCCCTCACCTAGGACCAGTTTGCCATGGGTGACCCTACCAGGGGCATAAAGCCCCAGACAACATAGCTCCCAGGATCATCGGGACACTCAAACCCCTCCACCGCGATAAGGTGGCAGCCAGGGAGGGGTGTATAAAATTATATAAATATTCCATCCATCCATCCATCCATCCATCTTGTATGTATGTATAAATATTGAAAACTTGAATTCAAAAAATATAAGCATAAAACTGTAACCAACTGTTTTGTATTTTAGATTCTTTTTGGATAGTTTTTATGTTTCTCTTCCGCATCGCTTTCAGTCATCAGTTTTCAGTTTCAATTCAGACTTTTCTTTTTGAGTAGAGCCTAATTTTACATGGGGCGGGTCTTAGAGCCCATTGGCTATCAGTGACTTGACTGGCATCGCGTGATAAGAGGTTAGGGTGACGTCATTTCCCCCCCAGAACTGCTACTTTTGTTGGTGCTGTTATGTCAGTAGTAATCACAATAGAGTACAATGAGTGTATTGTAAAATATATGATTGTAAATTGTTACTTAAGATACAGGGCAATCTCCTAGCACGTTGAAATGTTCAAGCAGTGAAAGTAGTTTAATTGCATGTTTATTTTTAACCAGTCTCAGACATTTAGAACATATTATGAAATTCTTCTTCCAATGATGCCATGTCAGTAGTGTCATCCTTGCTCTGATGTGGCATACCAAACATTGGGTTTGATGGACAGATGGTCATGTGCAGTAGATTTAGTTTTGTATTAGTGCATCATTCATGCAAGTTTTGTTTCTGTTTTAATTATACACCGTGATTGAGCAGAAATTGCTTCTTGTTGGCAGCTAACATTAGCTGCTATTAGTCAATACAACAACTTTGTCATTAATGTTAACGGTTCCTTTTATCTTCAACACTTACATTGGTGCCATTATCAGTAGTGGCTTAACTTTGAAGTTAAGTGATTGCAGAAAGCTCTACATTTATTTATATGGCTTGGAAGGACCACGACTGGTAATGATAAACTGAATTGAAGGATATGCACAATACTTTTATTTATTTTCATTTAATATTTCATTATAATAATTTTCTACTTGTATGAATCTAACTGCTTATACAACCTTCCCTGCTGCTGCTGTTGCATCTAATTTTCCGCTGTGTGAGACAATAATTTCATATTCTATTACATTACGTTACATTAATTGCCACAGGGAGAACCATGGGGCTAGACATGGATTTCAGCCACATACACACCGACACCCACTATAAATACCCCGAAGCTCACCTGGACAACAGATTGGACTGGAGACTCAACAAAGAGGACATCTGCAAGAAGGGACAGAGCAAACTTGACATCTTGATGTTGGGGAAATTACCAAGAATGTAGTTATCTGGCTATTAAAAGTTAAAGGACTGCTTATGGCAGTCAATAAGATTAATATTTTATGGAACGTTATTATTCAGGGCACCACCTTTATCAGGAACTATTTTATTAGCCAAATGTCTTCTGTATCAGTCTCCAAATCTGAAGGAATTAATTCTTTACCGTTAATTGACTATAAACTTTGCAATATGTGTGTGTTGAACAAGAAAGACAACGGTTACTTTCCAACAATATGAGATTTATTTACAGGAAAAATAAAAACATTTAATAACCAAGCTAGAAAAAAGAACTCACTACTGATTTCAAATAAATGAATAGTTAAAATGAAAGAACACAAAAAATGAACATGTAATAAGATGACAAACCATTAATTTTGATATGATTCTAGAGGAATCTGGGTCCTTTTAGGAATCAAGGCTTGATCTGCAGCTGCTAGAATAAACCTGAATTAGTTTCACTAATTGTAATTAGTTTAACTAATTTAGCACCAATGGTTTACCTCTAAACCAATAAGCAATGTAAGAAAACACAAAACATTCTTTGGATTAAGAAGTGTTATGTTTAAAAATGATCTGGATAAGAGTAATTAACCTTCGGAGATATAATTTATGGCATATTTTGATCAAATAAGAATTGTTCAAACACGGCTAATAAGATTAGTTTCTGTTCTTAAACAATCTATTTTTAAACCGAGTTCTGTTTGAACCGTTAATAGCAATCATTCTTTATGAAACGCCGGCCTAAACCAACATGTGAGCTTCCTCAGCTGTAGCACTCTGTGATTTACGTGGGGCATTTAGAGTGGCTCAAATACATTTATTAAACATTAAACAAAAAAAGGGAACACTCTTGTCTGATTGAGTGGCTCAAATTACAGGATTTAAAAGGAAAACACTGATTAAAACTTCAGACCGAGGCCTGGTTTCCCAAAGATAGTTGAAACTTAAAAAGATAAAAAAAACAAAGAAATGTGTTAATCTAACTAATTTGCCTCTGCCCAAACCGACCTTATGAACGTTTAAAGTCCTCCAAGCGTTCACCGTTGTGGATGGGTAAGGGGGCTCAGACGGCGTTAGCCCAGTAGGCTAACAAAGGGTTGCTAAGATAGTTAGCAGGCTAGTAGCTTCCAATCGGGACGTTGTTTCCCTCCTTTTTGGGTTCAGCTGCGTGTTTAGCTGGCCCAAACACTCACGAACAGTTTCCGACCCGACCAATCTTATTAGTTATGTGTCGGCGGCTCGATGAGGCCTCTGGGACAAACGGATGCGGCCTCCGTCCGGTTCAGGCGTAGGTCCTCCAACACATACGGCTCTTTTTCTCAGCGATCTGAAACTCAGAGGGGGGTTTCGTCGGGCTCTGAGGATAAACAAGGACTTTTTTTATCAATGTTTAGGATTCACCTGGTTTCGGCAGTCTTTAGGTTCCTTGAAGCGAGTTTCTCCAGAAACTCATGCCTTCCTCTGCCAGCGAAGGAAGATGGTTGGAGATGATCTTCTGTTGCTCCCTGGCCGGCAGAATGCAAAAGAAAGAGCAGCTGGGCGAGCACCCCTATTTGTAGATTTCCGCGCCTCCACTTCCTGTGGGGCTAGAGCAGAGAAGCACCACCTGATGGCTGTGTGTGTGACCCAACACTGAGGAAATGTAGGTCTTTCTACAAGTCTATTTTGGAGAGTGTAATTTTTTAGTCATCTTCTACTGGGTCTAGCAGCATCAGAGCCAGAGACTTAAAAAAGCTAAACAACCTGGTAAATAAGGCTGGTTCTTTTATGGGGAAAACTGGAACTTAGAAAAAGAAACAATTTCCCTTTAATTTTACACTCATAACCATATGCATGTGATAATAAAGTTTCTTAGCATCCGTGTATATATCTATCTATATATTGCAGGGACTAGCAGTTGTATTGCTTATCTGAAGATCAGAAGTCACCACGCTGGCTCCTTTTAGCTCAAAAAGAAATAAAAAGTATCCTATTACTTTAAAAATTACTGAATGGCTTCACACAAAAATAAATTAAAGATTTTTTATTGTATCAACCCTTCAGGCCACTCAGGTTTTCTGGTTTATGTTGACTCTGCATCCTGAGAATCCAATTCAAAAAAAGAGAAACCCTATTCAGTTTTTTTTGCTCCTCTTATATGGAACAAAATTCAAGAGAACTGCAAAGCTGTTGAAACACTGAGTTCCAAGGATAAAACCCATCTGTTTTTAACTGCCTTTGATTAATAAGCTCTGGAACATCTTTACCTATAGTCTTGATTGCAGATTTAATTACTTCTCTGTAATGTGTCACTTTAGTACATTTTTTTGTTCACTTATTTGGTTTTTTAATCATGTAACACACTTTGAACTTTTTTTTTTTTTTTTTTTGCTGAAATGTGCTATACAAATAAACTTGACTTACATTCACGAATGTACCTTTTGATATAATTATATGATCCGAATAGAAATTTTCTCTATTGTCCCACACTGGGAAAAATAAGGCTTAAAGGGGAAGTAGCGTTCTTTGCAACCTTATTTCTAGCATGCATTCTGTTAATTTACTCAGCCAGACAAGTTATGAGCTACTTGGAATCCTTCAGGAGATATGTCGATCCATTTGCGAGTTGCTTGCAGCCTCTAAATAAGACAGTATCTGCCACAAAACTACAGTATGTCACTAATTCAATTCAATTCAGTTTATTTATATAGCGCCATTTCACAACAGATGTCATTTCAAGGCACTTTACAAGAAGAGTTATTACAATACAATGTTTAATTTAGGAATTATAGAACCACAGAAGATTGCGTCATGAATTCTCAGCAATCCCTCATACTGAGCAAGCACGAAGCGACAGTGGAGAGGAAAAACTCAATTTTAACAGGAAGAAACCTCCAGCAGAACCAGGCTCAGCATAAGCGGTCATCTGCTGAGAACGTCTGGGGTTTGGAGAAGGCAGCAGAGACACAGAAAGAGCAACAGAACTAACAAATCAGTAAAGCAACTTTTATTCAGACAATGGACTGGTGACCATTCTAGTCCTGTTAGATCTCAGTGCTACCTTTGACACTGTCGATCACAATATTCTCGAAGAAAGGCTTCGATGTGTCGCTATAATAGGAACAGCACTAGGCTGGTTTAAATCTTATTTGTCCAACAGATTTCAGTTTGTTCAGGAAAACGATGGATATTCCTCAGCCTCAATGGTTACTTGCGGAGTACCTTAGGGTCCGTTGCTTGGGCCGATTCTTTTTACTGCTGTTTTTACATCTGCTGTATATATATATATATATATATATATATATATATATATATATATATATATATATATATATATATATATATTTATATGCTTCCTTTTGGTAAAATCATTAGGCAGCATGGGATAAATTCCCATAGGTAAGCAGATGATGCACAACTATATCGATCCATAAATCCTGATGAATCCAATCAGACTACAGGCATGTCTGGAAGATATAAACATTTGGACGACTCTAAACTTCTTGCTTCTGAATTCTGATAAAACAGAAGTTGTCGTCTTTGGACCAGAAGCCCTGAAAAAGAAACTACTTAGTCAACCCCTTCACCTGGACGGCATTAAATAAGCCTCCAATAATAAAGCAAATAACCTCTGTGTTATTTACTAATGTTTTGTTATGAATAACTAGCAATATTCCCCTGTGAGTTTGGAAATTGTCAGATGTGCTTTGTTGTTATCATCAACTGATCTTTTAAAAGACAAACCCCTATCTGCTTTTATTTCTTGCCCCACTCCCACCATTGGCAGAGGAATAAGTCATTTCAGCAGGCTCCTTTCTTTAAACACCTGGCTTTTCTGTGCCACTGCGATGCACAATTGTTTGGGGCTGACGGACTACATTTAAACAGACAAGGCACATGCATGATTGCATTGAGCCTGGCATCCCCTCGCCCACCCCTTTCCACTGGCCCCTGCCCTCTCTGCCCCTTTCACCACATCCTGATGTCCAGTTAGTCCCTGTTCCTATAAACTCAATCCTGATTTTAACAGTAACTCATATATCCGACTTGGACCTTGCCCCACTTCATTCATACCTGTTATTGGTAGCAGAGAGCAAACAAATAATCATAAATTGAACAAATGCAACCCATCCATCCATTTTCTGAACCGCTTATTCCTCAAGGGGTCGCGGGGGGGCTGGTGCCTATCTCCAGCTGTCAACGGGCAAGAGGCAGGGAACACCCTGGACAGGTCACCAGTCCATCACAGGGCAACATAGAGACAGACAGGACAAACAACCATGCTCGCACACACCCACACCTAAGGACAATTTAGAGTGATCAATTAACCTGACAGTCACATTTGTTGATATGGGAGAAAGCCAGAGTACCTGGAGAGAACCCACATCTGCAAACCCCTTGCAGAAAGGACCTGGGCCAGGATACGAACCCACAACCTTCTTGCTGCAAGACAACAGTGCTAACCACTGCACCACGTGCAGCCAAATGCAAGCCAAATAATCTTGAATAGTTACTAAAAATCCCACCTCCAGTCAATCATGCAGTCACTCAATCTCCAACCACTATTAATATGGCTCCTTTTAATGTTTGCTCTTTGCTGAATAAAACTTTTTGAATAAATGATTTGATTTTAGACCATAATCTTCAGTGTTTATTTTTAACGGAGACATGGCTGAGTGCAGATGCCCCTGCTTTTCTTCAGGAGGCCCCCCCACCTAATTTTAACTTTTCTTATTCAACGAGTAGTAGCCAGAAGGGCGGCAGAACTGCTTTTATAAGTTTGTCAACTCTTTCCACCAAACCAATTTTATTTGATAATTTTACCAATTTTTAATATACTGCCTCCCTTTTTAGCACTCCTCACATTTAATGTGTTACAGTTTACAGGCTTTCGAAAAGGAATGCACTTTTATTCAAGAATTCAAGTTTTCATCAATTTTGCACACCTCTTATGAAAGGATAACTTTAGCTAGTGATTTTAATCTACATATAGATAACCTTTTAGATCCTTTATCGACAGATTTTTAAAATATTTTGAATTATATGGATTTTAGTCAGCATGTCGTGCTGCCGACTCACAACAGAGGACACACTCTGGACTTGGTCATCACGTATGGCCTGTCCACTTTCTACCAGAGTCCTCTTTGAGAACTGTCAGGAAACGTTATCTAAACCCTGAAGTGGCTGCAGGTTTTCTTGAAGTTTGTAATAAGTTTCCTTCTGTACCTTTACCTGCCCCCTGTGATTTTATTGTGAAGGATTTTAACAGTAGGTTTAAATCTGCTCTCGACCTGCTTGCTCCACTTAAAGTTGTAAACATACATTCAAAACATACAGTACCATGGAGAACTGAAGATCTTAAAAAATTAAGAGGAGCTGCAGAGTGGCAGAAAGGAAATGGAGGAAAAACAAAAACACAATAAATCATCAGATATACTTGGAACATCTCAGATCGTAAGAAATTCCAGAAATGCATTCTTCTCTAGAATTAACTGAGAGCATAAAAATAATCCCAAAATTTTGATTTTCACCATTGACAACATTCTTAATCATACTTCTAATGCATGTCAGAAAACACCCTCAAACACTCTCTGTCAGGAGTTTGCAGACCACTTCAGAGGACTTTGACTCTGTGCTCTACGGCAGTCGGATTGACAGAACTTGCTACAACAAACATCAGCATGTTTTGTGTTTGCATGTTTCCAAATTGCACAACAAAATTACCAAGGAGAATAAGTTCAGCTTCCAAAGGCTCCCTTCAGTCCTGCTTAGACTGCAGCTACAATGGTGGACTGCTGTGACGTCATTGAAATTGCCAGAAAGTGCAAGTTGGAATCGATTGGATTAATAGCCTCTAAAACACCCCAGATGATAATGATTACAATAAAAAGCAAGAGTGCATATAAAATACTTTCAATTGTCATATGCACGGGTAAAAATAACTGTTTTCAGTTTTTGAAACTGAAATGCAGCGTCACCGTGTTTATTGTTGACTCTGGGAACCACCAGGAGACCCCTCCCCGAAGTTCTAAGGGCCCAAGATGGTTCATATGTATCTAAATGCCAAACCATGAAAAGACTTGTACACAGGCAGAGCTGTTGGAAATTCTATTCTCTGAGCGACAGGAAGCCAGTGCCGAGACCGGAGCACTGGACTAATATGGTCGTATTTCCTGGTTCTTGTCAGCACTCGAGCAGCAGCGTTCTGGATGTACTGCAGCTGCCTAACAGCTCGTTTTAGAGAGGCCAGTGAGCAGGCTGTTACAGTAGTCTAACCTGCTGGAGACAAATGCATGGATAAGTCTCTCTAAGTCTGGTTTCCACACTATTCCTCTGATCTTAGCAATGTTTTTCAGATGGTTAAAAGCTGTTGATGTTATTGCTTTGATGCGGCTGTTTAAGTTCAGGTCCGAGTCCATGATTACCCCTAGATTTCTAATCTGATTTTTTTGGTTAAAGACAGAGACTCAAGATGACTGATAACACTTTCTCTTTGTGTCTGGGCCAAAAACAATGATCTCAGTTTTGTCTGAGTTTAACTGGAGAAAGTTGTTTTGCATCCACAAACTGATCTGTTCAATACAGTGACAGAGTGTATCTATAGGCACATGTTTACCTGCCGTCAGTGACACGTAGATCTGAGTGTCATCTGCTTAGTTATGGTAAGACACATTATTGCTGTTAATTAGCTGACCTAATGGAAGCATGTACAAGTTGAATAAAAGTGGTCCCAAGATTGACCCCTGGGGGACTCCACAGGTCATGGGAATTTTGTCTACTTTCAATCAAGACTAGAGGTAAAGATGTTCCAGAGCTTATTAATCAAAGGCAGCTAAAAACAGATGGGTTTTATCCTTGGAATTCAGTGTTTCAATACCTTTGCAGTTCTCTGGAATTTTGTTCCATATTAGAGGAGCAAAAAAACTGAATGGTGTTTCTCTATGTTTGAATTGGAGTCTCAGGATGCAGAGTTAACATAAACCAGAAAACCTGAGTGGCCTGGAGGGTTGATACAATAAAAAATCTCTAATGTATTTTTGTATGAAGCCATTCAGTGATTTTAAAACTAATAGGATACTTTTTATTTCTTTTTTTTAAATACAAGGAGCCAGTTTGGTGACTTCTGAGCTTCAGATAAGCAATAAAACTGCTAGTCCCTGCGATGTTTAGATAGATATATACAATGATGCTATAAAACTTTATTATCACATGCATATGGGTATGAGTGTAAAATTAAAGGGAAATTGTTTCTTTTCTAAGTTCCACAGTTGTCCCCCATAACAGAAACAGCCTTATTTACCAGGTTATTTAGCTTTTTTAAGTCTCTGGCTCTGATGCTGCTACCCAGTAGAAGATGACTGAAAAATTACACGCTCCAAAATAGACTAGTTGAAAGACCTACATTTCTTCAGGATGTTAAGTATGCTCTGTCCCTTCTTACAGATTTCCTCTTTGTTGAGTCTCCAGTCCAATATGTTGTCCAGGTGAGCTTCAGGGTATTTCTGGTGGGTGTCAGTGTGGTCTGTGGTTGAAATTCACCTCTAGCTCCTTGGTTCTCCCCGTGTTAATTAATGCAATGTAATGTAGTGTAATATAATGTCATGTAACAGAATAGAATATGCCTTTATTGTCTCACACAGTGGAAATTTACACTGTGTGAGACACAACTTATGGTAAAGGTTGAAAATTGTAAGTGCCCTATTTTTTGTATGTTATACAGTTGGATTAATAAAAACATAACAGCACCAACAACATAAGCTTTTCTGGGGGAAAATGACATCACCCCAACATCTCATCACCCGATGCCAGTCAAGTCACTGACAGCCAATGGGCTCTAAGATGTATGTAAAACTAGGCTCTACTCAAAAAGAAAAGTCTGACTTGAAACTGAAAACTGTTGACTGAAAGCGAAGGGGCAGAGAAACGTAAAAACTATTCAAAAATAATCTAAAATACAAAATAGCTGGTTACAGTTTTATGTTTATTTTTTTAATTCAAGTGTTCAATATTTCTACAAGTTATAATTTTCTTTCAACTTTACTTTTTTTAATTTACTATGTCTATGTCTTTAGAGTTAACAATCTGTTTTTCTTTCACATTCCTGTTAAAGTGAAATGCCTTTCTGTTCGAGTGAAATGTTTTCCTGTTTCAGTACAATTTGTTGCTGTTTCAGTAAAATGCCTTCCTGTTTAAGTGAAATGCCTTCCTGTTCAAGTGAATGTTTTACTAGAATTTTACTAGTGTGTATGAGAGGATTTTACTCATGTGCATGAAAGGTTTATCTTTTCACTAGTTTATATGAGAGCTTTCACTAGTGTAAATGAAAGGATTTCAGTAGTTTGTATGAAAGATTTTACTAGTTATATGACAGCTTTCACTTGTATGTATGAAATGATTTCACTAGTGTGTATGAAAAATTAATCTTTTTACTAGTTTATAGGAGAGCTTTCACTAGTTTGTATGAAATATTCATCTTTTCACTAGCTTATATGAGAGCTTTCACTAGTTTGTATGAAATAGTTCATGTTTTTATTAGTTTATATGAAAGCTTTAACTAGTGTGTGCGGAAGGATTTCAGTAGTTTGTATGAAAGGATTTTATTAGTTAATATGACAGCTTTCACTAGTGTGTATCAAAGGATTTCACTGGTGTGTATGAAAGGTTAATCTTTTCACTAGTTTATGTGAGAGCTTTCACTTTTGTGTATGAAAGGGGTTTAATTTAATATGTGTATATGCAAGACAATCCTGAATAATGTTCCAGGTGGCACCCCATAGTAGCAGCTGGTTTGGGATATCGTATTTATTTTTTAAACCTTTTGCAAAAATCATACAGTAACAATTTGCAGAATACTGACATAATTAAAAGAAATAATTCCAACAAAACGATCATTTTATAAAGTCACTGATCATAATTGACAGCATATCATAACACATTTAAATAGGAAGAATTCAACAATAAGGAGTTTGTAAAAAAAATTATGGAATCAGTAGGTTGCCCAAAAAACTTAAAACACTTTTATAATAAAAGCATAAATGAAAGCGTAAAGTGTACAATATCCTAAATATTTGAAAATACTTGAGATAATCTAGAAATAAAAAAAAACTTTTTTCTTACATCTTAAAACGTATGCTTATTTGAATGTAAATTACTTTTTTAGCGAGCATTTTTCTTTTTTCACCTCATTTTTAGCATTACTCACTTAAATTGAAGTAATTTCTTTTTAAATGGAAAACACTATAGAGTAAACCATTTAACCAGTAAAAAAAAAAAAAAAAAGATCTGTCAGTAATAAGCCAAAACTGACACTTAGTTCACCAACTGCCTGGGTTTAGAGCAGGGGTGTCAAACTTATTTCTACTTTGGGCCATATCACGGGGCAGAAAGTATTGATCAAACTAGCAAACCCTTAAAATATTAATAGATATCTGTCTCTGCATCCATGAAATACTTAATAAAATTAAACAATACTGAACGTATTTTCACAATTACCAGTATATAATTTATGACTATTCAAATAAACACTGATTTGATTTGACTGATAAAATCGTATTTTTACTTTGGGTCACATAACGAGCCTGAATGTCCTTAAAGGGCCAACTGGAGCAGAAAGTATTGATAAAACTATCAAACTAGCAAACCCATAAAATATTAATAGACATCTGTCTCTGTACCTAATAAATACTTAAGAAAATTAAACAATACTGAACGTATTTTCACAATTACCAGTATATAATTTAGGACTATTCAAATAAACACTGATTTGATTTGACTGATAAAATAATATTTATGTGAACTTAAAGAACTTAAAGGTTATATTTATATGCACTTAAATCAAACTTAAAGGTTCTATCTATATGTTCCTCTAGGATTTAGAGGACCACATAAAAGGCTATGGTGGGCAGGATTTTGGCCCCCGGGCCTTGAGTTTGACATCTGTGGTTAAGAGTTTTAATTTTCCACTGGAAGGCTATGCGAGTCTGAGCTTTTTACATAGAAAATGTGGCAGAGAATTGCTTTTTTTTTCCTCCGTTATTTACATTTACACTAAAGAGTGGCTTTTTTCTAAATCCAAGAGAAAAAAAGGCATATATATCTATATGTTGTAATTAATAAACTGTTTTAAATTGTGTGGTTTTCTTGTTTGGATCCCAGGTTTATATATATATATATATATATATATATATATATATATATATATATATATATATATATATAGGATGGAACAAAGTTTGAATATGTTGCAATTTTACATTCCCTACAAAGTGATCATTATGCATACAGGCTAAAATATATACACATTCAACCACCACTTTGGTGGTGACAAAATACTGACATAATTCCATCAGGCCACTCTGGGCAGAATTATTTAAAACCTGGGATCCAAACCAGAAAACCAGATAATTTAAAACATAGTTTATTAATTACAACAGATTTTGGTTCATGGCACTGGGAGGTCAAAAATCTACCTTAAAGAGAAGTAATATTTTTTGCAACCTGTACCTTATTTTTAGCATGCATTACGTTTATTTTTGTCACCCTGAAAATTTGGAGCTAGTTGGAGACCACTTTGAGGTGCTGCGTTGTTGTCATCTGGGTTTTTTTCAAGCGTTTTTTCCAACCAGTTCCAACTTACACTAGCTGGCGGTTTCAGTGATGTTGCAGCTGTAGTCTAAGCAGGTTGCAGAAAGGGAGCCTGTGGAATCTGAACTTAGTCCACTTGTTCACTTTGTTTGTGCAATTTGGAAACATGCAAACACAAAACATGTTGATGTTTGCAGTGTGAAGTTATGTCTAACCGACTGCTGTTAAGCACAGATTGAAAGTCCTGGGGCCGTATTCACAAAGACTCTTATCTTACAGCTAGGTGTTACTCCTAACTCGTGCTAAAAGGTCTTACGTACGAGTTGTCGTCTAAAACCTCTTCACAAACGCACTAGGAGCTACTTTTACGTAGGACAAATCCCTAAAAGTAAACTAAGAGTGACGTCCCGTTGCTATGGAAAACGTCATTTCCTATGCAAGAAAAGCGTGAAATGAAATTTTTTGTCAAAAACTGATATTAGAACATTGCTGAAAAGCAGCCCTAAGAAGTAGATTTTTTTCTTTAAATTTAAAAGAACCGAATGATTCAGCAGCTTTAGTTGTCTGGAAGTTTGTTCCAGATTTGTGGGGCATAGAAAAGCTGCTTCTCCGTGTTTCATTCTAATTCTAGGGGTGTTTAGTAAACTAGTGTTGACTTGAGTGGTCTGCTGGGTTGGTAGTAACAACAGGTCTTCAAAATACGTTTTTGCTAAACCATTTAGGGCCTGATTTATCAAGGTTTCTGATAATGACCGCAAAATTGCATGCGGTGCTAAAGAATTGAGTGGGTTGTCCATAATTTAGTGATTTACTAAGGTTGTGTGAGCAATTCATATCAGGCGCAAATCAGGTGTCTTTGGCACAAAAAAAGGGGGGTGACATATGTCTAAATTCTTTGGCTGTTACAGAAAATAATTGCCTTTAGGCTAGAATATTGTTAATTCTGATTTTTCTTTGTCATTAATAAATGTAATTCATGCAGTGTACATGTGCTGCACTCTGCTGCATGCACACATCATTTTGCAGGGTTTGACTGATTAAAACTCCAGCATGTTTGAATTTTTTGTTAAAAAGTCATATATAATGCCAATTATTATTGTAGTATTGTATATGATTACTACTTTTTATCAATTGGACTACAGGAAGGTTAACCACTACGGGGGAAACTGAGGATCCATGAGGATGATAACTGACACTGCGCTCAGTGCGTCTTTACCAGGTGGACACTTGATGAGAGCGCAGTGAGTTATGATGCGTCTTTGGGCGGGTAAATACTTACATAATTGTCAGGTGTATGGCCATTAGAGTGTTAATTGCTTTTAGGTTATATTGTGTGTGATTGCGTGCATCTTCCTGCAGGTTTAACAGGTGCGATGCATTCTGCGCCATGTTGATAGATCAGCCTCAAACTGTTTTTGCGATGCTGTGCGTTTTGCGCAAGTTTTAACAAGCACAAACAGTTGATAAACCAGGCCGTTAGTGATTTATAAACTATTAGGAGTATTTTGAAGTCTATTCTCTAAGCTACAGGGAGCCAGTATAAGGACTTTAGAACCTCGATGATCTGTTCTACGTTCCTAGTTCTAGAGAGGAAGCAAGTGGCAGCGTTCTTGATCAGCTGAAGCTGTCTGATTGACATTTTAGAAAGACCTGTGAGGACACTGTTGCAGTAATCAATCTGACTAAAGATAAACGCATGGATGAGTTTTTCAAGGTCCTTTTGTGAAATTAGTCCTTTAATCCTAGAAATGTTCTTCAGGTGATGGAAGGCTGACCTTGTTATTCCCTTTATGTGACCCTGGAGGTTCAGATCTGAATATTCTAAAAATAAGTTGCATTTAAAGTGACAGTATTTTTTAGATCAATGCTCCCATTTCCTATCCTTCAACCGTCCAACGAACACATACAGGGAGAAAAAAGAAATAGGGAAAAAAAGTATTAAAAATGTTGGCATGAAAAATACAGATAAAATTAAAAAAGACAAGATATATACAGAGAAAAATTTACTTCTGACTAATTTACACAGAATCAATACACTGAAAATACACAATTATATACAAAAAAGTATATTTCTTGTACCAATATTCCATCATTTAGCTTTTCTATTTCCACGTCTGATTAAAAAAAATATTTTATTATTCTTATTTGTCTATCCTTCTACACAGTTTTTTTAGTTTAGGTGAGTGACCAACTACAACAGTGAACTTTCTCTTTGAACAACCACATTTTCCTTAAAAACTTTTAATAATATATTTACGGATTAATTCAATTTTTTACTGCTGTATATTTTAGGATATTTGTTTCGCAGGCTACCTAGAGGAGCAAGAATTGCCAAAGCTGTGATTAGTTAAAGCTTTCTTTAATTTCACTAAGTGTGAAGTTACATCAAGAGACCATAAAACAAACAAATTAGTTCCAATACCTCTTTACTATAAATAAATAAATACAAATCTTTTTCAGGTTGAAGCTTAAACTAAAAAGATAAACAACCTAATTAAAATTTTTGAAAAACAGTCAATTTTAAATCTAAAAATGAAACATGTAAGATATAAAATTTTATGTAGGAGCAATGCCCTCATGTCAGGATATAAAACACAATATAAAACCTTAGTGGAGAAAAAAAATCACTGAAAGGAAAAAAAGGAAAGCATTCTTTTTAAAATAGAACTTTTCAGTTCACCAGTAAACGTTGTGTCTTTTTGTGAAGGAAAATCTAAATTGACCATGCTGTGTAAATGTTAAAACAGTCCTGGGTTCTAAGAAACAATGTCAGTTTCAGACAATTTTGAATAACTGAAAAACAGTAAAGTCTTTGGCCACATTCACATGTATGATCTTCTGTCAGGAACTCATCCTGATTGTGGATTACGCTGCTGAGAAGTTTGATCTAATGGAGTCCTCTCGTAGCTGATGGTGTTTAACTGATTCGGGGTCTTCACCACGTGTGCGCCGCTGAATAGTTATCCTGTAGTTTTTTCTGCAGAAAAACATAAGAAAAATCTGATTAATTCTAATTTTTCTCTGCCGGTCATATTGTAAAAAAACTCTTTCAAGTTAAAGTCGCACAGTACAAAAGGTGTTGCTTCAGTTAGGCTGCTTTGTTTTACATGCAAATGAAAGCTGAACTCAACAGACTGTTCAAGTTTTTGATTTACCTTATTTCACTCAACAGCTATGAAATAGCCATCCTCCTTTAGTTGTTTACACAAGAGCTAAGTACTGCAACTCTGTGTGCTGTAACAAAATCAATCATTGAACTGTGGTAAAACAGCTTGGTGTGTAACTCTATTGGCATGTTCTGCCTGTGCAACTCTTTCAAAGACAAGTGTAGAATTATTCCCTGTTCAGCAGAGGTTTAGTAAAATTTTCAAAGATTTAAGTGATCTAAAGTATGGAATTACTTCTGATTAAACCACAAAAAAACAAAGGTTTGGATGGTCTGTAGGGTTTGTTTTAACTCCAAGCAGGACAAGCCACCTGCATGATAAAGAGTTGAAGAGAAAGACTCAGCGACAGATGATTATCTGAAAAAAAAAAATCACTGTCAGCCTTTTCTTAAACTGTTGAAAGTTCTCGGAAGGTGGACAATATGTATGTCTGCTAGATTTTTGCCACGTTTGTAGAAGCCTAAACCAATATTTTGTCATCCCATTTTACTCACATTTGTGTTATAAGAATATCAAAATAAATCATAGTTGAACTAAACAGATTCTTTTATAATACTTAGTTAATAAATACAAGCTATATTTAGGAGCACGGTGTCGCAGCTGGTAGCACAGCTCACCTCACAGCTAGAAGGTCCCAGGTTCAATTCCCGCTGGGGACGCTGTGGGTGCTGAGGGTGTGTGTGTTCCTTCATATCATCGGCGTCCACACCTTTCTGTGTGCAGTTTGCATGTCTCCCTGTCCCATGCACCAGTTCTAGCCTATATACTGCCTCCTCCTGGCTGCAATAACATAATCCTTCCATCCGCTATGTGCAGCTGGAACGTAGCTGGCCCCTGCCCCTTTTCACCCTTCAGGTGAAAAGAAAGTCCTGCTCACTCCTCAGGCAAGAAGGAGGCTTGAGCTCAGTGGGGGAGCAATGCCTAGGACTGGAATTAGGTAGTGACACTGGGTGATTAATAATGTGTGAAAAAAAAAACATGGTATAAAATATATTTTCAAGTCTTGTTAGGCCTGCATTATATTAGGAAAACATGGGAAATGTGATATCATGTATTTTGCAATAAGGACATGCATTTATCATCTTTTTTATTTTCATTTTGTGTTGCTTTCTATTAACTCAGAGATTCTTATTTTTGTACATCTCCTATTTGTGTACAAAAATAAGAACCTCTGAGATAAAAGGATATTACTTTCAATACAAAGCGATAAAGTCTCTTTGCATAGTAAACATACACCATAGATAATAGGCCTGATTTATCAAGATTCCTAATAATGACCACAATATTGCGTGTGTGGCAGCATTTTTGCACCTGTGGGTTGTCTTTCATTTGCGGGTGATCTACTAAGATAGGGTGAGCAATTCATAACAGGCGCGAGGAGCAGTAATCAAATGAGGACTTTGTGGCTGCTATGAGCTGCAGATGAGCAATACATGATGCAATATATGACTCATGATGGGTCTTTGGGAAAAAAAAACGGGGAAAAAACGACATGAAAATCAATTCTATGGCTATTACAGAGTTATACATATACATATATAGGCTAGGATTTTCTAAATTATATTTCTCATTTTTCAGTAATAAACATGCTCTCTGCTCCATGCCGGCATAATAACCCAAAGTCCAAACACGGCGAGTGGAGCTTAGACTAAAAAGCTCCAATTTCGCATCATATGACCTTCTCCCATTCTTCCTCTGAATCATCTAGATGGTCATTGGCAAACTTCAGTCGGGCCTTGAGATGCGCTGGCCTGAGCAGAGGATTTTAATCCATTATGGCTGAGTTTTAACTGATGGTTTTCTTTGAGACTGCGGTCCGGGCTCTGTTCAGGTCATTGACCAGGTCCTGCCTGTAGTTCTGGGCTCATCCCTCACTTTCCTCATTATCATTGACGCCCCATGAAGAGAGATCTTGCATGGCGCTCCAGACCGAGGGAGATTGACAGTCGTCTTGAACTTTTTCCATTTTCTAATTATCGCACCAACAGCTGTTGCCTTTTCACCAAGCTGCTTGCCAATTGTCCTGTAGCCCATCCCAGGTTTTTGCAGGTGTACAATTTTATCCCTAATGTCCTTGCACAGCTCTCTGGTCTTGGCCATTGTGGAGAGGTTGGAGTTGGTCTAGACTGCTGTGAGTATTGTGACATTTGCTGCTGTGAGTATTGCGACTTCCTGTTGTCACTGCTGAGCCCTCGGAGCTGCTGGGTGCTCAGATCTCTTCGATTAATCTATTTTTCTCTTTGTTGAGGTCTTTCTAAGTTATTTTAACCCACAAGCACACTACTACACTTAAGGCATCTCTCCACTAGTACCTTTTGCAGAGTCGTACCGTACTGGTACTTTCAGTAATGCGACTCGACACGGCTCGACTTGTTAAGTGTTGCTTCACAGTTACAACAAACCAGAGCGTCTCAAGTGAGCGGGTCCGTCATATGGTGGGGGGCCCCAGAGTACGTAGTGGGAAGTAAACAAAGGCTCGGAGAGGAAGAAGAACAATGGCGACCTCACTAGCAATCCTGAGCATTTTGCTCAGTCTGTGAATTTCTGTAGACGCACGTCGAAGAGAAAGCCTCTCTAATCGAAGAATAAAGACCCCGGAAAAGCTGCACACTGCAAGGAAAAACACGGTGAAGTAGTACAAAGGAGTGTGGGAAGCTCTGCAGGAGAATGACGTGACAGTACCCTGCTTGTGCTTGTGCTTGTGTGGGTAAGCCGATGCAAATACTACCCCGATGTGGTGGGCTATAAATATGCTCTGGGTATTTATTAATTCGCTAAAGCCCAGCGTAAAAACCTGTGTTAACAAGTTAGCTTTAGAAATAAGAATTCTGTGTGTGTGCGTGTTTCAGATGACTGCTCTGTGAAGTTGTCGCAGCCGACCATCGGTTTGGTCGTTTAACTGGGTCTTGCAGTGATGAGACGTTCTTCTGGGTTTCACCGAAGCTCAGTGGCTGCAGAACTTCAGGATGTCGGAACAAATTCATCTACATGTGCAGCAAACTACATCCAGCGCTGGAGCGACGCAGCTTTTCGCCTCTGTGTCCCGTTAAAGAAAGGAGTTGCCATTGACATGCTACAAATTCTATCAATTACAAACCACAACTGTATGTTTTGTAATAAAGCTGTGTGCCTTGAAAAAGTTTTTTTTTTTTAAATCACCACTACAATGTGTTTTACAGATATCCTGTCTTTTTGTAGGCTTTGGCTTTTCAGCAGCTTCCAAATGTATGCAATTTACTCATTTATCAACGCAATACTTTTTTACTTTTAACAGGCAAAGCAAATGTTACAATCAGATTTTTAAAATGTTGCTAAACCCTGATGCCAGATGTAATACTGTAAAATGATTCCACCAACCAGCATATAATGAAACTCCAAATGATAATACAAGTGTATAGCTTGGACATTTTTATTGGACTGGTATAGAAAAAGTTCAGAAACAAAGTCCAGCTGCACATGTCTGTGGGTCATGGTTAAGTCTGCAGCATCCCAGGAAGGTTTGATTGAAGGCAGATTGAAGGCATCGTGTCATTTCTACCCTCCTAAACCGGTTTTATGCTTCTGCTCCATCAGAAGAAGGTGTTGATCCCGCTGCAACGGATCGCAGATATTTTTTAATGTACTATGCTTACAGTACATTTAAATTATACAATACTAATTAAAATTAAAGTGATAGTCTGGACTTTGTAAGAAAAAAGAGAGAGTGACATGATTTGAAAAAAAGCAACCCAAGCTCCCTCCCCCTCCCTTTCAGTGCATTTAAAACATACACTACTAATTAAAATTAAGGAATAGAAACATATGTCTCACTGTGCTTCAGAAAACGTAAGTAGGTCATATTTACAAAAAAAAAAACTGCATCAGAACTAATTTGGATAACTGATAATAAAAAGAACTGTCATACTGCAGATAATATGCAACTGAACAGGTTAATATTGTGAATAAAATATACAAGCGGCATGAAATTTGCTTCTTACCGAGAGTACGAGACAGCGAGTTCAGGTCTTCGGCATTCTCCGTTTCTCTGCTTCGGCCTGCAGGTGAGAGCTATCGGCTATGAACCGCGATTAGCCCGACTCCTCCTTGACAATCCTCTCACAGCGAACAGCTCCATCCAGCTCACACTGAATCTTCTCTTCAGCCAACAAACTCAGAAATGCTGAAACTCTGTCTGGATCACAGCACTGGTTTTTAACATTGTCTGTGTTCTTCAGCAAACACTATCCACATCCACTCGCTGTAGCGAGGTTTAAAAATGGTCGGTTTGTTGTTAAAAGACGCTGTCAGGTTACTCTCCAGTGACTCCGCCCTCCAGCCAATCAGTGAGCGACAGCCGTCTGACGTCGCTTTTCAGTACCAGTTCAGCACGGATGGAACCACAGCTGAGGTGGTACGAAAAATAGTATCGGCTCGGAGCGGTTAAGCCAGACTTTTGCCAGCCGAGAGTAAAAGGTACTGAGGATCAGTCGATCCGAGTCAAGTCGAATCGTACCGGTGGAGAGACGCCTTTATTTCCAGTTGGGAGTACTTTACGTTTGGGAACCCTTTGTGTTAGGGCTGCACGGTTATGACCAAAATAATAATCACGATTATTTTGATCAATATTGTAATCACAATTATTAATCACGATCATTCATCCAGTCCTGTAAAATATATTTTTTTGTTGCACCAATTATAAACGTACAATGTTGCAACATTTGTTTGCGAAAAATAAAACTTAACTTAACCTAAATATGTTATTGCAGAGTGCAATCTCAAAGTACAATTTAACGGAAACAATTACAGCTTATACAGAAAAGGCCTTTGACATTCCCTGCATCCAAATCCTTAGTATTTACTATATGCTACTTAGCAACTATTACTCGCCCGTTAATGTAGTAAATACTGCGTAGCAAAGAATCGCGTAAAAGAAATGAAATCAGACGTACTGCTCCACATATTTTGCATGTCCTTTGACCCGTATTGACTGTTCTGTTGAGCCAGATGTTTACGATACGTTCGCCTGTGGTCCCGCCATCCTCTAGTCGTTATTTTGTCTGGTATGACTTAACAACTTAAATGTTTAATCAGTCAAAAAACAATTACAGTAATCAGTAAAATTTCTTCACGTACATTTATCTGCTGAAACTGCAGCGGTATCAATGGTTGACAGTTCGTCTGTAGCCATTTTTAGCTAGGTCCTTCTTCCTCTATGATTTCGGGGCGTCCGCTGGATTGTGGGATAGCGTATCATCCACCGGCTGCTTACTGTGGCAGTAATACACTTTCGGGAACTTTCTTCTTACTAGTCAGATCTATAATGGAGATTTGAATCTACTACATTGCTCAAATACTGTTTTTCATCTGCTAAGTAGCAAGCGTAGTGCAGCCATTATAAGTGCTGAGTGGCATGTGCGCAGTTTTTATTTGGGCAGCTTAATGAAGCCTAGCCATGCGTTTGCCCCCTGGTGGCTCGTAAAATATTAATTGAGTTGATGTGTGATAAAGAACAAAGCAGAAGAGCTTGCATTTTGAATGTAAATGTCGTTGACAATCAGGTTCATTTAATTGTGGCCACCAAAATAGTGATCACGATCAAAATCCGATTAATTGTGCAGCCCTACTTTGTGTTTTACATGGTTGTTCTTGGTGTGCTAAGATCTCGCTAGCTCGTTAGCTTAGTTTCGTAGCAGCTATGGCTAAATCTCTTCCGTCTCTTTCTCCCTCTGTGGCTCCTCTCTCCTGTTCTCTGTGTCAGATGTTTAGTTACTCCCCCGCATCCTTTAGTGATAATGGTAAATGTAATAAAAGTAGCATTTTCGTAGCTTTGAGGCAAGGGTTTCAGAGTTGGAGGCCCGTCTCCTCGCTGTTGAGAATCCAGTAAATAATCAAGGCCCATTAGCCAGCGCAGAGCCAACAAGGATAGAATCACATAGCAGTCCTCCAACAGAACCCACGCAGCTGGGATCTCAGGCCGACTGGGTGACGGTACATATAAAGCATAGTTCCCAGCCCAAAGGGCATCACCAACCTGTCTGCATTTCTAACAGATTTTCCCCTATCAGTGACGCACCCACGGAGAAATAGACTGTGGTATTTGGCAGCTCCATAGTCCGAAACGTGGCTTTAGAGACCCCATCAACCATAGTCAAATGTTTTCCAGGGGCCAGAACAGGCGACTTAAATCCTACCTGAAACTGCTGGCTAAGTATAGGCGTAAATACAGTAAGATTGTTATTCACGCTGCCGGTAATGACACCCGGTTATGCCAATTGGAGGTCATTAAAATTAGTGTCTCTTCGGCCTCCGTCCCACTTTGGATGGAGCAGATCTTCTTTCTAGGAATCTGGACAGATTTATTAGTCCTTCAAAACACTGACAAACCAGGATCCAGACAAGAAAGCAGGGTTGTAGTTTAACCCACCTCTCTGCAGCTTCTGTACTGTTACCCGCTCAATACCCCAGTGAGACAGTGTCTTGCCCACGGCCAAAATGAAATAGACTAAAAGTTAACCTGACAAAAGCAAATTATAAAAATCTAATTACAATAAATACGACTTGGACCGAACAAGGAAATAGGGCAATTAGATGTGGTTTACTAAACATAAGATCCCTCTCCTCAAAGACTTTATTAGTAAATGACTTGATATTTGATAATAAAATGTATCTATTGTGCCTATCAGAAACCTGGTTGCAGCAGGAGGAATTTGTCATTATAAATGAGTCAACTCCTTCCAATTATCAACATTTTCACATTCCTAGAAGTACTGGGCGAGGAGGAGGAGTTGCAACCATCTTTCATTCAGATTAACAAATTCGCCCTAGACAAATTATGAACTACAGCTCTTTTGAGCATCTAATCATGAGGCTACTAAGATGGCGCCGTGGATGGACGCCTCGGTACTTCGCTCCCTAGTACTTGTTACAATTTTACTTTTTTATGTAGTTTTCTGCACTCCCTCTGCTATTAAAATGAGCAAAGAGGAAATCTTACAAATAGGGCTATCCAGTGCCGGACTTTTTTCACCGGTTTTTAATCAACCAGACTGCTTTATGGAGATTCTGACTGGAGGAGCAGCAGCGCTCTTTGGATTTAGACGGAGACGCCGACGAGGGAAATGAGCTGGTGTGCTCGTTAAATTGCGACGGAGGGGATTACGCACCGCTCTCCCATCCATACACCTGGGGAACGTCCGCTCTCTGCCTAACAAAATGGATGAATTGCTCCCTCTCCTATCCAAGAACTCCGACTTTCGTCATTCTGCTGCCTTTTGCTTCACTAAAACCTGGTCCAGTGAACACATCCCGGACAGCGCACTACAGCTGCCGCGCTTCCAGCTGTTCCGAGCGGACCGCTGCGCCGAACTGTCTGGGAAGTCAAAGGGAGGAGGAATGTGTTTCTACATTAACGAAGGTTGGTGTACAGATGTCACAGTGTTAAAGAAGACATGCAGCCCTCAGCTAGAGTCTTTCTTCATAAACTGTAAACCATTTTATTCACCGCGGGAGTTCGCCTCGTTTGTGCTGGTCGCTGTATACATTCCACCGCAGGCGTGTGTAACGGAGGCGTTACATCACCTCGCCGACCAGATCACATACGTGGAGAAAACTCACCCGGACTCTCTGCTAATCATTCTCGGGGATTTTAATAGAGCAAATCTCAAACTTGAACTGCCTAAATATAGACAACACGTGACGTGTCCCACCAGGGACATGAACACTTTAGACCACTGCTACACCACAATAAAGAATGCATATCGCTCTGTCCCCCGTGCTGCTTTGGGACTTTCTGACCACTGCCTGGTCCACCTCATCCCATCTTACAAGCAGAAGCTGAAATCTGCTAAGCCTGTAGTAAGAACTGTGAAGAGATGGAATGATGAGTCAAAAATGCAGTTACAGGCCTGCTTTGACTGCACTGATTGGAGCGTCTTTGAAGCAGCAGCCTCAGACCTGGACGAACTGACTGACACTGTGACATCTTACATCAGCTTTTGTGAGGACATGTGTGTGCAGACCAAAACCTTCTACATGTTCAACAACAATAAACCATGGTTCACTGCAGAACTGAGACGGCTACGCCAGGACAAGGAGGAGGCCTACAGGAGTGGGGATCGGGACCTGTACAAGCAGGCCAGGAACAAGCTGACAAAGGAGATCAAGGCAGCAAAAAGGAACTACAGTGCAAAGCTGAAGGAGCGTTTTTCTGCCAACGACTCTTCTGCAGTTTGGAAGGGCCTGCAGACCATAACCAACTACAGGAGACCATCCCCCCACCCTGTGGGGAGCACCCGCCTGGCTGAGGACCTCGATGACTTTTTCTCCAGGTATGAAACAACCTTCACACCTTCCACCTCCCCCACCATCTCCATCAAAAAAGGCCTAGCATCACCCCAAAACAATCCCCATACCTGACCCCCTGCCTGCGCTGACGATCTGTGAACAGGATGTGCGGCAACTATTTCAGAGACAGAGGATTAAGGCATCAGGTCCTGATGGAGTGTCTCCGTCCTGTCTGAAAGTCTGTGCTGACCAGCTGGCTCCCATCTTCACTCAGATCTTCAACAACTCCCTGGAGTTGTGTGAGGTCCCCTCCTGCCTCAAACGCTTCACCATCATCCCGGTTCCCAAGAAGTCCCCTGTCACAGGATTAAATGACTACAGACCAGTCGCCCTGACATCTGTGGTCATGAAATCCTTTGAGCGACTGGTGCTGACCCACCTGAAGGAAATCACGGATCCCCTGCTAGACCCCCTGCAGTTCGCCTATAGAGCAAACAGGTCAGTGGATGATGCAGTCAACATGGCTCTCCACTACCTCCTGCACCACCTAGACTCTGCAGGTACCTACGCTCGGGTCCTGTTTGTGGACTTCAGCTCTGCATTCAACACCATTGTCCCAGAGCTCCTCCACCAAAAACTGTCCCAGCTCACTGTGCCTCCCTCCACCTGTCAGTGGATTACCAGTTTCCTGACTGACAGGAGGCAGCAGGTGAAACTGGGTAACTTCATATCCAGCACCCGGTCCCTCAGCATCGGTTCCCCCCAGGGATGTGTTCTCTCCCCACTGCTTTTCTCCCTTTACACCACTGATTGCACATCAAGAGACCCTTCTGTGAAACTCCTGAAGTTTGCAGATGACACCACCGTCATTGGACTCATCCTTGACGGCTACAAGTCTGCATACAGAAGGGAGATGGAACAGCTGGTCCTCAGGTGCAGTCAGAACCACCTGGAGCTAAACCCGCTCAAAACTGTGGAGATGACAGTGGATTTCAGGAAGAGACCCCCATCAACATCTCTCATAATCACCAACAGGTCAGTCCCCACAGTGGAGTCTTTCAGGTTCCTAGGATCCACCATCACACGGGACCTGAAGTGGACCTCCCACATTGACTCTATAAGGAAGAAGGCCCAGCAAAGGCTGTACTTTCTGCGGCAGCTCAGAAAGTTCAACCTGCCTCAGGAACTGCTGACCATATTCTACACAAAAATAGTCCAGTCTGTCCTGACCTCATCCATCTCTGTCTGGTTCGGATCCGCCACCAGGCAAGACAAGGACAGACTGCAGAGAACAGTCAGGTCCTCAGAGAGGATCATAGGTACTGATCTTCCCTCCATTGAGGACCTATTCCGGGCCAGGGTCAGGAAGCGGGCCAGAAAAATCACCACTGACCCCTCACACCCTGGCCACAATCTGTTTAGGCTCCTCCCCTCAGGCCGGCGTTACAGAGCGCTGTACGCCAAAACCACCCGACACAAGAACAGTTTCTTCCCCCAGGCTGTCGCTCTGATGAACTCTGAATAGTCACAGAGTCTGAGTCCATTCACATGAACAATAAACTATAACTCTGCACTGCTGTATATACTCACTGTACAATAACCCTGGTTTGGTGTATATATTATCCTTTTTTATTTATTTGTATTTATTTTTATTTCCGTTTTAATTTCACTTATTTAAGTTCTGTACTGGAGAGAAAAGTTGCCGGAGTCAAATTCCTTGTATGTCATTAAAGCTGATTCTGATTCTTAGTTTTCCTCATCCAAGCTGCAAAACATTAAAGCCAAGTTTGAATGTGGTTTTGTATCGTCCATGTTCTGTAATCTCACTTCTTGGAACAGATCTCAGATTATTTATCTGATTTAGTTTTAAACACTGATCAGGTAATTATAATAGAGGATTTCAATTTTCACATGGACATTGAAAGTGATAGCCTAACTGCAGCATTTAATATCATTTTAGACTCAATTGGCTTTACTCAGAAAGTGAAGCGACCCACACACTCTGGTCAGCACACTAGATGTTGTACTAACATACGGCATTGAGTGTGGTAAAGTAACCGTCCTCCCACATAACCCAGTGCTATCTAACCATTTTTGGATAACCTTTAAATTTACTCCCTGGTTTAATGCAGAGTTGCATATTTTAAACCAGAATACTAGGAAACTGGAGAGAGAATGGCGCTCTACACACTTAAATTATTCCTTTCTACCTGGAAAAAAAGTCTACTACTTTATAAAAATGCCCTTCGACAAGCTAGAACAGCAAATTTCTCGTCATTAATAGGGGTAAATAAAAACAATCCCAGGTTTCTTTTTAGTACAGTTGCCACACTTACACAGAGTCCTAGCTCTGTTGAGCCAACTATTCCCCCTTCTCTCAGTAGTGATGACTTTATGAGATTCTTCATAATTAAATAAATTCTATTAAAAGTCAAATCATTGGCATTCTCACAAACTTGATTAACTCTCGTTCAGTAAATGAGGCAGTATCAGAGATAACTGTAGAAACATGTTTATGTCTGTACCGTTTTGATCCTGTTGAACTTTCGGAATTATCACAAATACTAGCTTCATCTAAACCCTCAACTTGTATTTTAGACCCCATACCAACCAAATGATTTAAGGAAGTATTCCCTCTGGTTACTAGCCCTATGATGAATGTATTTTTAATAAATGGATATGTGCCTTAGGAATTTAAGGTTGCTGTAATTAAACCTTTACTTAAGAGACCCTCCCTGGATCAAGATAATTTAGCCAACTACAGACCTATATCTAATCTCCCTTTCTTGAGAAAATAGTTGCTAATCAAGCATGTGAGCATCTAAACAGCAACAACCTGTTTAAGGAATTTCAGTCAGTTTTTTGAGCTCATCATAGCACTGAAACAGCACTGGTAAAAGTTTCTAATGATATTCTAAAGGCCTCAGATAATGGATTTGTGACTGGTCGGGTCTTGTTAGATCTCAGTGCTGCTTTTGACACAGTCGATCACAATATTCTCTTACAAAGGCTTGAACATGTTGTAGGGATCAAGGGAACAGCACTAGGCTGGTTTAAATCATATCTGTCAGACAGATTCCAGTTAGTTCATGTTAATGATAAATCTTCACACTCAAGGGTTACCTGTGGAGTACCACATGGTTCGGTACTTGGACAGATTCTCTTTACTATATATATGCTTCCAATTGGTAAAATAATTAGACAGCATGGAATGAATTTCCACAGTTATGCTGATGATACACAATTATATTTATCCATAAAACCTGATAAAACAAATCAGTTAAGTAGGTTACAAGCATGTCTGGAAGACATAAAAACCTGGATGACTCTGAATTTTCTAATTTTAAATTCAGACAAGACATAAGTTGTTGTCTTCGGAACAGAACCTTTAAAAAGGAAACTGCTAAATCAATCACTTCATCTGGATGCCATTTATTGGCCTCTGGTAATAATGTAAAGAACCTCAGCGTAATTTTTGACCAAGACATGACATTTAAATCCCATATTAAACAGGTTTCCAAGATTTCTTTTTTTCACCTCGAGAATATTGCTAAAATCAGAAACATCCTGTCCAGGAGTGATACAGAGAAACTAGTCCATGCATTTGTTACTTCAAGGCTGGACTACTGTAATTTCCTATTATCAGGAAGGCCACAAAATGCAATTAAAAGCCTTCAGTTCATCCAAAATGCTGCAGCAAGAGTTCTGATGAATATTAAAAACAGAGATCACATTTCTCCTGTTTTGGCTTCTCTCCACTGGCTCCTTGTTAAATCCAGAATAGTGTTTAAGATCCTTCTCCTTACTTATAAAGCCCTTAATAATCAAGCTCCATCGCACATCATAGATCTGATTGTTCCATATGTTCCTAACGGAGCACTTCGTTCTCAGAATGCAGGTCTACTGGTAGTTCCTAGGATTTCTAAAAGTAGCATGAGAGGCAGATCTTTTAGTTATCAGGCTCCTCTCCTGTGGAACCAGCTCCCAGTTTTAGTCCGTGAGGCAGATACTCTGTTTTCAAGACTAGGCTGTCCTTGGAGTCTGCATTATCCGGGCACAACCTCACGTCGATGACTGATCGCAGTCTACCGGGATTCCTTACATAGAAAACTTTTAACTGATTGGAATGTTTGTGAAATTGTATTGAAACGACTTTTGTTATAAAGTGCCTTGAGAGGACATTTGTTGTGAATTGGCGCTAGATAAATAAAACTAAATTGAATTGGGTTTGTTTGAGTGTGTGGACAAGTGTCTTTTATACAGGTAACAAGTTGAAACAGGTGCAGTTAATGCAGGTAATGAGTGGAGAACAGGAGTGCTTCTTAAAGGGCCTAGCATGCAAAATAAAGTTTTTGGAGTTTTCAACCATCTGGTAGTGCAATTTTCTCATAAAAAACCCCGCCAGAGTTTTAAAGTAGTCCTTGCAAGTTGATGTTTAAAATGACATTTCCTTTTACTTTCCTGATCTTTTGAACTGAAAACAAACAACTTCTGAAGAATTGCTGGTAATTCATGACTTTTTGCCTTATACATAACTAATAATCTGTTTAATTCTATAAAATCTTTAAGTTTCCTAAGTCCCGACTCGATAAATAATACATTAGTTCGCTCTCTTGGATTTGCTTTGTGAATAATTCTTAAATCTTTTCTGTGAAATAAATATGTATTGTACATATGTATACATATGTATTGACCCACACCTCTAAATAATTCAAAAAAGGCAATACTAATATGCAACACACATTTGGATTTGTTTATAACAGTAATATTTCTTGATATTTTTGTTTTAATGTGGACTATATGAGCTTTCCAAGTCAGTTTATCATCCATTACAACACCCAAAAACCTAATCTGACACAGTTTTTCAATATCCACTCCATCAATAATGAAATAAATTTTTTCGTCCTTTAAAAAAAACAAAACAAACAAACATGTATTTGGTTTTCTGTAAATTTAATGATAATCTATTTTTATCAAACCATTTTTTAAGGTCAACCAGTTCATTTGTTATTCTTTCTGAAATAACTTTTAAGTCATTTCCTGAACTAAAGAAATTTGCGTTTTAAGAAAATAAAATTCTAACAACTTTGACACACTGATAATATTACTTTACAAAATAAAAAGTTTAAGTTCCAAAACTGACCCTCGGGGGATGCCACATTCAATTTCCATGCAATCAGAAGTATTACCAGCAAACTGGACATACTGTTGTCTATTATATAAATAACTTCTTAACAAATGTAAGGTTACTGCTCTCACACCGTAAATTTGTAATTTAGAAATAAAAATAGAATGACTTATAGTGTCAAATGCTTTTTTTTTTACATCAATGAAAATCCCTATAGTGTATTTATGATTTTCAATTGCCATTGTGATCCCTTCCACTTTTTCCATTAGTGCTAAAGCTGTAGATCTATTTGATCTAAAACCATACCGACTCTCAGTCAGTAAAATATTTTCAATAAATAAATCACATTTTCAAACCAATGGTTTCTCAAGCACTTTTGAGAATTGTTAAAGTAAAGACACAAGGGTCAGGATTTGCTGTTTAGACTCAGGCAATGACAAGCAGGTTTTTATTGAAGGTATCTTGGTTTCTTTTAATGGTGAATGTAGTTGCAGGTGCACTTACAATGGAGCAAGGTTGGCAGGATGACAGGAGACGCAGGGAAGCAACGAAGACGAACTGGCAGCAAGCTGCTGAGCCGCAGGGGTATTTAAAAGGCAGAGCAAAAATAGGAAGATGAACGAAGACACAAGTTGACACAAACGGGGAAGAAAAGGGAGAAACAAACAAGGATGTGATGGTCGGTAGTGGAGTGGAACCTTGTGTCCTGAGAAGCGGCGGCAATGGAGCTTGTGGACTGGAGCTCAGCAGAGCTGGAACTTGTGAGGTGGTGATCTGCAAGACTGAGCCTTGTGGTTGGGATGTCAGTGAAGCTGAAGCCTGAGCGATGGCGAAGACTGAAACAGGCTGGACTGAGGCTAAAGCTGGTGCTGGAGCAAGGGCCGACTAAGCTGAATCCAGCTCGGCTGGAGAGGAGCTGAACCTTACGGCTTGGAGCTCAACTGGAGAGGAGCTGAACCTTGTGGCTTGGAGCTTGGCAAGGCAGGACCTTGTGGAGCTGAGGCTTTGGACTGAAACTGGCTGGATTGAAGCTGGAGCTGAGGCCGGCTGATCTGGCTTGGGCCTGAGACCGGCTGATCTGTTGCTGGAGCTGAGAACGGCTGATCTGTTGCAGGACCTGAGACCGGCTGATCTGTTGCTGGAGTTGAAGCGGAGACTGGAAGGCCTTACTGATGAGCCTTGGCGGACAAAGACATGGCAATAATCCATGACGAGATGTAGAGGAGCCTAGGGAGGAGGTATGATGATGAGGCGTATCCATTCGAACACCCCCCGAGATGAATTGGACCCTCAGTGTGTCCGTCTGGACAACCTCGGAGGAGGTTTGACCCCTAAGTGTGTCCGTCTGGACACCTTCACCAGAACAACCTTGGTGGAGACTTGAACCCAAGACGTGTTTACCAGAACAACCACGGAGGAGATTTGGACCCAAGGCATGTTCACCAAAACACCCTCGCTAATGGCAGAAGAAACTGTGGCATGCTGCTGGAGGCCACTGGAGGAGTCAACTGACTCGGACCCATTGGAGGATTCCACTGGCTCTTTCCCACTGGAGAAATCCTCTGGCTCGGACCCGCTGGATGGCTCGGCCCCGCTGGAGGAGTCCGCTGGCTCGGACCCACTGGCTGGCTGGGACCCACTGGAGGAATCCTCTGGATCGGACCCACTGGGTGGCTTGGACCCGCTGGAGGACTCTGCTGGCTCGAACCCGCTGGAGGAGTTTGCTACTGTCATGATTTGAGGTTGGTTTTAGACTCAGACGTGTACAGGTGAAATTGTAGAAAACTCACTTTTAATGTCCTTTGTGGCTGTGAGAAATAAAGTGGAACCTGTAAAAAACTCAAAATAGTCCAAAACACAAATAGTTCTCAAAGATCTTGAAAGAGTCCAAAACATGAATGAGGATACGATTTTTCCTCAACCAAACGGCTGTATGCGCCCCCTAGGCTTAAGAGCAGAAGTCTTAAGAGCTGATGTATCACAACTGCTCTTGGCCCTTAATCAGCTCAACATCTAAAACACCTGGTTGTGTGGCCCAGTTCCAGAAGGTAAGGATGAACGGTTTTCAAGAATTAGGTCTCTTCACAAATGGATGAAAACAAAATGCCTGGAAACTTCTATTGGATATGTGAGCAACTTCAAAGTCTTTGGATCAACGTCTCTATTCAAAGAAAATCAGCGCTATCTCAACAGAGCTGGAATTAAACTACTGGCTGCTAATATCTTTGCACATTTGAACAACACTCCTCCAAGACTGTCAGTGCCTCAACTCAGCCCATAGAAAAGCTGCCAGACGGCGCCTCCAACTTCAAACAGCCTGAGAGAGTCTCAAAACAACCGAAGGTCAGCGCCTCAGCTCAGCATGTTGATAATAATAGACCATTAGATGGGGCATCCAGCCTCTCACAGACCTCTGACAACGACAATGATGACTCTCCAAAACTCGGCTCACCGATAGAATTCAGCAAAACATTACAGGAACAAATTATTAATGGAACTTAGCTAACTCCAAGATTCTCACTCAGGTCTATTGGACATGATGATTATCTTATCTCGGACGTGTGATGTTCTCGGCTGCCAGATTTATACCCAAGAACACTCTTAAACCACCACAAGTCTGGTTACCGAGAAAATAGCATTCCTGTGATGATAAGCAGAAGAACTTACAAAACCAAGTCCCCCCGCATTAAGTGAAATCTCATAAATATCACCTGTCAGAATAATTTAAAAAATACCAAGGCATCTCTTAAATTGGCATGACTAAATATTCGGTAACTATCAAATAAATCTTTTTTAATCAATGACTTTATTATTAATCATAATTTACAGACTCCGTTTTTATCTGAAACTTGGTTACATGCATATAATGAAAGTTACTCAATGTCGGAATACTGAACTTTAAAAAGATATCTCTGGGCACATTTCACTCCTTCGAATATCTTGCTACAGAGATAAAAGAGCCGAACAAGGTATTAGCCATGATTATGTACAAACCCCCCAAAGCTAGCTCAAACTTCATTAATGACCTCAATGACCTTCTTTCTGTTATATGGATTGAATATGACCAACTAATTATTGTGGGAGATCTGAACATTCATACTGACAACCCCCAGGATAGACGGACTAAAACACTAAGTGATACTCTCCATAACTTTTGGTCTAACCCAACATGTCAAACAGCCTACAGACAAACAAGGACACACTTTAGACCTAATCATTAGCAAAGGACTGAAAATCTCTAACATCTCCGTAGTGGATGTTGCAATATCTGACCACTTCTGCATCTTCTTTGAAAGCATGATCATGGCTAAACTATCTGATCAAAATAAGACCATAGTAAAAAAAATGCCCCCTTGTTGAAAGCTCAGCTGAAATCTTTAAACAAATTTACTGCTCTAACTCACCAACCCAACACCCACCACCACCACCACCCAAACAAACACTCTGTTAACAAGCTGGTAGATAACTTTTTCTCTAAAGTCTCAGACATCATTGATACCATTGCTCCAACTAAAGTTAAAGTAGTCTCAGGTATAAACAAGTCTCCATGCACCAACAATCCCCTGGTACGTAGTGAAAAAAGGGAGTGCCGTCAGGCCGAAAGAAAATGGGGGAAAACTCAACTCCAGGTTCACTATGAGATCTACAAAAACAAGCTTAACAAATATAACTTAACTCTGAAAACTGCAAGAGAAACATTCTTCTCTGAAATCATTAACAGGGACATTAATAACACCTGGACTCTATTCGCAACAGTTGAAACACTAACCAATCCTCCAGTGACAGCGGCTCCTGAGCTACACTCCACTAGGGCCTGTAGTGAATTTGCCAACTTCTTCACTGAAAAGATTCTAGAAATCAGAAGATCAATTTGTAAAGCAGCACCCAACCCACCACCATTTTCATTCCCATGTAAAAATAAAAAAATTTCAGATAAAATGTCTCATTTCAAAAACTAAATCAATCACATCTTGATGAAATTATTAAACATCTAAACTCCTCCTCTTGCTGCCTCGATATCTTACCCACACCTTTTTTAAAGAAAGTTCTCCCTGTCATTAAGTCCGATCTAATGCAAATAGTTAACTCATCCCTCCAGTCAGGTGTCTTAAACCCGGCCCTCAAAACAGCAGTTATCAAACCCCTATTAAAGAAAAACAACCTAGTTAATACATTGATGCAGAATTATAGGCCAATCTCTAATCTCCCATTCATCAGTAAGATTACTGAAAAAAATGTATCTCAACAGCTAACTACATTCCTGACAATGAACGACTCCTTAGATAATTTTCAATCTGGTTTCCGTGCCCATCAAAGCACTGAGACTGCCCTAGTCAAAGTTTTCAATGACATCCGCATAAATACAGACAGCGGCAGAACCACAGTTCTGGTTCTGTTGGACCTCAGTGAAGCGTTTGACACTGTTGATCACAAAATATTACTGGAAAGATTGGAGAGCTGGATCGGACTCACTGGTAAAGCACTTCAGTGGTTTGTGTCTTATCTCAAAAATAGGCAGTTCTTTGTGTCCATCGGAAATTTCTCATCAGAACAAACAGAAATCACGTGTGGGGGGTCCCCCAAGGCTCCATACTGGAACCCCTCCTGTTCAATATTTATATGCTCCCACTAACCAAGATTATAGCAGCCAATCAGATAAATTACCATAACTTTGCAGACGACACACAGCTATTCATTACATTGTCACCAGGTGACTTTCATTCTATCCAGACCTTAAATGAATGCATTGAACAAATCAACGACTGGATGTCCCGTAACTTTCTCCAGCTAAACAGAAACAAAACAGAAGTAATTATTTTTGTACCTAAGGAGGAACGATCCAGAGTCCGCACACAGCTTAAATAAACGATTCATCAGGCCCGTAATCTAGTTGTAATAATGGACTCAGACCTGAAGAGCATTTCTAGGATTAAAGGACTAATGTCACAGAACGACCTTGAAAAACTGATCCATGCGTTTATCTTTAGTCGGATTGATTAATGCAACAGTGTCCTCACAGGTCTACCTAAAAAAGCAATCAGACAACTGCAGCTGATCCAGAACGCTGCTGCCCGTGTTCTCACTAGAACCAGGAAAGTAGAACACATCACCCCAGTTCTTAAGTCCTTACACTGGCTTCCAGTAGCTCAGAGAATAGACTTTAAAATACTCCTACTAGTTTATAAATCACTGAACAGTTTTGCACCCAAGGATGTTTGAGATCTGCTGTCACTATACCAACCCAGCAGACCACTCAGGTCCTCCAACTCTAGCTTACTAAACATTCCAAGAATTAGAACTAAACAAGGAGAGGCAGCTTTCAGCTTCTATGCTCCACAAATCTGGAACAAACTTCCACAAGAATGCAAAAAAACTGAATCGTTAGGTTTTTTTAAATCAAAGATTAAAACTCTACTATTCAGAGCTGCCTTTGAGCCCTAAATTGTGCTTTCTGATCACTATTTGATTCTCGTGGTTTAAGTTTTATTCTTATTTTTTTATTTCCTTTTTAACCTATTGTGTTTTATCTGTTTTTAATGTATATTGCATAAAATTGTGTTTGATCTGTTTTTAATCTATATTGTATAAATTTGTTCCTTAAATCATGTTTTCTTATTGATTGATTGCGTCTATCTGTTAAACCTATATGTTTCTGTTTTTCTCTAATCATGCTTCTGTAATCATGTATTTGGTATCATTATCACTGAATCATGTAAAGCACCTTGAATTGCCTTGTGTTGAAAGTGTGCTATATAAATAAAATTGCCTTGCCTTGCCTTACTATCAAATTATAAAAGGCTTCAAACTGGACAAATTTCTGCTAAACATGTAAGAAAAAAAAATCAACATAATATTTTTTTGATAAAATACACCATGACATGCTGTGAAATTAGTGGAGATGCGCATGCCCAATTGTATATTGTTATGGGGGGGGGGGGGGGTAGAGGGAGCGCAAAACTCAAAGGAGGGGGTGGTAGAAGGGATGTTTTGGGAGGGGCCTTAGTGCGTTGGTTTAAAAGAAAAAAAAACTCACTCCCCGAAATAATTCGGAGTGCAGCTTTATCTACACCACTATTTTTGTCGAATAGTTACAGTTACCTTAACTGGGCTCCAAAGGCAGGTTATAACTTTCAGGATGCGGATTTTGATCTGGAGATTATTCCATTACACATTATTGGTATTAACGTCTGCAGTCAGGTGTTCTCATGTTCGCGCCGTGCTCTGTTTAAGTAGTTCTGTTACGTTGGTAATTTAGATTATACCCTGTTGGCAGAGTAATATTAACGTTCAGTTAAAAAGGTTAAAACAAGGCTTGTGTAGTTGTCTCAAATTATGTGGACTTGTGGGAGTTATTTTTGTATGTTTAAGTCACTCTGCCTTTGCAGAGGTAGAGCAATCAAACATCTGTGAACATCTGCTATGCTATGTATAATCATGTGCACCTAAAGCATCCTCTCATGGTACTGTCTGTCAACCCCCCCACAAGCATCAATCCCTCCACAAGGACCAAATCATCATCAGAGCCATGTTCTGCCCCTGTTGGATGATGTAATGGCTGTTGTGCTCATTGTTCTTTTCAATGACGTTCCTTGTTACATGTTCATTGCTGGATTTAAAAAACATCAACCAATACTGCATATCCAAATAGAAATGTGACACGAAAAATACAAGATTTTTACCCCTATTTGAAATTGTACTCACGAATACAAATAAAAATAAAATTTTCCCCTCAACAAATAAAATATCGATAGAAATACCGGCTGCCTTGCACATCCCTAATCTGTGATATCGTTATACCACACGTAAACGTGTAATCTCTCCCATTGTTTAAAGTCGACTGAATGAATTGCCACAAATAAAGTTTATTTTGCTGGCTATTTGTGCTTATACTTGTACTACCTTTCATTATTTTGGAGTAATAATACCTTTTTTATTAAACCATGCTTAATATGTGCAAAAAAAGAGCATGTTGATAAAGGATGAAAGACTACACTACTGTCTGCAGTGTAGTGTAACCGCGTCACCAGGTGTGTTTATTATTAATATTTAACAGCACATTTTTATTTTAAGCTTTGGAAACAGAGTGAAAGTGAGGTTTTCAGCTATGCGACTGGTGGGTAAACTGGGGCTGTCAACACTAGGACTGTTCTGTGCTCCACATTTTAGTGGATGGGTATGTATTTATTTGCTGCTTTACAAACTAATAACATATTTCCATAGCTTATCAGTCATCTGGAGATCAATACTATCATTGTGTGTTTTTGTTGTAATTAACAATCTTTACTGACTGTTGGCTCACAGTCCTGAAGCTCTGGGTATCAAGTGATGATGAGTGGGTGGAAACAGTTGTGGTGTGATGCAAGTTGTTCGTTGCATCTTTTAGGACACAGTATGGAAATAACTAGCTCTCCGATGAGGTATTGGAAAAACTTTTTTTTTTTTTCATTCTTATCATATATTATGGTTCCCTTCCATTTTCTGCTAAAAATTTTTTAAACGTCTTACAGATGCACATCTGTTACAAATCAACCTAAAAAATCAGACCAATAAATTAATTCCATTGAAGTGTTTTGGAAATATTTTTATTTTGCATCTATTTATATTGAGTTGGAATTTTTTTTTAACGGAATCCTTTGTGCCTGGTCTCAGCAAAGGTTTCCACTAAGCTGACTACAGGACAGAACAAACATGTAAGAAAGGTGAACTGACCAAGAACTGATGTTTTTGCACCTCATTATTTTAAACCATTAATTAATATCACAATTCAACCAATAAAGATATCAGCTGAAGAGTGTCCTAGTGTCCTTCAAACTTTGGGCTATTTTATGGTCCTAGTTTGGCTTTTGGTAAAACCAATTATATCAATGTATGATTAAATATGTATTTATCTTTGACCATGCAAAACATCTGAGATCCTCAGCATGTCACAAAAGCTTACTGCTCTCATCGATCCAGAGGGCAAAGAAAAGAAACAGTCCCTGTTAAAAATTCTATATCAAAATGAGTTTGATAACTGAAAAATGCATTATCATAGGAACTTCAGAAAAATACCAGAATATATTACTTCTGTATTGTGAGCACAAACTGGAATATATACACTACCGTTCAAAAGTTTGGGGTCACATTGAAATGTCCTTATCTTTGAAGGAAAAGCACTGTACCTTTCAATGAAGATAACTTTAAACTAGTCTTAACTTTAAAGAAACACACGCTATACATTGCTAATGTGGTAAATGACTATTCTAGCTGCAAATGTCTGGTTTTTGGTGCAATATCTACATAGGTGTATAGAGGCCCATTTCCAGCAACTATCACTCCAGTGTTCTAATGGTACAATGTGTTTGCTCATTGGCTCAGAAGGCTAATTGATGATTAGAAAACCCTTGTGCAATCATGTTCACACATCTGAAAACAGTTTAGCTCGGTACAGAAGCTACAAAACTGACCTTCCTTTGAGCAGATTGAGTTTCTGGAGCATCACATTTGTGGGGTCAATTAAACGCTCAAAATGGCCAGAAAAAGAGAACTTTCATCTGAAACTCGACAGTCTATTCTTGTTCTTAGAAATGAAGGCTATTCCATGCGAGAAATTGCTAAGAAATTGAAGATTTCCTACAACGGTGTGTACTACTCCCTTCAGAGGACAGCACAAACAGGCTCTAACCAGAGTAGAAAAAGAAGTGGGAGGCCGCGTTGCACAACTGAGCAAGAAGATAAGTACATTAGAGTCTCTAGTTTGAGAAACAGACGCCTCACAGGTCCCCAACTGGCATCTTCATTAAATAGTACCCGCAAAACACCAGTGTCAACATCTACAGTGAAGAGGCGGCTGCGGGATTCTGGGCTTCAGGGCAGAGTGGCAAAGAAAAAGCCATATCTGAGACTGGCCAATAAAAGAAAAAGATTAAGATGGGCAAAAGAACACAGACATTGGACAGAGGAAGACTGGGAAAAAAGTGCTGTGGACGGATGAATCCAAGTTTGAGGTGTTTGGATCACAAAGAAGAACGTTTGTGAGACGCAGAACAACTGAAAAGATGCTGGAAGAATGCCTGACGCCATCTGTTAAGCATGGTGGAGGTAATGTGATGGTCTGGGGTTGCTTTGGTGCTGGTAAGGTGGGAGATTTGTACAGGGTAAAAGGGATTCTGAATAAGGAAGGCTATCACTCCATTTTGCAACGCCATGCCATACCCAGTGGACAGCGCTTGATTGGAGCCAATTTCATCCTACAACAGGACAATGACCCAAAACACACCTCGAAATTGTGCAAGAACTATTTAGAGAAGAAGCAGGCAGCTGGTTTTCTATCGGTAATGGAGTGGCCAGCGCAGTCACCAGATTTGAACCCCGTTGAGCTGTTGTGGGAGCAGCTTGACCGTATGGTACGCAAGAAGTGCCCATCCAACCAATCCAAATTGTGGGAGCTGCTTCTAGAAGCGTGGGGTGCAATTTCTCCAGATTACCTCAACAAATTAACAGCTAGAATGCCAAAGGTCTGCAATGCTGTAATTGCTGCAAATGGAGGATTCTTTGATGAAAGCAAAGTTTGATGTAAAAACAATCTTATTTCAAATAAAAATCATTATTTCTAACCTTGTCAATGTCTTGACTCTATTTTTTATTCATTTCACAACGTATGGTGGTGAATAAGTGTGACTTTTCATGGAAAACACAAAATTGTTTGGGTGACCCCAAACCTTTGAAAAAATAATCAGCTTTAATTAGTGACACACATGGCAGCAGCAAGCTGCAAGTTTTCGGAAGTATTTTAAGTAACTGACTGCTGTAATTTCAAATACTTTTTAAATCTTCTGAGTCATTTAGTATTAAAAACTGTTTCAACTGACCTAAAGTCTCGTTTCCTCTCATTTTGGCTGTGTGATGGTAACTTCGGCAGCAGATCAAGGATCTTTTTCCAGTTCTTCCAGCCTGAGAGCGCAGCTGGTTATACTTTTTAATAAGTTACAGCGTCAAAACCAACTGACTCAATGCTGCCCTGAGATCATGAGGAAAAATACTTTCTTACTCTCTCCTGACACAGAGACTACTGTGTATCCAGGAGGTTAATGAAGAGGGGCTAAAGGGGGCTGAGGTGGGTCTTGGAATCTAGCACTAAAATAAAACCATAGATGATCTTCTAATGGGATACCTGTCACATTTTAGAGTTTTCATCTGTTAAAATCACATTTAAAGTCATTTTATTTTACTAAAGTTTATGTGACAGTGAAGCCTCTAATTCTGCTTGCACTTCAAACAATGAAAGTCATTGGTGAAAAAAAAATACAATCACAAATAAAAACATTGCAACTTTTCACAAAAGTTGTTTCATATAAAAGAGTAGGGACTGTTTAATTTGTTAACTTACATTTTTTTCTATGGACTGCTATTTTTTCAAATGCATAAATACTGTAAAATTCAAGAGCCCTTCACCATCGGTCAGACACAGGGCAGTCCTCATGCACACACCCTATCCAATCATTCTTTTCACCCCACCACCAGCCCAAACCTGTACCCCCCAGGCCACAACACATTGAATTAAAATCTGTGGGAAACACTGCACAGTATTTAAATTTATATATTAATACATTATCTCCAGGTATATCATAAAAACATTGTTTTTACAGGCAGTGCAGTGGAATATATTCTTAAATTACATGCATAATGATAAACAGCATGGTAAAGCATTTCGTTTTTAGATCACCTCTTGAATTTTAATGGTGACTTTTAAACATATTCACATTCTGTGATATTCCATAATGCATATTATACATTGGTATTTGTTTGTAAGTTTTTTTGTGATATTGTTTATTTGCCAGGTTGCTGTGAACCTTAAGATTATAATCACCCAAACTGATTGATCCGAGAGATGGATAATACTAATAAAATCCAGCTACACCGAATATTCCTCCTGTGTAAAATGGTTAGTGTAACCCACAGGGTTAATCTCTCAATCAAATTATCTAAATGCGTATTTGAGTAAAGCGTGTCATTGAAAATGTTTATAATGTTTTACAACAATAATACATAGATTATTTCAGTCACCATCAAAATGTTATCTGGTGTGGTCATTTTGGTGCTGTTACAGCTGAAATTCCCCTCTATTCTTACAATGTTTTTAAGGTGGATGGTTCCTAATCACTTTAATTTGTCCTTTTGGTCTTGGCAGGGGGAAGAGGTTTTCCAAGCAGCAGACGAACAGTGCCAGACCCAACAGAATTGATGCATTCTTCTGACGGAAAGGGGAAACGTATTTTCTGTTTTTTTGCGCTTCTAGAAATGTACTGTTAGATAAATTTAGGATATTTAATAATAATGGATTACATTTGTACAGCGCTTTCAAGAAACCTTAAGCGCTTAACAGTTCCACTATTCATTCAGTGTCGCATTAAAATTGTAATTATATGTATTTTACGAATCATAAAACCCTCATTTTGATACAGTCTAGCCAACATTGGATGTTCATTGTTTCCACAATGTGTTGTGTGTTCTGGTTCTGGTGTCTCTGGTCTGGTCTTGGTCCCACTAATGGCAAATAAAATTTTAACTTGCAGTGTCTCTGGCCTCTCTTGTACAACTGTAGAACATTACACAGATCACTAAATGTATTCTGCTTGTTTTAAATTATATGCAATTACTGTTACATAGAACACAATGAGTATTTCTTTCATATCTTGTCTGTGTTTTTTCCTCTTTTATACAGTAAATATGTTGTATTTTTATAAACAGTGTGTATATCATGATAAGTAACATACACAGTACATATATTTAATTTTGTTTTAAAGTTTTGTATGCTCAGTGGTATGAATGAATATCTTCTAATTAAGTCTCCTCTGTGGTTTGGCTTAGTCCCAGTATATGATGTAGACCCAGTTTGGTCATTGAAAGGCTTAATATTTTCTGATGTGGTTTCTGGTGAAATAACTTGACAACCACTGCTATAATCTCTATAATTCTTTTTATGTAAATTTATTTTGAATATTTATTTTTGTGCACATGTATTCCTTTCTCTCTCCATTCAACTCTTCTAAAGGAACAGTATCCTTTGGTGAAGGATGTGACTTGTACGATCTATAGGTTGAGGAAGTCTTCCAGTGGCTGTCGGCTGTAAAAGTCCATAAATAAACCGCACCAGATTATAGACCACATGGTTCAAAACATGAGAAAAATGTAGTCCGGAAAATAAGGTATATTACAATAAAAAACCTGTTGTTTTCTCAGCTGCATCTTATTGAGGTTCATCAGTGGCTGAATAAAAGAGCTGGCCATCAGGCCTTTGATGCCCAAGTCTTGTACCTCCAAGGTAACCTCTAGACCTCCATGTCTCTTTGTTTCAATGTGATATTTACCTTTATAAATCAGCTGTGGTTGTTCAAGTCATTCCCTTGTGATCCATTCTTCAGCTTCCCTGTAAGCTCTCTTTTACTCTCTGTCTGACAGCCCTCTGTCTCCTGGTTTAACTGTGTTTTCGCTCCAGTTTCAAGATCTGCCCGTCAGCCCTTAAACCACAGTCCTAACTCACAGGACCCTCTATCTCTGTGTCTCCTGAAACTCATCAGGAAGCGCTCGCATCGCAGACATCCCATACTTCTAGTTTTTCCCCCCTAGCATCAACCCCATCACCTGGGTTCTATCTAAAAACATTATTAATCCAAGACGATTACTCACATTCTTAACTTCCCATCCTGTAGTTCTTCATCCTTCTGTCGCTCCATGAATTTTTTGTGATTCCAGTGATCTTCATCATTATTTTTCCTTCTAATAAATTTTGTATGCTTAGCTAATGATCTCCAAAATGGTGTTCTGCATGCGGTTCACAAAGCTTAATACAAACATGATACGCCATAATATGGAGTTAACATGTTGACTTAGGTTCAGGAGCGGGGACCACGTTTCAGATCCACTTCGTACACCCTAATTAGTCCTCATCCAACTCTTCCGGTACCCCGCACCTGTTCTACATCTCTAATCACTCCACAATACACTTATAAGCTCTCCCTGCTCTTCATCCCTCGTTTGGCTCGATCGTTTCGCCCCTCCCTTCCCCTCCCTTTAAGTTCCGGGTACCTGCCGACCCATCGCCGCTCTTCGCAGGGTCTTGCCGACCGGCTTCTTCTCTTCCGGGTAACTGCCGACCCTCTTCCGGGTACCTGCCGACCCGTCACCGCTCTTCGCAGGGTCTTGCCGACCCGCTTCGTCCGTTCCGGGTACCTGCCGACCCGCTTCGTCCGTTCCGGGTACCTGCCGACCCGTCGCCGCTCTTCGCAGGGTCTTGCCGACTTGCTTCGTCCGTTCCGTGTACCTGCCGACCCGCTTTGTCCGTTCTGGGTACCTGCCGACCCGCTTTTTCTCCTCCGGGTACCTGCCAACCCGTTTCTTCTCTTCCGGTTACCTGCCGACCTGCTTCTTCTCTTCCGGGTACCTGCTGACCCGCCCCTTCGGCACTTCCCCCTTTTTCCTAGCAGTGTCAATCGGACACAGCCCCCACGTTCCGTGCCCCTGTTCACTTCTGTACTACCTCTTCCAATCTCTTTTAGGTTCCGTTCCCGCAGAAGTTCCGTCGTGGGCTCGGAGTGTTGGAGAATGAAGCTCCATCTGGTCCGATGTCCTGCTTAACTACGATGCCCCTTGCCGTGTGGGGGGGGGTTGGCCATGCTCCGGGTGACCAAGCATCCTCCTTGCTCTCTTCTGTCTCCTTAGACCCCCAGACGGTCGCGGCCGACGACCGCTCGTTCTGAGCCAGGTTCTGCCAGAGGTTTCTTCCCCTTAAAGGGGAGTTTTTTCCTCTCCACAGTCGCTACATGCTTCCTCAGTACGAGGGAATGCTGAGGAACCGCTCAACCCCACGTTGACGACTCGGCAATCTGCTGGGATTCCTTACTTAGACAAACTTTTATCTTATTGGATTGCAACGACTTGTAAAGGTCCTCGATATGATTTTTTCGGTGCCCTGTACATTGTATAGGCTTTTGTCTGAGGGGGGTTCTGAGCAGGTTCAGAAAGACGATTCCTCGAAGACTGCACCCCCACACTGAGTCTTCCCCTGGGTCTCCGACGATGTCCCTCCTCAGACCATTCAATTCTCCACTCCTTCAATAAACTTTTAAAATAAAAATAAAAAAATCTGTGGCGTGGTCCTTGCTAGTGAATCTCCCATTTAAGAACTGCCACAAATTCTTCAACTAGGTCAGATGACGAAGGGGGCCTTATCACAAGTTTACCATTTATAATGCCTTTACATGTTATCCACTCAGAGGGGTACTTGGTTGCATGTGATGGAGTATTGTCCTGTGTACAAATCATCGTATTTTTGACAGATACAGACTTCTTTCAGTACCACTGCTTGAAGAAAGTGTCTTCTAAAATCTGCCAGTAAGGTTGGGAGTTGATTTTGAGCCCATTTTCAAACTGTAAAGGTCCAATCAGCTCACCTTGAGTAATACCAGCCCAAACCAGAAACCTAATTCTACCTTTCTGTCATCTGACTTGAAGTGGAGCTCTCTGCCCGTTACTGATCCAACCAGAGACCCATCCATGTGCTTCATCAAGAGTCACTTTTATTTCACCAGTTCATGAAATGCTAAAAGAAATCTGTCTTCAGTCGTTTTATTGCTGCAGTGTAGAGGTTCAGCTTATGTGTTTTGTTCAGAGGAGGTTGGATTCAGCTTTTCTTACCTTGGCCATATCTCTGACCATTGAGCATCTTGTAGTTCAAGGTACTCCAGTTAGGTTGCAGTAATAGAATACAACAGAACTGCAACATAATGGGTTTCTGGTAGCTTCATGCTGAATTCTTCTTGAATCTTTTGCAGTTATTTTTTTTCTTTCTTTACTCAAAACCTTTCTTGCAACCCTGTTGCCTACTCGCAACAAAACCATTGATGATTCTGTGGTTCAGGCTCCAATGTCTTAGACTTATGGTAATTGTTAAACATTTTTAATGAAACATAAATTACAAATCGTAATTACTTAAAGTTATCATGGCCTTATACAAAACTCTAAACAATCTATGGATTTCAAACATACATATTTATACTGCACTGTGACATTACTATATATCAGTCTGAATTAATTCATGTATTATTCTTACATATGTAGATTCTTCTGTGAGTAATTCACACCATATTTCAGTGGAAACTAACCTTAATTAGCTGAAATCTAACATTGGCCTCTCCAAATAATTCAAAATAAACTTGTTTTTTTTAACAAACGTGTTTTTTCACAGATCATACTAAACTGTAACATCATTGCATAATTGTATTGATTCTATTCTTATATGTTAATTTTCACCATTTCATTTTTGGTCATTTATTTTTTTTAAAAGCTAACTAAGCTAGTATCAACTAAACTACTTAGTAAAAATGAAAGAATAATTAAAGTATTTAAGCTGGATGGTTGAGTTATTTAAATTAATAAACTGATATTTTGAAGAGAAGGTTCTGACCCTTTGTGCAGAGCCATGATTTTAAGAATGTCAGTGCAGAACTTAATCCTTCATCTATTGTTGTTTAATACCCAAACCTTGTCAGACAGGTATTCATAAACAATACCTCTGCAGGAAAACAATTTGGCTATTATTTATAATCAGGTAATATAATCAGGTGGAGCCCCGACTTCATATTTTTATTCTAAATTACACATTTTGCTAATAAATGCCATTGGAATGTATTAATCTACATGAATTTGTTGATTTGAAGGAAAACAAACATTCTTCAGCAGCTGACAGAGCTGTGAGGTACTGTTACCTGAAAAAGTAAAATGCTATCAGCATTACAGCTCCAAGAACAGCTCCAACTGTGACTCCGGTTAAGGCTGATACTCCTAGTCCACCTAAGTATGATAAAAATTGTTGAGAAAAACACAAACATGCACACTACCAAGCACATGAAGTTGAAAGTTCTTTAACAGGGACATATGTTTACATGAATGATTTTCAACTTCTTTTTTGTTTTGTGGCACCTCCGGTCTTCTTTTCAGAGTAAAATGATCACTACTGAAGGCAGGCAACAGCTGAAAAGTTTTATTTTTCCCAAAGTAGTTGGCTACCACCTGTAAATGAGAAATCTGTTATGTTCATTTATGACATTGACAAGGTAGTTTACTTTTATAGGGTTCTTTTGGTATTTTACTTACCTCATAGCTACCAGCTTCACTGTTGGTTATTGCCATCAAAGAGAAATCTCCGACTCTATCCCCATTGGCATCTATGGATACCTGGCCAGCGATTCCTTTTCATCAAAATGAAAAAGAAAACATATATAGTACCTTACTGTAAAAAGGAAGTGCATCTTGTGTCACTTCTAGGGTTATTAACTAATGATCTGGGGTCACATTTATAAAACATTGCGTAGAATCCCTACTAAAAGTGTACTACGACCAAAAAAAAAAGTTTGCGTACGCCAAAATGATTTCTGATTTCTCAAAGTAGGGGGGGGTCACTTGCCTCCCACCGCCAGAGTGGGTCTGGAGGGGGTACGTGTACACCCGAGCTGACACATTGCTACCTTAAATGATACAATAAAAATTTTACATCCTGGCCGATCCTTGCTCCCTGGGTGAAAGCTTATGTCGAGGAAGAGGCGGCTGTGGGTCGGGGTTCTCATGCTGGGGAGGGGGTATGCCAGGAGGGAGGGGAATTTCCTCGGACGGGGCCCTTATAGTAATATGGGTGCAGTCAATTGTGCCGATTATGTTTGGGAACCCGGACATTGATGCAAATTGCATCTTAATTTTGGCCTGCTCCCCCACAGTATATGGAAATGTGATGTATCGCCTGCTCATCTTAATGATCCCATCCAAGACTGCAGGCATTATTGCGCTCAGGGATGGCAAATGATTCAATTTCTTAATTGGCACACAGTCCCGGCCCTTTTATCTGAATTTAAGGTTTTGAGATCAATTTTATGTATCTATTTTAATATTGAAAAATGTTTTTAGAAGAGCTATAGCTCACTGCTAAGCTATCTATCATTGCTTGTTTGGATGTTTATAATAACATGAATCCATGATTAATGTTTGGTGTGAGGTGAAATGATATGTGTGAGAGCAGTAATATGCAGTCTGGCTGCAGTTCACCACTTCACCAACTGCGTCGTCGATTCCCTCGTCTCCAAAATGTCCGTACGCACGGGTCAGAGTTGGCGTACAGGTGTGCACATTTTCCCGTCAAGTCTGTTTTTTATAAATTACAACTTTTGCTTTGAAAGTGGCGTACGCCAGTTTCAGGCCCCGTTTTGTGCGTACGCAACGTTTATAAATGAGACCCCTGGTCTTTACCAATTCACAATAAATCTCAAGGAACTTTACAAGCAAGATGACCCATTTGAATGTAATTCAAGCACCATGTTTGTAAACAGCATGTTTCAGCACACCACCCCGAAAACACCAAGCCAAAAGTTAGGTTTGCATGGGTTTACGGTTCTGAAAGACTTCACTTTAAAAGCAAGGTTGCTTAAGAAAACGTGCCAAGAGATTCTTGAGATTAATCTGAGAATAAAACAAGTATGAGGGCACAAAAAATATTTCAAAGACCTTGAAGTGTTTATATATAAACTTGGACTGAGAAAATGTGGACATTTTCACTAATTGTTTCAATGGCTATGTCCAATGGCTATTTAAACAATATCATATTTTATAAGCTAAAATACCTTTTTAAAATTACAGCCTGATGATTTTTTTTATATTTGGTTTGATTTGGCCTTTTTATAGATTTTAAAAGTTCTTTTTTTCTTTAAGTTTAAGCAATAGTTTATTAAGAGCAGTGTGTTTTACCTTCAAAAGTTCTGTTCCACATGCGTGATGTTATCTCAGTACCATTCATCTTGGAATGTCCATTCCTCATGCCCTCATGTAATGCAATGGCATATAGCACCATGGCATCATGGAATCCTTCAACAAACATGTTAACCTGACATGAAACAAAATATGAAAAACAAAATAGAGCGATTAGTATGGCAATTAGTGGATGTTCTGTTTTTGTGTTCTAAGTTAATATTTGTTATCTTGTCGTTATATTACTCTATATATGGAAACTTTAAGGTTTGTCAGTGTTGGGTAGGACAACAGGAAAAGATGTACTTAACCAAGAACAGAAACTATTGCTCCCTTTTATTGACCCCTATTTGAAGATCTCAAATAATATAATAATACACATACAAGCAGAGTAAATGAGCTTAGGGGACAAATGTTGAAGTGTTCAGTCTCCGTTAACCCCAAACACTAGTCCCTTTGAAAAAAATCTTAAATAACTAAAAAAAATATTAATTTAATCTAATGCATTTTGGATAAAGACATAATGTTGAAAGTCTCAAACATTAGCTCTTTCAGGATTTGGTAATCCTGATTTGCTCCCCAACCTTAATAGGGACTAGATAAGTGCTGTTAAGTTAAATAATGTAAGATGATTGACAGCTTCAACAGATATTGAGTTAGACTGTCATAATGACAAGATATTTGAATGCTTAAAGCACTCATCAACAACCTTACTGTACAATGTTTTGCCTTCTGTTCACTCACTATGACACACCGGGTGCGGTCTGGTTACCATACAGCTGCTGCACGGACTGCAATTCACACTGACTGCGGTTTGTGTGCGGAACATTTCCAGAGTTTTCCTCCACCGGGAATCTAGGTGGTTCATGCAATAACGACAACATATATAAAAGATTGTAAAGAAAGAACACACCTGCCTTGTAATACTTTTGTTGAACATTATTTCAATTCAATTCAGTTTATTTATATAGCGCCATTTCGCAACAGATGTCATCACAAGGCACTTTACAAGAAGAGTTATTACAAAACGATGTTTAATTTAGGAATTAGAGAACCACAGAAGAATGCGTCGTGACTTCTCAGCAATCCCTCACACTGAGCAAGCATGAAGCGACAGTGGAGAGGAAAAACTCACTTTTAACAAGAAGAAACCTCCAGCAGAAACAGGCTCAGCATAAGCGGTCATCTGCCGAGACCGTCTGGGGTTATTCACTTGGGTTGTTCTACAATGTATAAGAACACTCTTGTATAGTTAAATGTTATCATGTTTAATCAAGTTTTATGTTGGTTTTTGTCTCTACATATCCAAATCATGTTAATTTTAGAAAAGGAGCTAAGTCATATACTTCAATAATTTTCTGTTACCATTTAATCTTTTTTATTTTTTGAACTTCATGAAAATGTGTATGAAGCGTCCGGAAAAAATTGACTTGGCACCGAAAGTTAACTGAGCATCCCCAATGCACCCGCACTGCAGCCGGTGTGAATGCTCTGATTGGCCTGAAGATTTTTTTGCATGGCAGCAGTACGGAAACTGAACCATACATTCTGAACCTGGTGTGAATCGGGCGTTAAGTCAGCTTCTGCAATAGGTGCTCTTTGTCTGTTAGTAGATGCATATTCAGTATAAGTGATTGCTGCAAAGTCAACAAATGGTACAGAAAACTGCACACTTATTACATGCCCGTTAAGAGGAAAGCCAAGTGAAGTGCAAAGTCAGTGACTAAATAGGGCTGTGTTCCTCTAGATAGATAATAAACTGAACTTGACTGAATTTCTAAATGAATAACTATGATCAGTTTTGAATGTTTGTAATTGACTTGGAATATCGCTAAGTGACTGGACAAATGTAACTATTTCTCAACAGAATTGTATGTATGATTTGTTTTTTTATGCAAAGTGCCTTATTATGACATTCCTTGTGACTTAATGGCTTAAAAAACTTCAAATTCATATGCATAATTTGTCAAGATGGTTGTCAGTTTCCGGAGCCACATACAGAACACAAAACAAAGTCCAAAGTAGATTTAGAGAATTTATTGAAAGGGTGGAAGATGACAGGAACCAGGAAAGCTTCAAGGGGATAACTGAAAACATTGACACTTGAGAGAGGTGAGTCCAACGATGTAGGATGATGAGTTTTGAATTGTTAGATGTATCTGACTTTAAATGATGAGAAATTAAACCACACAGGGGATAAAAGAGTACAGGGCCCCTTATTGATCAAATGTTTGTAGAAACCGTCTTGTATTCTGTCCTACAAATTAATTTTAGAATGTTTGTATAAACAGTCAAACGTCAGATTTATGAAATGCGTGGTGGCCACTTGTACACATGTTCCTCTGCAATCATCTATTGATAGAGCCAGCCCATATTTGTGTACCCAGTTGCTCCTGGCCATTCACAGTGATTTGCATACAGAAACACCCTCAATTAGCCATATTTGGTAACACCACATCTTCTGACACATGCATGAAATCCTTGCGCTGTTCCAAAAAATAATGGCTAAGAAAGCGAAGAAAGGAATATAAATGACAAAGAGATCGAGGTGAAACATAAGGGGGGGGAAAAAGTATTCATGATGAACAGACTTTTAAAAATTTAATAATTAACACAAATTAATTTCAACTGCGATTTTTTTTGCCCTCTATTATCTGATTTTTTATCTTCATCTGCCTCCCCGACCCTGCACAGAGAGGACAGATTGCGATTAGCAGCTGACAGGTCTTAAAGCATGATCACCCCCAAAATTTAATTATGAATTTCTTGGCAAATTTCTAACATTTCCTGAGAGTTTATTGCAAATCCGTCCATGACTAAGTTTTCTTTGCTAAAAGACAGACAGACTCCAGCAAAATCTCATTAATAAGTATTTTGCTAAAGTAACACTGTTTCAGTGTTGCAGCTCCTCCCTTCAGAAAGTAGATGTTGTGCATACTAATGATTAGAAGTGTACTTATATTAAGTAACATTTATACGCACAAGTACAAATTATTAAATAACAATGCGTCAAATTGTTCCTAAGCACAAATACGCACAGATCTGTGTTTAAGTACAGATGAAAAATGAGGGCCAAGGATTTCTGTGAATGTCTCCAGTGGAAGTCCAGGAGGATCGGCGAGGGTTGAGGGCAGACACTCATTTGTTGCTATTTGATTTATCTTTATTTATGTTCCGACGACCTTGCTGTGCATCTGCCAGTCTCAGCGAGCTGGGAGAGGTGAGCGCTGTGAATCTGTTCTTTAAGGGGAGAATCGGGGTTGTTAGTTGTTGAGGTTTGGCCACTCTTCTGATGAATGGGGGGTTCTTCGCGATAGACGCCATCTGTTCGGAGGGGTACTCTGTGTTGTACTCTGTGTTGTTGGCATTAACCTGCCGGGCTGGTGAAAATTGCAGGCCACAGGGAGAGTGGTATTGTTTCTGGTGTTTCCTTCAGGGCGTCAGATTTTTATTTCGATGTCCTGCATCCGCAGGCAGCGAGACATTTTTTAATCCTTGGTTCATTATAAAGTAGTCCAAAGGGAAAATGAGAGAAAGTGGGGAAAATCCGTCCCGGGGAGGTTGTCTGATATCCTTAGGGTGAATAAATAAAATAAAAATAAAAAGGAGCGAGAGAGCATAAACTATCTACATAAAATATATGTCGCTATCATGGTCATGTATCCCACCTTTAAAAGAACTGCCATGCTTTAAAAGAACTGTCATTCTGTGTTTTGCCATTTAAAATACAAAATTGGCAGATCTTAAGCACAGAAAAGAAGAGAGAAGTCAATGGGTACTATTCTTAAACAGACAGGAAATCCAAAAAAATCCCCTTCAACCGAATGAGTTAGATCTCCCTCCTGACATAGCCACAAAACAAAAAAAGGGTGTTGCTCTAGAACCTCGGTGGCAAAAAGTAAGAGAGGTTGAGGGAGTGAAACAGGATAGCCCTGGATTTTTGGAAGAAGCAACTTATGTTGCTAGGAAGGGAATTTTTTGACAATGGAAGCTTTGGCATTACCTTTACAACTTAGATCCCAAGTGAAGAAGCTGGGACTTTTGGTGCTTTGGACGGGACAAATGACTTTTCAGAAAACCTTGTGTAGAATTATTAGTAGATTTGATTGGCCTGGCATGTATGATCAAGTGTTGAAGTATTGCTATTCATATGAGATATGTTAACTGGACTATGTTCTGAGGTAGGCCTGGGCGATATACCGGTTCATACCGAAAACCAGTGTTTATTTACCTTATGATATGAATTTTTAATATACCCCTATACCGGTGAATAGTTCTGACAACTTCCGGAACGTTTAATGTGGGGAAGTGTTTCATCCAGGACCGATTTCACTGCTACATGCTCTTCAACACAGTGTAGAAATAACGTTTTTAACCAAGTGCAGCTGCTGGCAGGAGCAAAGCACACAATTCTGATGAAGAAATTCCAAAAAAGAAGAGCCTTGTCTATAGTTTAAAAAGTTTAATGGCTTTAAAATGTCAGAACGGCATATCTTTTACAAAGGCTATAGAGAGTAACCAGTAGGGGGAAGTGTTGAGTGCCATTTGACCGTCTGTAGGTACACATGGTTAACGGTGGGAAAACCAGTAGGAAAGGAATCAAAAATAGCGGTAAATATGTTTTACATATTATCTACAATACTTTTGCCGTCTTTTTTTCTGTTATATGAATATTACCTAGCTAATAATCACCTACGGTCACCATGTTTATTTTAGTTCTTTGGCAAAATCCGGTCTGAGTCTGTACTCTGCCCCCTAGCGGGATTCTCCAGTACTACATGGAAAGCAATTAGAAGATGCAATTTGTTGCTTGAGCCAACGTGAGGTTTAAAAAAATTCATCATTTTAATTATTTTCATATCATTCCCCTGTGTCTGGAAAAAACAATATGATGCAGTCTATATGACAGTAAAATGGGCTTTTTAAAGCACATTTTTATATTCTTCATTCTAATAGATTAATGTGGATATGAACGGTCTTATATGGAAAAATAACGTTAAATACTGTAATACCGATAAGTTTTTTTAAAAATACAGTGATATGAAAAAATTTGCCATACCGCCCACCCCTATTCTGAGGGATGTTTCAGATTTTGGAGCTTCATATCTGGAGGATGTAGTGATCTACAGCCAAAGCTGGGAGGAGAATGTCTGTCACGTAAAGGAAGTCCTGCGATGCATTAACCATCAACCCACAGAAGTACTATTTGGCGCAGATTGGAGTATCTTGGATTTGTGAGAGGCAATAAAAAGCTTAGAGCTCAGGTAGGAAAAATGCAGGCTATTTAATCCTTTGCGGTCCCAACCACAAAGAAGAAAGTGAAAAGTTTTCTAAGGTTGGTTGGTATAATAAGTTTATTCCTCACTTTACAGATGATTCAGGTTGATCACCTCACCAGAACCAGTTCACCAAGAAAGGTAAAATAGACTGATCAATGTGACCTTGCTTCCAGGGACTTTAAAGAGGCTATAAATGAACACGGTTTAAGAGAACCCTTATTTTACAAAGCCATTCACTTTGCAAACTGTTACATCTGGTGTGCGCTTGGGGGGAGTTGTGTTGCAGGAGGTGGATGGAGAGTGAAGACTGGTGGTCGTTTTTAGCTGGAAATTATTGGACAAAGAAAAAAGCTACTTAAAGAAAAGGAGCGCTTGGCAATAAATTGGCTGATCGAGTCGCTGAGATACTACCTGCTGGGATGCCCAATAAAAGGTAAAAGACTTCAACTTAGGAGTTGCTGGTTGGAACTTGGCTCTAAAAGTTTACAACTTCACTGTCTGCCATAAGGCGGGCAAGTTCAACACTGTGGCCGACTGTCTACAGGATGTATGGGGCTCAGAGGTACTATGCCCTTAAGGGGGGGTGTAGCAACTTGATTACATGGGTGTGTTTTGGTGTTTTGTGTGGAAAACCCGACACATGAACAATGAGAATTGTTTGAATGTTTATTTAGAAAATTAAAAGATGTGGTCCTGAAAGTAAAAATAATATATTTAAGTACTAAATATGTGAAATTTAATAAATGCATTGTATTACCAACTAAGTGAAATAGAATGAATGTATTCTACTTACCTGCTTTTGTTGTGCCACTTGAGGTGTTCCAGCTAAAAGAGTCACTAAATATGTGAAATTTAATAAATGCATTGTATTACCAACTAAGTGAAATAGAATGAATGTATTCTACTTACCTGCCTTTGTTGTGCCACTTGAGGTGTTCCAGCTAAAAGAGTCCCCTGGCAGTTGGAGCACCAAAAGGATCAAGGGCAATGTCCTATGGAGTGCATGGGTGCCATTTTGACAACCGTCACAGATGCCACAAACAGGTGTTTGTCAGCACAAAACGTTAAGCTGTGCGGGTGTGATAGTAAAAAAAAATCCAGAGCCTGAATGTTTTTCCCTGGGAGGCCCCTAAGCCAAGATAAATGCCCTGATCAACGTAATGTCAAGCGAGATCCAGGGGTGTGCTCCCCTGGCAGAACATTTTGATAAATAGTCCATTGCATTAAAGATTCCAATGACTTTTTTGGAAATAAATGGACATTATAAGGACATGAGATGAACACACCCAATACAAGCCTATATTACAGAAGCATATATGTATAGAGCACCAGAGCTCTTGGGACCCTGGGCCTGGAAGGTCTGTTCAGGAATACATCCCTGCTTTTAACTAGTCACTTACATACTGAGCATACTGAGAGTACAGATACTACAGTCATACCAAGACAGGTGTTATGGGAAGGTAAGGGAAGGCAATTATAATCCTTAAAAGTAACAAGGAATTAATTAGTAGCCTAACCATTGACCAAAGGACATGAACAAGGAGACATACAGTTTTCTGAAAAATATGCACGATTATTTAAAAATTTGATCATGCATTTGTTAATTAGAGAATGTTTATTTTAAAAAACGTGCCAATTCCGTGTTTTAAAATCCTCTGCGTTATATTATTTTCACGTTCCGATACAGATATCCCATACCGTTGTTAACACCTGATTATTCACACTGTAGTAGCAGCTGTAAATCCTATCTTGACACCTGCTTCTAATTCAATCATTAAAGCTGCTACATGATGGCATGTTTGTCCAAGACTGGATTAAAAAAAAGAAGTGTGTGAAAGCGGTGATTTTTGATTTTTCGCCAGAGACCAGGACGCCACTGAATTACTAAAGTCACAGGACAACTTAACTTGTAGGCTACAACAGCGACTATATTTCCATAAATAATTTATGCATTTAAAATCAATTAATTGATTAATTCATTGATTGATTAATTTATGTATTTATTAATTGATTCAAATTAATAATACACATTCAATTAACCAGGCTGCACGGTGGCGCAGTTGTTAGCACTGTTGCCTTGCAGCAAGAAGGTTGTGGGTTTGTATCCCGGCCCAGGGTCTTTCTGCATGGAGTTTGTATGTTCTCCCCGTGCCTGCGTTGGTTCTCTCCGGGTACTCCGGCTTCCTCCTTCCTCCGGCTTGCCAAAAACATGACTGTCAGGTTAATTGATCACTGTAAATTGTCCTTAGGTGTGCATGGTTGTTTGTCCTGTCTGTCTCTATGTGGCCCTGTGATGGACTGGCGACCTGTCCAGGGTGTACCCCGCCTCTCGCCCGTTGACAGCTGGAGATAGGCACCCGGATGGAAATTCAATTAACCCAATCTTATACACAATTTCCAGGAAGGTGTTTCCAAGCATGATTATGTAAGATCACAGGTCAACAAAATGTTGCTGTACCCCCAGATTCCCCCTTTTCCTGCACATAACTGCATTGCATGAGGGGAATGTGAATTAATTCTTGTCCTCATTGGCTGGGAGAAAGACTGCATTTTTGAAGAAACCATGGATCTAAAATTTATCAGTTTGTTGTTTACTAAACTGACGATTGTGTTATGGTCCACAATATTCCATCAAACTTTTTAATTTGACCTTCTACAGAAAAAATTTAAATTTCTACAATTTCTGTAGACAAGGTCTATAGTCTTGTCCGTTGCTTGCGTTTGCTACGTTGCCACTTGAAATGCAAGTAGCGCTTGAAAAGTTGACGGAGCTAACGCACACAAGAAGGACTACTTCTATGGTCGAGACTCTGACGAAGTCGACCATAGACTTTACATGTAATCTTGCCGCAACTGACGATGCCGTTTGGGGTTGTGTGAACGCTTCTGACTTCATGCTATGGGCTATGTATAAATGAAAGACAAGACTAGCAAAAATCCAGTGTTCCAAAAGAAAGACCAGGGATAACCATCATTAAAGGAACTATATCATGCTATTTTACAGCTTTCAACTTATGGGATAGACATATATATGCTAAAATGTAATGGTTGATGTTATACAGTATTAATTTGTCTTAACATTTAACTTGTAGCCTGTAGTTGATGTTGGACCATGAAGTTAAACAGCTGACCCTCCCCCCACAACCACTACCCCCCACCACCCTCCACAGCGCGTTCCGCTCCTCCTCCATGCAGAGCCACAGCAGCCCGGACTGAGACAAACAGTGCTGAGCTTCATCTCAAACAGTATTCTGACAGTGAATTTGTAAAGCACACAGTGAAACGATTATATTAAGGACTTAGACGTTTGGTTTATTTAGCTTTTTTGTAAAAAACGGAGTGAATAAATTCTATTTCAGTTGCTAAATCTTCAGGCTTTAGACAGAGTTGAAAACAACTAGCTGAGTCCATTAAGCAGATCTTTCCAGCCCAGTATATAAAAAAGCAATGGGTGTTGATTGCACCTGTTTAATGAACATTCTGAGATACTACAGATATAATAATTAACCACACAAAGCTGTTACATGATTACATAAGCACCTTGATATATGGCTAACACACATTATCATTTAGCCACTTACTTCTCTGTCCATCAGGCGTCTTTGTTCTTTTATACAGCTGCAGTTCTTTAAGAAGTTAGAATAAAATCATTTAGTCCATGCAGCCAAACAGGTGTTTTTTACATAGAAAGTAAAAAATCCAACAAAAAAGTGTTTTAAGCTGCCAAAAACCAAAGCAGCCATGCCTTGGAGGAGGGTGTGTTTGGAACTCTAGCAGAGGTAAGCCGCTCTGCCTGCAGGGTGGGTGCAGACACCTCTAGCACTCAACTTTCAACTAGTGATGTCACTAGATGAACACTCAGCCTTTTCAGCGTTTTCTAGGAGATGGAGGGGCAGCTGCTCAGAGAGCAGGATTCAGGAAGATTACTCAGAATTAAGCCAAAAACAACTCTGGTGGGGTTTTTATGGACAAATTGTATTAGCAGATGGTTGCAAACTCCAAAAACTTGATTTTGCATGATATAGGCCCTTTAAAAGGTAAACTCCTGCAATCACTGCAGGCTGATTAACGGACTTGGTGATAACAAAACATCCTCATTATAAAACTGCCACTAATTCAGTTTCTAATATGAACTTGGTTTAACTCAGGTAATTCAGTTTCTAAGGATGCATTCACACCTGATAATACAAACTTGCTGTTGTTAGCTGGTGCATTTGGCATTCACACTGCCTTCTGTGAAATGAACCAAAGCTTTTGAGCAACATGTATACCTCAACAACTGTAGTGGTGGTGCGGCACTTCTTAGTAGAGCAGGGGACACTATCTGTAAACAAACATGGAGTGGCACACTGTAGCAGTTTTAGGATTACTCTGGCATATGTGCCAGATAAATACTGCTGCAACAATGGGGTCAGGATGAACAGAGAAGAGGCAATGAACTATGGAGAATGTTGTATTTTTACAATAGGCAGCTGAGATGGCTCCATATGAGGTGGTGTGCATTAAATAGGGACAGCACAGATCCTTATTCCTCCTTATACTGACGTTGAGCAAGGTATGTACAAGGTTGAGGATCTATCTATCCAGCATGCACTGTCACGCTGTGCTTCATGGAGGATGAAGGACCAAGGCGCAGAAGCAGAGTTCAAAGGTGAGGTGATCAGTTATTTATGGTGCAGCAACATAAGGTGAGACGATAAACAGGTACGACAATGATCCAGGAGCAGGTTTGGGAACCTGGAGACGACGCTGAGTCGTCGGCGCCTGAACACTGAAGAGGGGTGCAGGCACAGGGGCCCGGAGGCGGGGAGCAGGTTTGGGAACCTGAAGACGAGGAGCAGGTTTGGGAACCTGGAGACGGTGCAGCGGCGGCTGAGAAGCGGCGGCTGAGGACAGGTGCAGCGGCGGCTGAGGACAGGTGCAGCGGCGGCTGAGAAGCGACGGCTGAGGACAGGTGCAGCGGCGGTTGAGAAGCGACCGCTGAGGACATGTGCAGTGGCGGCTGAGAAGCAGCGGCTGGGGACAGGTGCAGGGGCGGCTGCTAATCCAGCTGCTCTGGTGGCGAATCCGGCAGCTCTGGCAGAGGCTGCGGAAAGTCCAGCAGCTCTGGGATCAGAAACTGCTGGCTCTGGGGGCAGAGACGGGAGGAAGGAGAAGGTTGAACAGGTTGATGCAGATGCCAACTTCGGTGCCGAACAGGTTGATGCAGACGCCAACTTCGGTGCCGAACAGGCTGATGCAGACGCCAACTTCACCGACCCAGAAACCGCTGTTCCTCGTCGGCGCTGCTGTCTGCGGCAAGGTGGTGGAGGAGCCTGTTGCCTTCGGCTGTGTGGGTGATATGGCCGCTCATGCCTGCGTGGACCGGTTCCGGGTGCGCAGTACGCGAGCCGAGGGCCGATGAGCGAGGACCGCTGCTCCATATACCGCTCCTCACCATCCTCCCAGTCCGACCAGTCCGAGGGAGGATAGTCCAGTGCAGCTCTGCAGCGTCCGTGTCACCGATCGCGGCGAGGAGCTGTATCCCCTCTAGAGCAGAGGTAGTCAAACTTTTCCCCGTGAAATAATTCGAACAGTTCGTCCTCGCTGACGTAGAGGGGACCCAGTCCTGCGGTGGCAGACGAAGTCTGCGCTGCAGGCACAACTAGGCGGCTGGCCGAAACAGGGGGAGTCCTCGACGAAGGAAAAGGAGCGAAGACAGCCGGAGAGAGGATCGGTGGCGCGTAGAGCATGGAGACAGAGCCGACGTTGGTGGATGCGGATCTCCTCCCCAAAAAGGACAACTCCACCTCGGCTGTCTGGATGAGGACATCCGCTGTGTCCTCCAGGTCCAGCGCGTCATGAGATGTCAACAGAGAGAAGAAGCGGGGAAGAGTCTTCACCATGAAGTCCTCTGACGAGCTGAGCTTCCAAGCCGCAGATGTCATCCAGGCTGGCCCAGAGGTCTTGCAGGAGATCAGGGTCCGACTGCTGGGTCAATTTTTTCGGGCTGGATCATTCTGTCACGCTGTGCTGCATGGAGGACGAAGGACCCAGGCGCAGAAGCAGAGTTCAAAGGTGAGGTGATCATTCATTTATGGTGCAGCAACATAAGGTGAGACGATACACAACAGGTACTACAATGATCCAGCGAGGACTGAAGCTTTCGCTGGATCTTAAATAAGGGGAGAACAAGGAGGAACAGGTGGAGATAATGAATAATCAGGACAGAGCTTCAGGACACCACAGGTGCAAATAATAATGGAGGAGTGAGATTAGTTGAGGGGATTGTGCAGCATGACATGTACAGTTTTTTAGATTGTATTTAACCTGGATACCATACACAATAGTCCGCTTCTCGCTCCTTGATCTATGTGTTTAGACAGACAGACTTTTTTGGTCCAAATCAAAGTTTGTCTTTGCATTCACACCTACCCAAATGAACCAGATTTCCTGGGCAGTGAACTAGAGTTAGATTCAAGCACACTAAAGAGAACTGGCGGGAAATCACAGTACGAGACCTAAACATTTTAAATAGTCTTTCTGAATATTTTAAAATATGATCTCAGTGCAATTGTTATGGTTTTTGAAACACATGCTATCCATATTCCTACATTGAAAAAAACTACATGCCTAACAAATGCAGATGTCAAGTAGATTTGCTGCTACTGGTGATTAGGCAGGCTTCTTCACTGTCCTTTTTTAAATCTCAGCTTCTTAAAACCCACTTATTTCGCTTTATATTATGAGAGGTTTTATGATTTAATTTTTTTATTCTTTTGACTTTTTATTCTCTTGTTTAATTCCACTCTTAATTATTATTAGTATATTTTTTTCATTTTATTATCGTATTACTGCTTGTTATAATTTGTGAGTTTTTTATTTTGTTGTATCTAATGCACAGCACTTCGGTCAGTCTTTGCTGTTTTTAAGTGCTTTATAAATAAAGTTGGCTTAGCTACATTTTGAGGTTGTGGGACAGAAAAGGGGTGCCAAAGGAGACCAAATGAACGGAGGCATTAGTGTGGAGACTTACCTTGAGTTTCCTTTATCTGACTTCAAGAGAGAGGATTAAAATAGAATTTCTTAGAAATTTTACTAGATAAAATAAGGCCTAGAAGAGAGGTACACGTTTTTGGATAAAGCTGAACCTCAATTTCAACCTTCTTGGATTTTATGTACACAGTAGCTCACAATTTCTGTAGACAAAAAATTATAAGTATTTCTCATCTCCTTTAAATTAACGATAACATGTGCATCAGTAGCGTGAATAAGAATGTGAACATTTGTTATATTTGTAACAAGCAGAGATACGTACATTTCCACAGTCATTGCAGTCATAAAGGCCAAGTCCCTCTACGGACCTTCTCATCTCCACAGAGAAGTTCTCATACTCTGGCTTCACAGTTCTGAGCAGCGTCACAGTGTTTAGGGAGGCATAAGCTTTCCTGGCCTGGTCATCAAACTCATCCTCTCTCCTCCAAGAGCCATTGCCTGGAATGTTTTAAATATGTGATAATCATTATTTTTTTAACCCAATTACTTCCAGACATTACTCATTCAAGTATATCAATAAATACGCTGTTTATTCAAACATTGGGGCTCAGTTACATGGTATAAAGAAGGTTTTGGCAAAAGAGTACGTCTAGGTCCAAAGTTAAACTCAAACTAGATTGTTCACAGTTTCTTACTGTATGATTCTGTAAATTATATATTAACCATGTAGGTACTTGTACTTGCAGGATTGAGATTTGCACAAAGTGCAAGCGATTTGTCTGGTTTACATCAACAGCAATACTCATGAATAAAAACGTAATATTAATATGACTATTGACGAGATTCAATGACGTGATTAATTATATCCTAACCGGTGCACCATTCCTGTATTTTAATATAATCCAGACAAATTCAGCCTCTTTTCTTGAAGAATATGAGTTGACATGCTGTGACGGTAATTACAGGCACACACACACACTGAATGAGAAGAGAAACTTTCTTTTAAAATATAAATGGGTTTATCAACAAACGGCTAACTCACTTTGTCAACACTCACATCTATTCTAATGCATGGACTCTACAAAACTATCAAACTATCTTAAAAAATGAACAAATGGAACACTGAAATAGTTAGAGAAATCAATCATCAGAGCATCACTTCAAGGATGTTACTATCACTCCTGTGTGTGTGTGTGTGTGTGTGTGTGTGTGTGTGTGTGCGTGCGTGCGTGAAAAGAAAAGGGTCATAAAGTCCAATGTCTATCAGTCCGCAGGGGGGTATGAAGTTGGAACAAAGGCCTAATAGCATTAGCTCTTAGCATTACATTAAACCAGGCCTCATCACAATATCCACAGAATGACAGAAAACTTACAAAAAGAGAAAGGTAACACTGCATTTAGGGAGAACCAGTGAACACAGAACAAGTATACACAGCTCAAAACTAGTGTGCAGCGACGCTAATGAAAAATGAGCAAACAGTGGTTTAACAATTACAAATATATCAATTAAACCAATTAGTCTAACCTTGTGTGTTACTAAATCCCTAAGAACCACAGTAACAGCCCAACCAGGTTTTCCTACTGTGACGATGACCTCGCCCATGCCGCTGGTCCAAGACGAATGATGGAGAAAAGGAAGAAAAAAGTCCAAACTGTGGTAGAATTCTTTTAAGAAAGGTGGTGTGCACAACCTGTCGAGATGACTACATTCAAATGCAGGCGAGGATCAGAATCATGCCTGATTTGAGAGAAAGCTATCTTGGTGTAGCTCAGATGCCAGCAGACTTCCTGGCTGCACGAATGGGCAGTGAGATAACTTGGCAAATAAAACTAAAGAGTTTTAAGAAAGGGGGGATTTCACTCAAGACTTGTGCTTACATAAAAAAAAATCTACAGGTGACTGACTAACTTACCTGGCACTTCAATATCTTCCACCAAATAAGGTCAGATTTTTTCCCTGAGTCTCTGACTCCCCAGCCTTCCAGCTTGATCTAGCCAACTCTCCTCTAATCACTGCGGAGACCCTGCTTGTTTAGTAGCTATACTGCACGGCTCGTCCTCTATCATCCCCTCTCCCCGGTTGGCTCCAGCCTGCGGCTCGGCTGGTCTTCCCCACTCCCCAAGTAGTTCCAGCCAGCGGCTCAGCTCGTCCTCCATCTTCCCTGCCCTTAATGCCGGCATCCTGTCACTAACTGGTTGCTGCCCCGCATCTGCTGCCCTAAAGTTCAATTTTTCCAAACTTCATGCAGCGGCTGCGTGGCCCCCTTGAAAGACCACCCGAGCAGCAGCTGCATTGACGTGCTGATGCCAGCTTGGCCGACGCACGCGACTAGTTGCATGGCAGCTTGGCATAGCTTGACACTCACTTGCTGCATAGGTACCATAGCCTTTGTATGTAATCTAGCTGCCCAGCTTCCTGGTAGCAATAAATTATAAGATATTCTAAAAACGCAGCATCACTGCTCCCTGCATGTATGCATGTGGGCATAGACCTGTAAAAAGGATCTGTGGTGTCAGTTATAATTCTCCAATGCCAGTATAAAAGCCTTGTTGTCTATGCTGGAAAAACACACCAATCATTTCCTCAAAAGATCAAAGGAGCTAAATAACCATTTGGTCACTGGTACTTAAGGGTGCATTCATGGCTGATAGTCAAGTGGACTCCGTTTGATTGGGGACCAAAATTGCAACATGGTTTCTGTTTTTCGCTGGTGCTGTTTGCATTCGCACTGTTCTTTTTGTCAAACGAAGCAACGCTTTTTTGCAATTATTTCACCTCCCAGCCTGTGGTGGCTCTGTGGTGGTGCTGCACTCCTCTGTGCAGTGGTGGACATTTCACAATACAGTGAAACGTAAACAAACATGTAATAGCAGCAGATTCCAGCGGTTTTAGGATTGCTCTGTTGTGTTTGGCAAATGTGCCACACAGGCCCGGCGTCATGGGCGGGGCAGGCCTGCCCATTTACGTATCTGCCTCCCCATGAAAGATCACAATGTCTTGTGCAAATGTATTGGCCCAAGACCACCAACAGAGGGTGCTATAGATTACAGACATTACAGCCAGTGGTAGTCTTTACTCATGACTCAGAAAGATGTTAAATTAACCCATGCATTGCATCTCACCATTCTCATCAAGCATAAAATACCATATTTGATTTCCTTAATGCTTTATACATACATTTCCACAGAGCTTGTTCTCATTTATGTGTAAAGTTTGTGCAAACAGAGCTAAAATGTTAAAAATGTTTAGTATTCTTTAAAAAAAAACTTTCTTTAAAAGCGGCTTAACATTGGATTGGTGGACTAAACCACAATGTTAGATTACAGCATGAAGTGTTACCTTTACCCACTCTGCATTTGGCTGTAATAGATAAGTGTTTTGTACGTTCTTCTATTAATAGGATTTGTGTTCTGCAGATAAAGATTGCCTAATTTAAACTCTTTTTTTCTGGATTTTTCTTTTACCAACTAATTATTAAAAGGTGCATGCAGGACATCAAAGTGGTTCTGTAATAGTTTTATAGTCAAATCTTATTTGCAAGCTTAATAAAAGTTAGAAATTAAATATTAATGCTTCAGTTTTTAATCTAATGTCCATACTTCTGCCTCACAAATGTAATTTGTCATTTTAAATTGGCACATGAAGCAGACCTACAAAAAAGGCGAAAAGTATCACTAGGTATAGACATCATCTGCACCCTGATGTCCTCCTATAAACTTATTTATACTAATTATAACACAAATTTTTACAATAACTTTATTTAATGAAGTTACAGGATGTGAACTCACCATAAGAAGATGCATTGAAGAGATCAACATTAAAAAACATATAGCTGCCATTGGTCAGCTGCTGTCTGTGTGCTGCAAGCATGATCTCTCGAATCCTGTCAGCTCCAGCGCACATGATCACCACTGGAGAAAAACCACAGACACATTTCAGAGACAAAACTTTGTAAGAATCTTACAAACAAACAACATTTTTATGTTTACAGGGTAGAGGAAAATCTATCATGAAAAAAAAAAAAAAAAACTTTACATGTGTATATTCACAGTTTAAGTGAATAATCTGACAGAATAGCTCACAAATAAAATGTTTAGGAAAGTAAATAGACTGTACTTATTAGCAGTCTTGTAATTATACTGATCACTCAACCACTCTTAGAAAATCACAGCTACTGTACAGACAAACCTACAATGCTGATGCTGTTAGACAGGGGTGTCAACCTCAATTCCAATTTGGGCCTAATAAAGATAAGGAAAGTCCTTAAAGAGCCAGTTGTAGCAGAAAGTGTTGATAAAACTGTCTTTATCAAATTGCTAAAATATTAATGAATATCTTTCTCAACAAATATTTCAAAGTTAAATGATACTTAACATCTTTCAGAGTGGTGTGATTTACGACTATTCAAAAAAACACTGATTAGAGTATTAAAGTGTGCATAAATAAAACCTTAAAGTAACATTTATATGGTTTACTATTACTATTGTTACTATATTAGTGAGAAAAGAAAAAAACAGACATTGCCTAGCTGCAATCTTCCAAAAAAATTTAAACTTAAAAAAATCTAAACCTTAAAAAGGTATTACTAGGTGAATTTCATTCCTTTGAATATCTGGCTGTTGAGACACATGAGCCGAACAAAGTCCTGTTGCTAAACATATATAGACCACTAAAACTGAACGCAAACTTTATTAATGATTTCAATTCATGCGTTTCTGTAACTTCATTCACATTCAGGGATTTGTATTATGTGTGAGTATATATTTAAAGCTTTCAAAATTATATTTGTGAAACAGATTGTGTGCGTTTGTGAAACATATCGCGTGTGTTTGTAAACCTCATCATGTGCATTTGTGAATTTATATTACAAGTATTCCTCAAAATTATATTTTGTGAACCTGAGCGTGTGCATTTGTGAAACAAAATGTGTCCATTTCCGAATAAGCATGTGCATTTGTGAAAAACCCTGCTTGAGTTTATTACTTATGATACTTTTCCGCCTCTGTGGTAGACTATCACCAGTTAATAATTGCGAGAAATTTCAACATCAATATTGACAACCCCCAAGATAGCGGAACAAAAGCATTAAATGATACCCTCCATAACTTCAACCTAACCCAGTACATTAATGAACCAACACACAACCAGGGACACCTTCTGGACCTACTTATTAGTAAATACTTAAATATCTCCAACATCATTGTAACTGATATTGCATTATTTGACCATTTCTGCATCTCATTTGAAAGCACCATTTTAGCTCAAATTTCTAATCACAGTAAGTCCATTGTTAAAAAACACGTCCTTAAAGAAAATCAGCTAATAAACTTTAAACTGATGTACACCCCTACCTTATCCCAATCCCCAACATCCACCCACACACATTAACTAAACAAACTGACAGATGATTTTTCTCTCCAAACTTTCTGACATTATGGATAAGATTGTGCCATTTAAGGTTAAAACTGTCTTGAGTAAAAAGAGGTCTCTTTGGAGAAACAATCCAATAGTATGTAGTGAAAAAAGGGAGTGTAGACGCGGCGAGAGAAAATGGCAGAAAACTCTACTCCAGGTTCACTATGAAATCTACAAAGAGAGACTGTACAGAAATCTATTAACCTTGAAAGGTGCAAGGGAATCATTCTTCTCTGAAATTATCCACAGAAACAACGATAATGCAAGGACATTATTTGCTACAGTGGCGAGATTAACTACCCCTCCTGTGACAGTAGCTTCTGATAAGTTCCATCAGGGTCTGCAATGAATTTGCCAGATTCTTTACTGAAAAGATCTTGAACATCAGAGGGCCAATTAGTACATCAGTTTAGACCCCTATACTAACCTTAAGCCCAGTTAACACCCACACTGAGAAAATGACTGATTTTCAAACAATAAATTAAAAAAAAGCTTTGATGAAATTATTGAGAAACTAAGCTCCGCCACCTGCTGCTTGGATATTGTACCAACAGGTTTTCTTAAAAAAGTCCACCTAGCAATCAGCGCGGATCTGATCCATATAGTTAACACATCCCTCCTGTAGGGTGTTTTCGCCCCAAGCTAAAAAAAAAAACTGTTATCAAACTAATACAAAAAAAGAAGAACCTAGACAGCATGTTAATGCAAAACGACAGATCAATCTCTAATCTCCCATTAATCTGTAAAATTATTGAAAAAGCTGTATTCCACCAGTTAAACAACTTAAGTAAAAGTAACAACCGCTTTGATGTTTATCAGTCTTGTTTCCGGAGGCACCACAGCATCAAGACTGCCCATGTCAAAGTTTTTAATGACATCCGTATAAATACAGACTGATGTAAAACCACAGTACTGGTACTATTAGACCAGTACTGGTACTATTGGTACTATTTATTGAGCAAATTAACAGCTGGATGTCCCATAATTTCCTCCAACTGAAAAAAAAAAAAAAAAAAAAAAAAAAAACTGAAGCACTTACTCGATTAAATATCAGTACACAGCTTTAGTTGATCCAACTAGAAACTACTGCCCAGGCCAGAAATCTAGGTGTAGTAATGGACTCAGACCAAGGTCACATAAAGGCAATAACAAGGTCAGCTTTTTGTCACATGAGGAACATTTCTAGGATTAAAGGACTGATGACACAAGTTGACATAGAAAAACTCATTCATGCATTTATCTCTAGCCGCCTTGATTACTGTAACAGTATCTTCTGAGGTCTACCAAAAAAATCAACCAGACAGCTGCAGCTGATCCAGAACGCTGCTACTCGTGTTCTAACTAGAACTAGGCAAGTAGCACATCACCCCATTTCTAAAGTCATTACACTGGCTCCCTGTAGCTCAGAGAATAGACTTCAAAGTGTTTTTATTAGTCTATATATCATTGAATGGGTTAGCACCAGAGTACATTAGAGATTTATTATTGCTTTAAAACCATCCAGACCACTCAGGTCCTCCAACTCTGGTCTACTGATCGTCCCAAGAACCAGAACCTAGCATGGGCAAACTCACAGATGAATGCAAAGCTACAAAGTAGTTGTACTCTTTTAAATCAAACATTCTAACATATATATTTAGACTTTATGATTAACTGATATGGTTTTTCCGTTAATTCTTTTTAATTAGTGTTATCGCTTTCGTCAATCTCTAAATGTTTTCTGCTTTTAATTTTAATAATTTTATATAAATGTTCTTTTATGCTCTAATCACTAAATGTTTTCTTTTTTATTACTGTTAAATGTTTTAATGATTATGGTGTTTCATCAGTTTTTAAAATTTTCATAATTTTACATAAATTGTCTTTTATAAATGTTTGTTTAAGCTTTCTTTTAGTTATTTTGTTTTAACTTTAACATTTTTATAATAATGTAAAGAGACTTGAACACTGTAAACCTAAATGTTCATTCAACCTAAAAATGTTACTTTTCAAATTACTTAAATTTGCCTAATTTGTGAACATTACTTGTTATTTCTTTTTTTTACATGCCCTGTCTAGCAGTTTGATACTCAGAATTGGTGTTTGAGTACCAAGTACAAGCCCAACAGATTTACTTTGCCAAGCAGAGCATCACAGCTTTGCTATAGTACTCCACTTGTATGACTGCCCACCAAGAGAGGAACAGATGGAAGCATCAGGGGAACACCCAGCAGCCGCAATGCTGGGGCCCGGGAGGTCGCAGGGACGAGCCCATGGGCTCCGCCAGTGACCCACTATGCCCGGGAAGGCCCGGCCCAGGACCTGGAGGCCACAGGAATCAGAGGCGCCCCGCCCCCAGCAGGGCCCATGCCAGGGATCGGCCCACAAGGGTACCCTGCCGCTGCTGCAAGGCAGGAGGGACCTGCAGCCAGCCAACTGATGACACACGGCACCGCCAACACGGGCCAATCCCCACCACCAACAACCCAGCCCCCCCCACACGCCAGGGAGCCACAGTAAAAGCCACAGCGAATGTACGCCCTCCCCCGGCCGTGGCCAGCCAGCATCTGGACACCCAGATCTACCAGCTCCCGGGTCCAGATCCTGCCCCACGCAGAGTGCCGAGACCAGGGACCCAGCCAATGCTGGACAACCCCCCCAAATGAACTGACCAGGCGGCGGAGCCCACATAACCAGCAGGAGGCCTGGGCACCAGATGCGGCCCCGACCCACCGAACAGCACCAACCTTCTGTTCAACCCCGGCAACCCCATAAGAGGTGCCCCAGTCAATCAGAGGAGAACATCAGCCTGAAACACCGGCCGCCTGACAAACCAGTCCACCCAGGACCAGCCAGGCATGCACCAGGGCCGAGCCGGGCCCCCAGCCCCAGACATCAAGAGCCACAAAAGACAAGCGGGCAGGGGCATCTGTCACTGACAGGGAGTGACGGAGGGGAAAAAGTCCCCACTGGAGGTAGGGCCTGAGATGCGCCAGGCCAGAGGGCAGCAAAAGACCCAGCCTGACAAGTAGACATGGACATACAGAGACAATCAAACGTACCCTCCCTCTTATGTACACATATTCTCACCAACACAGGACACCCGAAAAAACATTCATACACCCTATACATACACTATACTCCCAGGCTCAGGGACAGACGCGCCCAATAGGGCAACCTGCCCCTGCACCCGGGAGACAAACCCCCTGCCCACCGGAATGGGGACAAGCAGACCACCAAAGCACCCAGTTGGCAAGAGTAACCCACCAGCCCAGGTCCCCAACCAGATGGCCTGATATACCCCCCGGACTCCAAACCCTGATGGTCAAACGAACAGGGGCGCAGGAAGACCCCCAGCCACTCTTCCCCTGCTCAAATGTGATATTGTTCTACTGTGCACTTAAAACAGAGGGGTGGGACATGGTAATGCTGCCAGGCACCCCCATCTCCCACCCCGGGCACTGGCACCAGAGGCGAGGGTCTGTAAAGGGCTCAGCCTCTGGCACTGAGGTGTATCCACCGCCAGGTCCCTATATGTATGTGCCTCATGTAAATGTTGCCAGTGAAAGTGTTGAAGTTGTACAATTAAAATTGGGACCCAGGCCGCCACCGAGCAGCGAGGACAGAAACTCCTCCCCGCGTCTCCCCTCATCTACTTTCGCGGAGGGCTGATCTCTGATAAAACCGGAAAACCAATCAATTGGACCGGTTGCAGTCCTCTTACCACCTGACTGAATGACGAAAGACAGGAGAGGCCAGGAGGAGCCCCACGAATTTTAAATATCCACAGAGCTAGGAAAATGGCATTTCTGAACGCTGCTTTTATGAGCGTGAGTTCTCCATAAACATTTGAAAGAGAGACTGGGCCTTTCTCCTCCTGATGCGGTGCTTGAGACACGTGTCTTAACCCTCTGCTACCGCTAGCAAACCTTCCTCGAGCTTTGATTGGCCATCTGAGCTCCAGCTGTTATCACCCCTTTCCTTTTTCAAGCCAACGAATGGATTGAATTTTTCCGTTGTAAAAGGATTTATCCCATCGCTTATCCCTTGGGATGTCTCTAAGTAAGACTGTTCTTTTGTTTGAAAGTCTGAGTGGAGCAGATCTAGGATTTTTCTTATGTATGCATACATGCTTTCTGTAAACATTCCATTAATCAATGTTGTGTTTCGAAGTTACTGTGTTTCCTCTATTACTAAACAAGCAGTGTTGATTTTGTGTGTGTATTTCGCTTCTGAGCCACTCGCAGAACTGAATGTCGTCCGATTAACCCTTTGTTCAATCCGTAGTATTTCAATTCATAGCTCTTTGTTAGCCAAAGCTAGGTCAGTGATAAGCGCCAAGCGGTCTCTTTGTTTCAGAGTGACCATAAGGTAAATTGCACAGATAATAAAACCCCCTGTGTGGTAGCCTGCGCGTTCGCATCCGTATACCACTTGTATGTGTAGTTTAGCATGTAGTTTAGCCTTTAGCTTAGTAGTTAGCAAAACCGAATTAGCTGACAGTGGGTTCAGTTTGTTGTTGTCCTGTCTTAGTTAATAAATTTGTTAAACTAAATCAAATCTTTGTTTCTTTTATTTAAGTGTGTTTTTTATATTTGCAAATGGCTTACCCTTCAGACAAATCACATCTGGTAATCATAATAATTAGCTATAAAACTGCTGTTTGACAGAGTTAACTCTGATATTTATGTATCTACTGGTTTAAACCCCCAGTTGGTGCCCGGTTTAAATAAATAATATAAAGGAATAATAACATTAATTATTCATGAATTATTAATTTAATATTCCCAATATAACCAGATAAACAATAACCTTTTATTTAATTCACCATCACTTATTAATTCTGATTTGCTGATCTTTTGCATGTCTTTTTTTAATTGTATTTGTGTTAAACAGCTGTCAGTTCTTTACATTACTGAAAAATTCTGACTAAATTGTGCTTTTTACATGATCTAGCTTTTTGTAATTAATTGTTGTTTAAAGTTGAATTCAATTCAGTTTATTTATATAGCGCCGTTTCACAACAGTCATCTCAAGGCACTTTAACAACTAAATATCATCAAGTTTGCATTTTGCACCCGGGAAAAATCTAGTTCAAACCTGAGGGAACGTGAGCTGGTTATAAGGACAGAGTCTATATAGTGGTCTAGAGGTCAGACGGTTGGTGGCCCCTAAGGACCAGGAGTTCGGGTGGACGGCCTGAGTGGCGTCCTCTGGATGGATGGGTGCCGTGCAGACGGCCAGGGTGTCGTCCTCTGGATGGACGTGTGTCGGGCGGATGGCCCGGATAGCGTCCTCTGGATAGACGGGCTTTGGTCACTTTGGTCTCCATAAACTAGCTTACATGTTTTGCAGGTGGTCATCTTTGCTTCCTTCAGTCTTTTCTTTCTCTTTAGATTGTTGGCCTTGGTAGAAATTTAGCCAGCAAGTTCCATATGTGTGGACACTCGATCGGCCGTTGTTTACACCAAGGATCAGCTGCTAGCCCTCTGTAGCTCCGAACAAAGCAACATCAGAGGAGCTACATGGAGTGCTGCCTGAGGTGCTTCACCAAGTCGTGGCTAACCACACAAAATCCAGACTTACATGTTAACATGTTCATATGCTCTGCGCCAACAGAACTACAGGTGAAGGTAAAGAATGGTAAGAAGAGAGGAAGAGGTCTGGCTGTGCTTGTGAAATGTGTAATTCTGGGCATTTATCTATCAAAGAGCGGCTATTTTGTAAGGACATTGAGCTATTAGCGATTAGTAGGAGATCATGCCATCTACCACAGGAGTTTATGCACTTTATTGTGACAGCTGTGTACATCCCGCTCTCTGCTAAAGCTGCTACAGCCTGCGACGTTCTCAACACTGTAACCAGAGGACTCCAAACTCAGGGGACTTTAACCACATATCTCTATCTTCCACTCTACTCACCTTCACTCAGTGTCACCTGCCATACCAAAGACAAAAAGACACTGGACCTACTGTATGCCAACACCAAAGAGGCATACAGCTCATCACCTCTCTTACGCTGAGTTTAAAACCTGGTTCATCTCCAGTTTGTGTATAAATCTCTTGTACAAAGAACCAGTTTTGAAATGCAGAATGAGGATATGAGTAGAGTAGACTGAAGAGGTTCTGAGGGACTGTTTAAGTTATAAATGGTAAATAGCCTGCATTTGTATAGCGCTTTACTCAGTCCCTGTGGAGGCGAGAAGCAAGGCTGCCGGACACTAGCACCACCGGGCCCAGGGACACGATTGAGACCATCAGAGCCAGGGCTTGAACTGGTAATCTTACGATTAGAAGGCAAACGCCCAGGTCCTGAGCCACAGTCGCCTGCATGGGTCAACCTCTACGACCCTTTGGCGGATGACATCAAGAGCATCACGGACTGCATTACTGACTCAATTTCTGTGTGGACACAAAACCCTATACCCATCATAAAAAGTGTACAGTATTTTTCCAAAAACAAGCCCTGGACTAACCCTGAAATACAGACTCTACTCAAGGAGAAAAAACACAGCATTTACTGTATATCTGGAGACCAGGAGCTGAGAGCTGTTCAGAAAAAGCTGAAATGGAAAATAAGGCAGGGGGAGAACATCTACAGGAACAAGATGGAGGACAAGCTGCAGCAGGGCAACTGCGTATTTGTTTGGAAGAGCCTGTAGACAATTTCAGGGCACAAACCAACATCCAAGGCTGCAGGAGACTGAGAGTGAGTGAATGAGCTAAATCAGTTCTAGCCACCTCTCGGCTCCCAGCCATCACACCCACCCCCGGCTTCTGAGAACTGCAACCCACATCCCCCTCCCCTGACCCCCATCCTGTCCCTTTCAACAATTAAGGTGAAAATTGAGCTACGAAAGATGTGGTAGGCTGCACATCCAGATGGCATCAGATCCACGCTCCTGAGGTCTTCCGCAAATAAATTGTGCATCATCCTGGAATATCTACTCAACCTGGGCCTGAAGCTGGGGAAAGTACCACAGCTGTGGAAGACCTCCTGTGTGGTACCGGTACCAAAGACTCCCCACCGAAGGACCTCAGTAGCTACAGGCGGCAGCCCTGACAATGCATCTCATGAAGACCCACGAGAGGTTGGTTCTCAACCACAGATATGAAAAAATCTGGCATCAGGGTGGAGGACACCATCATCTACCTCCTGTACCGAACTCTGGCTCACTTGGAGAAGCCTGGAAGCACTATCAGGATCATGTTCTTTGATTGCTGCAAGGCTTTCAACACTTTCCAGCCAGAACTTCTGAGCCCTCAGGTGTGGACCACCACATGGGCCCACAGTATGTGAGGATAAAGGGCTGTGTCTCTGACAAGCTGGTCTGCCGTAAAGGGGCCCAACAGGGAGATGTGCAGGCACCATTTTTCTTCACTCTCTACACTGCATAATTCTCTATCAACTTCCCACACAGCCACCTTCAGAAGTTCTCTGACAACTCTGCCATTGTCAGCCTCATCACAGGTGAGGATGACTCAGAGTACAGACAGTGGACTCTGTACTTTTTGGACTGGAGCTGGGAAAACCAAGGAATGGGGTTTGGACTTCTGCAGATGCAGAACCGCCACTGACACCAGTGAACATTCAGGGGGTGGACATTGAGAGAGTGGACCCTTATAAGTACCTGGGTGTTCACCTGAACGATAAACTGGACTGAAGTCACAAGATTGCTCTCATAGGTGGGTCAGTGCATACTCTACCTGCTGAGGAGGCTGGGGTATTTTGGAGTCAATAGAGTTCTTCTAAAGACGTTTTTTGACCCTTGGCTGCATCGGCCTTCTTTTATGGTGTTATATATTGAAGCAGTTGTTTGTCTTCAGCTGAGAGGAAGAGGTTGGATAAACTCATCAAAAAAGCCAGCTCTGTTCTAGATTTCCCCCTGGATTCAGTGCAGGTGGTGGGAGACAAAAGGACTACAGCCTGCGATGTCCTCAACTTCACTGTAATACAGTGTCTCCCTTCCCTTGCATGAAGATGTTGATGAGCTTCAGACAAACTTCTGCATCCTAGATTCACAAAGGATAATTTTCACAGGTTCTTCCTTCCTAGAGCTGTTAGACTTTAAGACCCAAAACTGTTCTAAACACACTTAAACATAAATACATAAATTGCACTGAAAACATTTCTGCTGCTGTTATTTGTACATAACTTTTTAGCAGTTCATATATACCAATTATTGGAAATAATATGTTACTTTTTTATCCATTCTGTATATTTGTATAAATATTTTTAATTACTTAAATATTTAAGTATCTTGCTCTGTTGCATGTCCAAATCTGGGTATGCCACTTTATCTTTATTCTTATTTTTTATGACAGCAAAGAACTCTGTTTTTTAACTCTGTCAATAATGTACATATTCTTCTTAATTCTTAAATTTTGTTTTTATACTCCTCCACTCCTAAATCTTAATTAATGTTTGTATTCCCTGCCACTTTGCTGCTGTTACAACCAGATTTCCCTTTGTGGGACAATATTAGGATTATTCTATTCTAAACTAAAATAATGAGCACTTTGTGTATAATTAACTTATATATGGTTTTGGTCTGGGAATTGAGTGAAATAAATCCATCCATCCATTTTCTGAACCGTTTAATTCTCAAGGGGTTGCGGGGGGGCTGGTGCCTATCTCCAGCTGTCAACGGACGAGAGGCGGGGTACACCCTGGACAAGTCGCCAGTCCATCACAGGGCGAGTGAAATAAATTAACTTGTATATTCTATTATACAGTATTCTAGATAGATAGATAGATAGATAGATAGATAGATAGATAGATAGATAGATAGATAGATAGATAGATAGATAGATAATTCTGCAATGAGTAAACTATTTACTTAGTGATTTAAAATAAGCAAACAGCTACACAAACTTGGGCTGTAATTGAACAAACAGTACCCAGGGTCCATGTTAATAGGGAAGATTCAGAGTCTCACTGGAACATTCCTCATAACTCTGTCACTTAAACATACCTCCTGAAATATCCCTTGAGTAAGTGGGACAAACTTCACCTCAGTCCTGCCAGCACTATAGCACCCTTTAATTACACTGGACTCTACACACTGCTACCCTGTGTATGCTCTGCAGGCCATTCCATGAAGCAGTGCTTACAGCCAGCAATACTTCAAAAAGTTTGAATTTTCCTTTTGCTACTGCTATGATGTAAGTAAGAAAATTAATTCAGGTATGGAGCAGCAAATGGTGCACTTTTTGACCCAGGAAGATATTCTTTCTAGTTTCTGTACTTGGCTTTAAACATACACTAAAGCATAATAGGGTATGTCCTTACAACAATCTGAAATGCTGCAAAGAATAAAGGTTTTATTGTTACTACTCATTTCCAGCTGCCCCTGATTTCCCTGAATGATTACAATTGATGACAGACATTATAAGAAAATACTCACAACTTACAAGCTCAGTTTCAAAACCAGGAAAACCTTGGTTACAGTGCTACATCCAAAATTTTACTCTTGAGAATTTGTCAAATGGATGTGCTTATTTGTAAAGAAATAGAGAATAAAGTGAGCACTCTTATTTTTACTATGTATGAGCTTTGTAGTAAAGTTTAGGGATTCCTTATTGTAATTATGTGAAGATAAGGGGAATTCTATCCTCTACCAAAAACGCCTTCCATATTTTCTCTGTCTGTTTAAGCATTTTTAATTATGGTTTTTACCAGATGCTGTCTTTGGTCCATTACAGGAAGAAAAAGGCTCGCTGTGCATAGTTTTTAAAAGCTTTGGTAGTTTGTGGGTGTACTAGCTGTCCAATTTATTTCCTCTCAGGCATCATTTTTATGTCTCATTTGCTATGGTCAAAAGGCATTATGCATATTCTTACGCTACAAAAGTGCAACTGTAATATATTTTGGCCTTTGGAATCATCTTTGGTAGGAGTAGGCAACAGGGACAGGTATATTTTATTTTCATTGTTATTGATTTATCTTTGGTTAAAACATCAGGTACAGATTCACATTCAGTTCTTACTGACTCAGAAACAGCAGCAGTGTTTTCTTCTCAGCACAATCTTCTGTAAACTGTGACTGACCCCTGTCTGCTATGATCTAGAGGAAAACAAACCCCCTCCAAATGTAACAGGGTCAGGTGTATTGAATTCATAGTCAGAGAAAAAAATGTGTGCCTATCAAGTATAGAAACCGAAAGAAAAAAAATTGTACGAAAAGAATGAAAAAATGAGGGCACGCTATGAGAGGTGAAAAAAAGGATGAGTTTAGGACCAGAAAACGTAACGTATGAATATAGTCGTGGCCAAAAGTTTTGATAATGATACAAATATTAGTTTTCACAAAGTTTCCTGCTAAACTGCTTTTAAGTCTTTGTTTTAGTTATTTCTTTGATGTACTGAAATATAATCACAAGCACTTCATACGTTTCAAAGGCTTTTATCGACAGTTACATGACATTTATGCAAAGAGTCAGTATTTGCAGTGTTGGCCCTTCTTTTTCAGGACCTCTGCAATTCGACTGGGCATGCTCTCAATTAACTTCTGGGCCAAATTCTGACTGATAGCAACGCATTCTTGAGAATTTGTCAGAATTAGTGGGTTTTTGTTTTTCCAACCGCCTCTTGAGGATAGACCACAAGTTCCCAACGGGATTTTGGTCTGGGGAGTTTCCAGGCCATGGATGCAAAATTTCAACGTTTTGGTCCCCGAACCACTTAGTTATCACTTTGCCTTTTGGAACGGGGCTCCATCGTGCTGGAAAATGCATTGTTCTTCACCAAACTGTTGTTGGATTGTTAGAAGAAGTTGCTGTTGGAGGGTGTTTTGTTATCATTCTTTATTCATGGCTGTGTTTTTTGGCAAAATTGTAAGTGAGCCCACACACCCTTTGATGAGAAGCAACCCCACACATAAACGGTCTCAGGATGCTTTACTGTTGGCATTAAACAGGACTGATGGTAGCGCTCGCCTTTTCTTCTCCGGACAAGCCTTTTCCAGATGCCCCAAATGATTGGAAAGAGCCTTCATCAGAGAATATGACTTTGCCCCAGTCCTCAGCAGTCCATTCACTAAACTTTATGCAGAAGATCAATTTGTCCCTGATGTTTTTTTTTTGGAGAGAAGTGGCTTCTTTGCTGCGCTTCTTGACACCAGGCCATCTTCGAAAAGTCTTCGCCTCACTGTGCGTGCAGATGCGCTCACACCTGTCTGCTGCCATTCCTGAGCAAGCTCTTAACTGGAGGCAGTCCGATACCACAGCTGAATCCACTTTAGGAGACGATCCTGGTGCTTGCTGGACTTTCTTGGACGCCCTGAAGCCTTCTGATAAAAAAATTGAACCTCTTTCCTTGAACTTCTTGATAATCCCCTAAATTGTTGATTTAGGTGCAATCTAAGTAGCCACAATATCCTTGACTGTGAAGCCTTTTTTATGCAACGCAATGATGGCTGCATGCGTTTCCTTGCAGGTCACCATGGTTAACAATGGAAGAACAATGATTTCAAGCATCACCCTCCTTTTAACATGTCAAGTCTGCCATTCTAACCCAATCAGCCTGACATAATGATCTCCAGCCTTGTGCTCGTCAACATTCTCACCTGAGTTAACAAGACGATTACTGAAATGATCTCGGTAGGTCCTTTAATGACAGCAATGAAATGCAGTGGAATTTTTATAGCAAAGAAGAACTATGCAATTCATCTGATCACTGTTCATAACATTCTGGAGTATATACATATGGCTATTATAAAAACTTAAGCAGCAACTTTTCCAATTTCCAATATTTATGTAATTCTCAAAACTTTTGGCTATGACTGTACATTTGGGTTCAAAGGGTGTAAGGACCCAGCAGCAAGGCAAGTGAGAGGTCGACTGATTATCCCTGAGAAGTGTCATCAATGTGGTGTGAGGGTCAAAAAGTCATCAAGAGACAAAAAAGGCATTTTTCCTTGCCAAACCGATAGAGCAGTCCCAGAACCATGCCTACCAGTCATATGGTCTCTCCACACGCTAGGATAGTTAGAGTCTTCAAGCTTCAAATGTGTTTGTAATAAGGCAGTCAGAAATTCTGCTCTAGAGAAATCTGAGTAACAGATAGGAGAAAAAACATGCTCTGCACTAACAATAGTAGAAGTAGAGGAGGTAAAGCAGTGGCTAACTCACAAATTAAATTATGTCTGCAAATTGAGAGGTACAGCAATGATGTTTAAGGGATGAGATAAATAAAATGTCACAATATTGGGAAAATATAGAAAAAATACACTCATAAAAGTAATACATACTCACTACTTTATCAGCAATAGCAGCAGCCAGTGGTTGAAGCTATGTGTGTGTAAAAGGCTGAAGCTATTAATTTCCAAGGTACCAGCAGAGGGTTTAGAACTTCTATTTTGAGAAAGAAATACACATGGAGACACACACTTAAACTCACGGCCTCTCAATCCAATGACGGGGATTAGAGATAAGGGAGCTTTTGATGGAGAACAGAAGAATGAAAGCGTGGGAGTCTGTCTATGGAGTGTGTATCTTGAAATGGGTGTTTGTGCTGGAGAGTCTTGACCCATGCAAAATACTATAATTTATTTATTAAAGATTATCCCTTAATTTGATATTTTAAAAACAAAAAGGATGAAGAATTTACTGAACAGTATACAGGTTTGTTAAATGTTGACCCAAGTTGATTTTTCTTGTTAAGTGCCTTGAGATGACATCTGTTGTGAATTGGTGCTATATAAATAAACTGAATAAAATGTACTAAATGATGACATTAAAATAAGTATTTGTGCATTTGTCAAGATACTACAGCACTACTGTTTTTGTGATATAGAAATAACATCCATAACAAGCATTTCTGATCCGAACATGCTTCATATGTCAAGCTAAAAGCAGTTTTAATGTTTTCAATTTAATTCACTTCATTTATATAGTGCCAATTCATAATAGATGTAATGTTAAGGCAGTTTAGAAATGTACATTTAAGAAAACACAGCAGACTGCATTGTGTCATTAAGTTACAACATGCACTGTTCCCGAATGAGCATCCAGTGACGATAGACAGCCCCCCGAGTTGATAATCCTAAGACCGTGTATAGAGTGGGGCAAAAAAGTATTTAGCAGCCACCTATTGTGCAAAGTGCAACCATAAGGGATCACAAACCAGCGATTTATTGTGCCGGTCCCAGGTTGTGTCAGGAAGAGCACCTGATGTCAAAGCTATGACAGATTAGATATGTGAACCATAAACATGAACTCCATACTGGATCAGTCGAGGCCCAGATAAAACATGACTTCCACTGGTGCTGTTGACCCACAAGGTGCCGCTGGAATCTAGACTACTAGACAGGAATACAGGGAAATGCAGTGTATGGAGAAGGTAGAGGTTGCAAAGGCCAAGCAAAAGGCATATATTGACCTGCTGGGGTTGGACAGTAAGGAGGGAATAAATGATTTGGATAGGTTGGTGAAGCAGAGAGATAGAGATGGAAAGGATGTACAGGTTAGGGGTTTTAAGGATGTAAATGAAAATGTTCTGACAGGTGCCAAGTGTGTAATGGGAGGATGGAAAGCGTACTCTGAAGAACTGATAAATGAGGAAAACTAAAAAGAATGTGGAGTAGCTTAAAATTACTGTTTTGGATCACAAGTAACTGATATTAGTAAGGATGAAGTGCGGAGGCCTTGAAGATGTTGAAGAGAGAAAAAGGTAGTGGGTCCCGATGGTGGAATTGAAGTGCCTAGAGGTGGCAGCGTAGTTTTTATGAGGTACTTTAACAAGAACTTGAAAAGTGAGAAGAAGGAAGATGAGGAATGGAGGATGGGTGTTCTAGTGTTGATTTCTATGACAAGTGAGATGTAAATAATTGTGTGAACTACAGAGAAACAAAGCCAAGGAGTCATACAATGAAGCTGTGGTGGAAGCTAGGCTTTGGCCAGAAGTGATAGCAGTATGGTTTCAAGCCAAGAAAGAGTACTACAGATGCAATGTTTGCTTTAAGAATGCAGATTGAGAAGTACAGAGGAGGTAGGTTGGAGCTGTTATGTCTTTGTTGATCTAGAGAAAGCATGTGACAGGGTGCCAAGAGAGGAGCTGTGGTATTGCATGTGGCGGTTTGGAGTGGCAGAGTACTATGTCAGAGTGGTGCAGGACATGCATACTGTGAGAATGCAGTGAGGTGTGCCGTCGCAGTGACAGAGGAGTTCAAGGTGGAGGTGGGACTGCATCAATGATCGGCTCTGAGCCCCTTTTTCTCTGCTTTGGTGATGGACCAGCTGATTGATGAGGTTAGACAGGAATTACTGTGGAATATGATGTCATTGTGACCTTTGCTGAGAGTAGGATGCAGGTAGAGGAAGAGCTAGACGTGTAGAGGTATGCACTGGAAAAGAGAGGAATGAAGATTAGTTGCAGCAAAACAGAATACATGTGTGTAATTTAGATACCATATGGAACAGTGAAGGTACACGGAGTGGAAGTAAAAAGGTAGAGCACTTTGGGTAATTAAGGTCAACGGTCCAGAGCAAGTGAGAGTGTGGAAAAGACGTGAGGAACACGAAAGAAGATCTTTCACCACCTGTTCAAGTCTCATAGAGACCTGCAAACAGTAAATATTCAGATTACTTCCATACGTATATAAACCTGTGTTCATTTTTATTTCATATTCCTTCCTAGATTCCAGTGAAATAAATGTATGTCAGTGCTTTTATGTTTAACGGTCTTTCTGCTGTGCTTCGTTTGCGTTTTTTCCCTGACAGAGCTCTCGTTTATCTTGTTTCTAATGCGACTCTTGCTCTCACTGGTCGTCACCGTGAGCTTACAGAACTTATAGAAGGATGTTGTCCCGATTCATAAACATCTCTGACTCTCACACTAAGAGTCAACTTGTTTGTTTTTTTGAGGGACGGGGGCGTCTGTGTTTCTCTGGGTTTTCTCACTATGGCTGGCAGGTTTTTTCTGTCTAAATGGAGAGGCAGTCCGACCTCCTAGCAATAGCAAACAGACAGCCTTACAGTAGCGAGAGGCGCCAAATCTATACAGGAACGGCGTTTAATTGTGTAGTCCATTTTTTGTTGTTAAATTCAGCGATTCTCGTACCGTGGATTGGAGAACTGCTTTGTCTCTCAGCTCTGTCTGTGTAGACTTCTTCTGATGAAAAAGTATGAATAAAAGCCTCGGATCCCAGGAGGTGCGATGGGGTGGGGGATAATATGGAGCCCCCTTGGCCACCGCTCCGTGCCCTGTCACCCCCCGCACCCCCCCGGGGGCAGCGGGCCCCAGCATTTGAGAAGCATTAATTAAAAGAAGGCTCAGGGTTGTCCAAGATTAATAAGAAACAGTCACTTTACATAGTTAAAAGCGCCATGTGTGAATGTGCTTTTGGAATTCTATTCTATAAATATATAATTTATTTCATTTAAAAAAAGAGCAACGGCATGTGGATTTGTCCTTTATTTACACCAAAAATTTAGCTTAGTATAAATATATGTCATATTTAGAAATATGAATTTCTCTTGATTAATTCACAGCTACTTTGTGATTAATTCGAGTTTTTAAAAATAATTGTTTGACAGCCCTTATATCGAGTCATCATAGTCATAGCCCCCCCGGAAAAAATTCCACCAGCCGCCACTGGTAAGGAAGCATGTGCAAGTTGACTGGAATTAGTAGAGAAAAGTGTCAGGTGTTTCCTGCAATTCCTTAAAGGTTGTTTATTGTTGGGTCACAACACAGCTATTGTGTGGCGCTAACCCACATTCTAGCTCGTCGGGAGAAGGAAAAAAAAAAACACTCCATAAGGAAGTGGGGGGACCAGAGTCCATAGGAGGACCCTTCCAGCCGGGATCAATTTCTCTTCCAGCTAGTGAGACTGATCAAAGGGTAGAGGGCCTCTGATCAGATAGATCCACTTCCTTTGCTGGCGAGGGGAAAGACGAATGACTTTCTGGAGAAACTCACTCAAGCATACAGACTGCCGACCGATCAGGCGAATTGAAAACACTGACAAAAAAACCCTAATTGTTCTGCCCTGAGCTTTGCAGAAGCTTCCTGAATCTTCCTGCTGCCATGAGAGGAACGGGAGCTGAACCGCATGCAGTGGGACTTGAACCAGCCAGAAGCCACATTCATTCCCCGGCAGAGAGCAAATAAGAGGTGAATGCCATGCTGGAAACATTCAAAGGTACTGTTTCAGTGAGTGCTGGAGCTTATTGCTACGGAGCCAATGTCCCAGTCAGAATCAATCAATCAAACTTTATTTATAAGGTGCTTTTCAAACTTCATAGCTTAACAAGTGCTTTACAGATTGACCCCACAAATCCCCTTCCCTTCCCCAAAGTTCCCCGAAGCTCCCTGTGCTACTAGCCTGCTAACTAGCTTAGCTATCCTTTGTTAGCTTGCAGGCTAACACCTTTTGAGCCACCCTCTCGTCGACCCAGAAAAGCCTGGACAACTTTAATCGTTCAACAAGGTCTGTCTGGGCAGAGTGAAGATAAGTATAGGGTTGTGTTTTCACTGATTTGTTATTGTGTACAATTTCATCTGTTATCTGTTTGGGTCAAACACGGCATGTCGTTTTTAACAGTGTTTTCAAAGAGTCCTCTACCAAGAGCCGTTCTAAATCTGCAATTTCAGTTACTCAATTTGACAAGAGTTTTCTTTTCCATGTTTAATGTTTAAAAAATATGTTCGAGCATCCCTAAACAACATCACATGGATTAGAGGCAAGCTACATGCTACATATGTGGTTTAGGCCTGCATTTCATAAACAAGATAGCTATCAACTCTGTTAAAAATAATGATTGGTTTAAAGTAGATTGTTTAAACACAGGAAATGTATCTTCTTAGCCGTATTTGAAACAGCTTTAATGCATCAAAACACTGGAATTGTATTGTTTACTGCCATGATGAATCTATAAATAGAAGTAATTTTCCAAAGGTGAATGACTTCTCATCCAGAGAATTTTTCACATTCACATACATTACTTAATCCAAAGAACGTTTTATTTTTCCTTACATTTTTTGGTTAAGACATAAATCAATGGTGCTAATTAGTTTAACTAATCAAAATTAGTAAACTAATATAGCTTTCATTCCAGCTTTGTACTATAAGCCTTGGTCTTTAAGCATCCAGATTCCTACAGAACGGTGACATCAGAGTTTATGGTTCCCATTTTGTTGCATATTTATCTATTCTGTTCATTTATTTGGGGTTTTTATTTATTAATTTTAATCAGTAGTGTGTTACTAGCTTGGGTGATGAAAATAATCTTATTTTTCTTCTTTGTAAATAAATTCTTTTATTTTGGAAAGTCGTTGTTTGTCAAGTTTATTATACATGCAGTCGTAGTATGGTGCTGTTCAATGAACGTCTAGAGCTCACCATTCACTTGTGTTTATTATCTGAGCCTCAAGTAGATAATAAACTAAATGAGACTGAAATATTTGGCAATTCGTTCCTAACTTGTATGGTGGTGCCCTGTATATAATAATTTTCCATAAATTATTATTCTTAATGATTGCCATAAGAAATCCTTTAACTTTTCATAACCAAATGGTTGCATTCTTTAAAATCCACACCAATATGGAACATTTTCATAAAAAGATGTATTGCAAACAAGGAAAAAACCATCTAACTGATTGGAATGTTTTTATAATGGTATTGAAATTTTTTTTTTTTTGTAAAGTGCCTTGAGATGATATGCGATGTCAATTTGTGCTATATAAATAAATTTAATTAGTGACAAGAATGGGTTGGATCAGGAATGAGGACATCAGAGGAACATCTCATTTTAGATGTTTAAAAGATAAAGCCAGAGAGGCCAGACTGAGATATTTTGAACATGTTAAGAGGACAGAGGAGGATTATGTCAGCAAAAGGATGCTGAGGTTGGAGCCATGAGATCGGAGGAGTATCAATAGGAGATTTATGGATGTGGTGAGAAAGGACATGAAGTTAGTAGGTGTTGGGGCAGAGGCTGCAGACGATAAGTATAAATGGAGAAGAATGATTTGCTGTGGTGACCCCTTAAGGGAAAAGCCAAATGAGAGGAAGAAGAAGCCACTAATTGTACAAGTAATCCCACTTAAAAATATGAGATGTCTGTAATTTCCATCATATCTACACTTCAACTGTGAGACAGAATTAAAAAAAAGAAAATCAAATAGTAGTTTTTTTTATTATTATTATTCGTATAATGGTGCAGAAAATAAGTATTTGGTCGATAACAAAAGTTTACCTTAATACTTACAGGAAAAGTTTGACAGAGGTTGAACGTTTCCTATAGGTCTTCAGCAGTTTTATATACAGTGAAGCTGGTAATTTGGCTCATTCTACAATTTAGATCTTCTCTGCAGGTGTGATATTTTGGGGCTGATGCAGATTCTCTGTTGGCTTGAGGTCAGGAGACTAGCTAGGCCACTCGAGAACCTTCCTATGGTTTTTTATGTACCCACTCCTTCATTGCACAGGCAGTGTGTTTTGGATCATTGTCATATTGGAAGATTTAGCGACGCTTCTAAATTAATATCTTACTATGGAAGGAGGGTTTTTCCCCAAATTTCACAATAAAAGCCCCTTTCATCCTTTCCTTAATATGGATATGTCCCTGTTGACAGAAAATCAGCCCCAAAGCATATTGTTTCCACCCCTATGCTTCACAGTGGGTTTGGTGTTATTTTGATGCAACTCAGCCTTATTCCTGCTCCAAACACGGCGAGAGGTCTTAGTACGAAAGAGTTCACTTTTGCTTTAATCTGACCACATTGCATTCTCCCAATACTATTCTGGTAAACTTTACAAAGGTCAGAACACGTGTTGGCTAACCTGGCACCAGGTTATTGACCAGTTTTGCCCCATGTTGTTCTGGGCGGTTTCAAGATCCTGTGTACCTCATGAGGTGAGATCTTGCATGGAGCCAAAGCTTGAGGGAATTTATTTGATCTTGTATTTATTCTATTGTCTAATAATTGTTTGACAGTTGATCTTTTCTCACCAAGATGCTTACTTATTGTAGATTTGCTCATCCTTGTCTAGTGCAGGTGTACAAGTCCCTGTTGTCATTGGACAGCTCATGAAAAAATGGAATTTCCTCTTTTGTTTTTTGTTTTGTTTTTTACATTCTGTGTCAGATGTATCATTGTATGACAATCTGAGAGTGAAAATGTTGATAAGCTGCCAAAGCAAAGAGATTGTGAGATCATCTATGCAGTGCAGTTCTATGCTCCTGTCAAGAAGTAATTGTTCCTCATTTTCTTAAGCTTCTTCTTCAGCTATTTTTTCAAAATAAATTATGTACCATGGATGAAACTATTACTGGTTATAATGATTAATATTGTAGCATAATATTTGCATAGTAAAAACACAAAAGGACCATTATTGCAATGTTTAATTTGATTAAAATAATATTTTTTGACCATTCATCACGCATATGTAAGCTGCAGACACCAGCAGAAGGCAGTGAAACTAAGGCAAGAATATTCAAATCACCAACAAGATCTAACTCTTAAAAGCAGGGTATACGATTGTGGGAGCGCTCCTCAAGAAGTTGTTATTGCAAAATATAAAGTCCCACTTGCTTCATGCTCTCCCCCCTAAGCCACGCCTCAATAACACAGGCACACCCTGGTCTCGTTGGGTCAACGCCACATTGGCGCATTCACAGGTGAAAAAAAATAAACAAACACATCGGCAACTGCAAGTGGCCCAATCAATTTATCTGTTGCCGCTCACTTCCTGTTTACAGGCTAGAACGAGCATTGTGTGCACATGAAGAGGACGCTCAGAGGGGGAGGTGCTGGAACACGGAAGCTTTGCTTACAAGCCTCTTATCCTGGGTGGACCGTGGAAGTTGATTGGATGAGGTTTTCCTAGGGTTTCTCGCTGTAGAAAAAATTAAAATTACTCGTTCAAGTTTAAGAACTCCTAACTTATAGGTTGCCACACTGGTATATGAAGAGCATTTTTTGCAGTTTAAAAAAAGTGTTTTAAAATGAAATCGTATACCCTGCCTTTAAATGTAGCTGAACTTTGAATTTTACAACGGCACAAGGAAGACTTTTTGAAAAGGTTTTGTCAGCACTACATTGAAAGGGAAAGAGCAAGATCAGTCCTTTTCATTTATTTTCTTCTAGCCTTTTAGCAGCTAGTCATAAATTAAAAAAGATTTAGCCCGACGATCTAATTTGTTATGCTGCTGGGAAATAGAACACCCCCAGCACTTTCCTGCCACCCAACTTGTATGGCATCTGATCCCGATGTTCCTCTTCTCTATGTGGTGGGCCCAGCAAAGCACCAGATATGTCCAGGAGCCATTGCTCAAAGAAAGTGTGATTTTCCAGGCCAGGACTTGTTCTATGAGGAAGTCCTATTTCCTTAATCCAAGGTTTGCCTCTAATTGCAATCAGCCATATTAATGAGATATATATCTTTGCTTTGGTCTGACCCTTAAAGAGCTCAGCCAAAACACCAAGCTTTTTATTTACCAGCCTGTCTACATTCTGACCCTCTCCTATGTTCATTCAGTTCATCCATCCATCCATTTTCTGAACCGCATAGTCCTCCAGGGGTCGCGGGGGGGCTAGTGCCTATATCCAGCTGTCAACGGGCGAGAAGCGGGGTACACCCTGGACAGGCCGCCAGTCCATCACAGTCATTCAGTTCAGTTCAATTCAATGATAATGTATTGATCCCAGAGAAATTAAGTGTTGTTGTTTTAGATCATACTATAGTCATACTATAGTGTATCATAGTATACAGTATAACGGGTTGTAGATCATGATGGCTTTAGGCAGGAAAGATGACTTCCTTTAGTAGCCTGTACTGCAGCAAAACTGAAGAACCCTCTGTTGTTTTAACAGTCCATAATGGTAAATGGACTGAACTTATATAGCGCTTTTCTAGTCTTACTGACCACTCAAAGCACTTTACATTGAAGCCAAATTCACCCAATCACACTTGCATTCATACACCGATAGCCAACATGGCTCGGTAGGACGATGTAGAATTTGGGGGTTAAGTGCCTTGCCCAGGGGCACATCGACGTGTGCCTGGAGGAAGCTGGAATTGAACTTACGACCCTCCGATTGCAAGCCACTACTCTACCACTGAGCCACAGTCGCCCATAATTTGTTTGGTTTATGAAGACCACTCCTTTGCATTATCCTTTGCATTATCCTTTGCATACACCTTTGCATTATCATGTCCAGTTGTCCCCCAGTTGTCCCCTGAACCAAACCAGTCTTCTTTATCAGGTTGTTGAGCCTTTTTAATGTCCATTGCTCTGATGTTCCTACCCAACAGTAGAGGTGGGAATTGTGGCTTCAATAAGTCAACTCCATGCCATTTTCTTTGTTCTGCCCCTGAGCCAGGTGATTCCAATCAGAACAGTGAATTCACTTGGTTTAGAAGAAGCAGAAGAAAAACATGGCATGGAGTTGACTCGTTGAAGCCAGAATTCCCACCTCTGCCCAACAGATGATGGCTGAAGGGATTGTCTTCCACATCACTGGAACCTTCACCTAGGTCCGGCTAAAGTTAAAGAGGTGCTGCAGAATCCCAGAGAGCCCTGAGGATCTCAACCCACAGCCACCCAGATGCATGCCCAAAACCAACGCCAGGCTATCAGCTTTCCCTCACCACCATCACTAACATCAGGTTACATCTTTGAAAAAAAATTTCTGATGCAGACGTAATGGAGCTCTTTGTTTTCAAACACTGCAAATGAACACTCCCTGGATGTGCAAAGAGCGCACCATTGGGGTCTGTCTACAGCTGGACTGGTATATGCATAAGTTAGTTCGAACAGCAATGTTAAAAAAAAAATCATTTATATTTGAGAACACTACCTCATGTCCAGTTAAAGGTTGTATACGGAACATGAGCATGATACCAACATCTAGTTTATCTAGGTGGTAGTTACAAAAACAAAAACATCACTCCAGCTGTTCGGCTACCGGGTTCACTGCCGATACGCCCTGTGACCAAATTGAACTGTGTCCAGTTAGGAAGATATTTTAGAGAAGTTTAACTAACAGCTTACATTGGCAAAGTTAGCAAATTAGCTAGTTTATGATCCAGAAGGAAAGTTGTCGTTATCATATGTGTTTGATGCCGTAGAAATGTTTTATGTGGGTCCATCTATTGTAGGCTTCACCTAAAACTATGATAATTGCTGTTCTTCTGCAGTCACCCCTCTCATTAGATGACTAACAATATCTCCAGGGCTCTGATGCAGCTGCTTGACCTGCTGACTCCACCATTGTTCCCAGTGTGGGCTGAGCTGTGCCGAACATATAGTTGGATCACAGTTACTGTATCTTTCAACCCACAACCTGCGCCCGCTACTGGCTGGTAGAGGTGAACATAGCATCATTGTCGTGCCTGATTTAAATGTACCTTTAAAACTGGTTTGTATTATTTCATGAGTATTCATATCTCTTTTTTCAATAAAAGAAAATTGAAAACCTTAAAATAATCTGTCTTTAGTTCTACTAAAAAAAGTGAGATCAGAAGAAATCGAGATATAAAGATCAGGTTTTTCTAAAGATTGGTGATCGGCCAGAAAACTGCAATCGTTCCTCCCCTACTAAAAACACTTACACCTATTTTATTCTTTAATAAGCATGAAATAGATCAGTCAACACCATCTCAGCAATACCTTATTCTTCTGTAAGGTGGCTGGACTCTGGTGTAGAGACAGGGTGAGGAGATCCATCATCCAAGGGAAGCTCAAAATAGAGCATGCTGCTTATTTGGTTGAATTCTAATCAGAATGCCCCCATTTGAAGGTTTTCCAGGCATGTCCCACTAGGACGAGACGCTGAAGTCTGGCTTGGGGACGCCTTGGTATCTCCCTGAATAAGCTGGAGGATGTCACTCAGATGTCACTGGGATATAAGGTACTATACTAACTAGTTGTACCAGCACAAAAGTTAAGTGCACCCAAGTTGAACAAATCTAATGCCATAATTATCGGCAGTGCAAAACAGCAAGATTGGACATGAGGTTTATTAAAAAAACTGCGAGATCGCACTTAGGTATATATTATCTCTTATATGTCGCTTTATATCAAATTTCTTTGCCATTTTTCCAATTTACATTGATGTTTAATTAACTTTGAATATCAGCAAAAAATATCAAGTTTTTCTAAAACATTATTTATAGTTTTTTCATCCTTTTTAAGTTGTTTTAAGATACACATTTACATTTATATGTATGTTTTATATTCTAATTTGTCTGATTGCTTTTACATAGTTCCTCAGTCCTTGCATTTAATTGATCAACCAGTCTCTTTTAGTTCTTTATTTTGTATGATTAATTGCTTACTATACCGTTAATTTTTTTGCAGGGTTGCAGAAGGGCTTTAGCCGATCTCCAGCTGTCAAGAGGCTGGATACATTTTCGATTTCTTTTTAACATTTTCTTTGTATCTCCTTAGTATTCTACTGTTTTAAACCTCCATAACCAAGGTGGATAAATAAAAAGTGATTTAAAAATTCAAGTTTTATTAATTTATCTGTAAAGCCACCAATCTCCAAAGCAACTAGCTGTGGCCAAAGAAGTTAATTGTAGAACTTTATAAAAATTATATCAAATTATACAAATATATGTAGAAATAAAAAATGTTTTGTGCTGAGAACACCGGCCCCTGACACACCTCCTCGCACTTCTCAAAAAATCCAAACCTTGAGTGTGATATTATTTACACACCAGCAAATCGCACCCTGGATAGTTCAAAAATAATATTCTTGTGTGTTTTTAGCAAGTCACAAAAACATTAAACATCTAAACATTATAAATAATTAAAGAACAGATTTCTCTACATTTGAAATAACATGGTGTTTGGGTGCTTATTTATGGTGAAAAGAGCATCTCCCTGTGAACAATGGGATTCCAGTGCCAGTGTATTTAACACAGCAGGTTTAACAAATATAAATACAATAAATACATTATTTTAAATAATCAAAAGTCTTTTTTATAGCCAATATTTTCTGTAAATAAATAAAATACATATATACAGTTGGTGCCTTGGATTAAAATGCAATATATTTTATAATTTGCCTTATAATTTTGTATTTATCAAACTTTGATGGTTTTGTTTTTAGTGTTATCGTATCAAGCAGAAAAATAACACGAACTGCAAGTGGAACACCCATTTTGGTTGTCATGCAGATACGATGTCGTGGCACAGGCTGACGACGTAATCCTCACTGTCCCATTCGTGCAGTTATTCGCAGACTTGTTCACTACGCTCTTGAAGCCTTGTCTGCACTTATGCCAAGTGCACTTCGTGGAAGGCTGTAGGGTGCAGTGTGGGTATTGGGACAGGGCCATGGGTTCTTCCTGCTAGTTGGTGCCATCATTTTTCCCTTCTTCTTCAACCAGGTAAACATTGTTTTTTTGTTTGTTTTTTTGCATCTAAGCATGTCATGCTTATAAAAAAAAAATAATCTGTTGCAGAGTAAAGCCTAGTTTATGCTTCTCCGACTGCAAATTTGCACTCAGACGCAGACGTATGACAGACACGTTTTTTTGTTTATAGTACTCTGCTCTTCCACTCCATTCTCTATTGTTTTTTCAGCGTTGATCGACCAGGACAGCAGGGGGTGCTAAGTTTTCATGGCGTCTCAGCCAACTGCCTACACAGCGCCTTTTCTGTTTTTATTCTAGGCTTGTGACCGGATTTCTTCCTCAAGGAGCAATGAATGACAGAAAGTAAGTTTTGATTAAGCTGTAAAGCTTTTTCCTAGAAGTGCAGATTATAGAATACTCTAGAAACACATGGAAACAAAACACAGCAGCCGCGTTTTGTTGTTTTCCTACACCACCTTGTTTTCAAAATCGCCAAAGGAACAGATTAGATAAGTTATCCTTTCAATATAAAGCATATAGTGGCCAAAGGCTGCATTAACTACTGATTACAGTGACTACAGAGCCCCGTTCTGGTGATGTGATCTCTGGTTGTTGCTCAAACTGACCAATCAAATGCATACGCTATCCGTCGACGGAGATGGATAGTTAAAATTTGGGCCTCTACTCCATGCGTCCTTGCGTAGGTAACGGAGAGCCCTTGCATTGATGGACGATGGCGTTGCGTCAATCCGTCTCCGTCAAAACGCAGAAGCAAAAACTAAGGTCACTGCTAATGGTTTTCAGCATTGCAGATATGGCTGGAAAAATCAGCCACTACTTTAAAAAACTACCTTGCGAGGAGAGTCAGGAATCAAGGTGAAACAGTGCAGACAAATTATCACAATCAATTAAAAGGTCATCATGGCTGTGACGAAATGTGAAAATTGTGTTCGGTCTCAACGTAGTTCGCAGGCAGGGATTGGAGAGGGTCAGAATCATAGTCAGAATGCAGATCAGGACAGTTTCTCAAAAACACAGAGCCAGTAGCTTTGACAAGCACTGGCTGAATGAATTTACCCAACCTATGACAGCTTTGTCCCCACCAAACCTGAAGCCTGGTTCATTCGGCCGTGAAGTGATCGTTTCGGTGTGTGACCTAATTGTTGCGCGTGTCACAAGTGATCCAGTCAATTGTCAATTTTTCTAATTTAAGTGCTGCAGAATACAAATGTGATCATTTAAACAGATTATAGAGATGATATAGAGAGCTCTCCTCCTGTCTAATTAACCGGGAAACAGGAAGAGAAAATATATTCATTAAATGTGAAGTGTAGATAAACAAATGCATGTATTTCAACAGTACAGCAATACTCCTCTCTAATTCCACGCATACAGTCATGTTTTCTTTCTACGCAGATGCTACTTTCAAGATTTTTACAGGCTCCTATCTGCTCCAAATACTGCAAGGTACTGTTGCAGGTACTGTTTCAAGATGGAACAAATACACAAACTACATGTCGTGGGTCTGGCAGAAGTTTTTTTTTACTGTGGATTGGTGAAAAAATATTAATTTAATATTTTTGGTTGACTCCCACTTTCCCTTGTGTGAGGAGAGTATGTCTGAAAATCTTTCAAATTTTCTGCTGAAACCAGAATATTCTCGCTATCTCGGCATCCAGCGCTCCCAGAGAGAGATTTTATTTGTCCACCTGAAACAGCGGATTAGCTTCAGGTACCCGTTCTATTGCAGGATTCTGAACTGTAAGTTAAAGTTGAAGTTACTCCAAACAGAATTGGCAACCACAGCAAAGGTTGCAAAGGGAACACGTTTTATCTTCTGGGGCGAATACAAAATTGCCCTCCTTGTGCTAAATGTGGAATTTTAATGTCTGCCATTTTAAAAAAACAAAACACGTAATCCTTCGGCTTTCAACTATTATTAATTGAATAAATATGCACTTTTCAACAGCTGTTTTTACTTTCAGCGCTTATTGTGATGAAACATAATAGGCTTTTAACGGTTAATAATAACTGTCCCCAGCAATCCCACACTCATGTTTATAGTTAGCCTATCATCCCCAACACTTTTAATAACAAACTGATGCCCTTGCACTCAGGTATACTGAGGAAGGCATGCACTGTTATTTATGCCAAAAGCACTGTACTCTCTGTCTGGCTGAGAGATGTGTGGATAAATCCCCTCAACTTAATGCCTTGTCAGTTTAAAGTTGGCATCTTATTTTTGTATGTATATTGTTTAAAAAAAGAATGTTTTAACATGACAATTGTCATAATCTGAGTAGAACACTTAACCAAAAAATACGTTACCTGTGCATGTGTTGCCGCATGGTCAGGATGGTACCACCTCTGCCTCAATTTGAGCCAGGAAAAACCCTGATAATATCAGCAGTGGAATCTCCTGGTAGCTAAATCTCCTAACACACTGCGGTGTTAGGAAAATGCAATGTGTCGTTCCAACTGTAACAGTGACCAATTTGTGATGGGGAAATAAATATCAGTTTTAAATAAATAGACAGTTGCGTGTTAACTGGTGATACATGTCCAAGTAGGACGCTAGTAACGCTAAAGTATGTAAACCTGGGGGGAGGTGATGTCAATCCTGTTACGAATTTCAATACGTGCGATCATGACGTAATTTTGATTGATTTCAATAATAAATCAAGATTGCGACATCTCTAATAATACATTATATATATACAACACAGAAAGAGAGAGAGAGAAAGAAAGAGAGAGAGAGAAAATTGGCTAAACGCTGCATTGAACAGGCTGCATGGTCATTTGTCCTCGCAATACAACACACATGAGGTGATATCAGGCTAAAACAGTTCAAGATATTGCATCCCAGATTTGTGAGAGGAGCTGCCCGACGGCCTTCCGAGCCAACCTGAGCTCTGAACACTCAGTAGGAATATCTTTTAGGATTATTTTAAGAGCCGTCCTGAGAACAGGGGCCTGTTGGAAGGATAGAAATGCGGCAAAATTGGCCTAAAAATCCTGCCATGTGAAGCAGGCCTTAAACACCTGATCATTATTACCAGTCAAGCTATTTGTAGATATACTGTAAGTAGCTGCAGGATGACCATTCAGTGCCTGATGGTTATTCTAGACTGGTAGTCTCAAATTCATGGATACTTCTCAGAATATTGTGACAGTTGTGATAATCTGGAAGAATTTACTTAATTTACTAGGTGTGATGATAAAATCTGGTGCTATTCCTCTAATGATTCCTCCTGTGACAAGATCTCTTCTCGATATTTTACATACATGGTGGTACCCAGCTGCTCCTGCCTCCAGGATACAATTTCCTGCCAGAGCTTCACTACTCTGCCCATCCTTTGGATTATTATGGCTGACCACTCAATGGCCATTCTGTACTCCTTCTGGGTAAACACAAGTTGTCCTCAACCTTATGCGTTTTTTAGTTCACTTTTGGGGATGCTGAAACACCCTTAAATTGCACACTTAAAATTTAAGTATATTTTCTTTTATCTGCATGCCTTTTAGCTCACTAATTAAATATAACAACATACAATAATTTGTGGAATTTTTAGAGTTTAACAAGAAAGAAAAAAAAAAAACAGAAACCTGCCCCGCCTCAAAAATGGTTTGATCCAGCTCACCTTTCCCACTGTCGGGCTCTGAGCGTCTAAGCAGAGAGAGCAGCCTTCCTTAGTGGCTGGGATGCTCTAGTATTTAAGCCTTAAAGCCTTAAATCAGAATATGTAGAACAGTTCTTAATTTCTACCACTCAATGCCAACACATTATCATTGCCAGTTCTTATGTTTACTACATTTAACCTTCTGTTACTCTGCTGTTAGGTAGGAGTTAAGTGACATTTGTTTCTAAGAAACGTTACAACTGACTTACAGTGTTGTCGAAAACAAAAAATCAACAGTGAATTTTAATATTGTCTAACCTCAAATCCTAAATTAGCCGACATGTTGGCCAAACTGCAGCTTTTCTAGCCCTGTATATATGCTTAGAGAACTCGTGTCTGGAAAACGTACAAAGTACTGTATAGTTTTTATATTTTACTACTACGTCATAAAAGCACAGCAATAAATATATTGTCAAAATTGCATGTATTGTGGAGGAATTGTGGAGGAGACCTGCGCTGGGTTCGATCATCTCTTTCATTCCACTCCAACTGACAACGGTAAGTCAAAACACAACTCTTAAACCATTCAATCATTGCGCAGAAAAATGTACTTATTTTTTTAATCCAAACATCCTGTTATCAGGGTGGGAGTTGAGACTCCTGGTGGTCCACCACACACGCCCCCAAACACTCTGAAGGTGGAGTTGAGGGCGACGAGGGGAGACCGAGGATGAGGTGAGCTGTGAAGGCTGACAACAGTCTCTGGAAAGACGAGAGCAGTCCGTCAACAGCGTGGGGGGTGGGTAGGTGTCGTCCCGTACGAGGAGCCTGGGCTTTTACAACTTCATCATCTACCAGAAAATGAGCAAGTTAAAGCCTATCTATAGAGGCAGTCTCTTTACACCCCCAAATCTAAAATTAAGTCTTTGGGGCCGGGTTCGAGGACCCTGAAAGGGCCATCATACAAATGAGATAATAGTGTCATGAGTGCATCATGTCTAACAAAAACAAACTTAGAAGACGCTAAGCTCTGAGGTACGAAAGGCTGGGATAGACAATGATGTACAGGACCAGAAGCACAAAAAGGGTAACTGTGAGTCGGATGGTTGAATTATGAATGGGGGGGCGTCAGGAAAAAACACGGCTGGAACACGTACCGGCTGGCCTAAAACTAGTTCAGCTGGGGAAGCACCAGTGTCCTCTTTAGCCGCGGAATGCAACCCAAGCACAACCCATGGGAGGGGGTCAATCCAGTTGCCCTTGGTCAGAACAGCATGAAGGGCATGACCTGTGAAATCGCTCGCATAACCCATTAGCCTGCGGCTTGTATGTAGTGGTGCGGTGGATCTTGACCCCCAGGCCGTCAGCCACGGTGGACCAAAGTTCTGACACAAACTGGGGTCCTCTGTCAGAGGTGATATCTGAAGGGGGGCCAAAACGTGCAACCCAGGTTGATAAAAACATCCAAGCCACTACTGCAGATGTTGTGGATTCCAGCGGAACCACTTCTGGCCACCTGGTGGCACGGTTAATCACCCACCAGGACATGATCAAACCTGGGAGTAGGAATGGGGAATGATTCAAAAATTGTGAATTATAAACCTTTGCATGCTGACACGGGACACATGCTACAGCTCATAATTTCACAGTTTTACATAATCCAGGCCAAACAAACTTTGAACTGACCAGCTTCACTGAGGCACAAACCAGAGGGCGGGGACAGCCAGTACATATGTCAAAGAGCAGATGAGGACCACCTTCGTGCACCTGTCTGTCTGCCAGCTTAAGGCCAGTGGGCTCAGACTGCAGTTTATGGATGTTTGAATCACTGTACTGATCTGCAGCCATAGTAGAGAAATCAATCCCCACATAAACTGGAGACCAGAGCATGGGACAGGCAGTCAGCCACCAAGTTGGATTTGCCAACCAAATTCTGAATGTCTGTCGTAAATTCAGTGACAGCAGCAAGGTGGGGCTGTTGACGTGCGGACCAGGGCTCAGAGATTTTAGACATGGCAAATATCTAACGGTTCGTAGTCAACATTGGCTGTAAATGGGCGGCCCTCGAGGAAAAATCAAGGAAATGCTTTGTAGCCAGATGGAGAGCCAGCAACTCTGTCAGCTGTATTTGTGATTGTTGTCCCTCAGCGTATGGCTGAAAAAGGCAAGCAGCTGCCAAACCCCGCAGACCCACTGCTCTAACACCGTCCCTACTGCTACGTCAGTGGCGTCAGTAATCAAAGCCACCTGTGCTGAGGAGGAGGGGCACCGTGCAACAGGTCTACAGTACTTCAGAAAAGATGGCGGTCCCAGCGAGATTGACAGAGGACTCCTGGATGTGGGGAATCGGATAACGATCATTTATCATGACGTTATTAAGATGGAGAGGCAGAGAAACCTGCATGACCGTCTTGACTTTTGCACCATATGCAATAGCAAAGCCCGAGGGCTGTGAGAAGGCTGAACAACGGCTAAAAGCTCCGTGTTAGCTTTTCCTGGGAAATATCGAGCATAGCGGGATCGACGCGGCGCACTCACATGAACACAGAAGGCCTGGTAGTGGGGATATAATGTTCTACCCTATGCTTAGTATCACTGTTAGAAGAGTTGAGAACCGTCATTGAAGGGAACTATAATAATAAATACTTAAAATCATCCTCAGAAACTAAAACATTTGCATGGATTAATTGCCCAGCTCCTCGCGTCAGACAAGGCAGAGAGGAAAATGACAGCGTCAATTAACCGTCTGTTAGTGACATGAACCAGGAGTCCATGCGCACAGAGGAAATCAGCCCCTATGATGGGAACTGAACTGGCAGCTACGACAAAGTTCCATTAGAGGTCTCTACCATGAAAGCAAACAGTCATCGACCTTGCCAAACCTTTTGATGTGATGGGAGAGCCATTAGAAGCTGTTAGCAGCGGACCATTGCCTTCCACTAGCCTGTTGGAGCCAGCCAGGGAAACCAGGCTCTTCTGGGAACCAGAGCCGACCAGAACGCGTCTCCCAGACTGTGACTCCTCAATGAAAAGCAGCCTTTCCTTGTTGCCAGCGGCTGCTGATGTTCTGAACGCCTTCAGTTAGGAAAGGGAGGCAAAACCTGAGAGCAACACCTCCTTAAGCTATACCTCTTTAAGCTTAAAAGAGTGTTCCTCTCATACCCTTGCTAGAATGGGGTTTATGCACATTCACTTAGTAGAACTTCCGGTTTGCAATAAGCCATTAAAATCGTTTCCAGGTACATCTATAGGAAGCTGTGGCAGTAGAGTGCAGCAAGGAGGTAAATAGAGGGATTAGATATTACTTTTATTTTAGATGTATAGTATAGAATAGTATAGTATATTATTAATAGATGAAGCCATCATTCAAATTTAGGCAGTGGAAGCAGACAGCTGAACACTGCTATGTTCCTTTGTGTACCTCATCAGCTAAATATAATTCTTAATAATTTTTAACAAGTTCTTCTAATGAGCTAAAAATGTCAGCTAATTTCTTTAAGTTTATCCTGGACTTCCTTCATGCACTGATCGTGTCACTGCATGAAGTGAATTAGGTCTAGGTTAGGGTTAGGCATGTGAGACTAAAGATTAGGATCAGGGAAAATGTTTGGGTTAGGCATAGTAAAATCAATGTAAGTCAATAAAATGTCCAGACAAGTATAGCCAGAGAGGAATGAGTGTGTATGTGTGTGTGTGTTTTAAGATTTACTAAATCTTTCTAACATAAGTGGAAAGGGGTGACTGTTTAGTGTTGCAAAAAACGTGTTTAAAAAATCTGTTCTTCTAATCCACCAAAACCAGTATGTGTGTGTGTAGGAGTTGGAACATGATCCAAAATTACCTGTGTGATTTATAAAGCGGGAAGTCTGTGCAGCTGCCAAAACACAAGGTTTTATAAATCGGAGTATTTCTTTATGCACAGAAACTGTTTCTGCTGAGCTTTAGTAGAGACTTCATAAGGATTCTGTGCAAAGTTTTATAAATGAGGCACCAGTTTACCCTAATCCCAAGATAATGAAGCCTAACTAAAGGTAAAAGCAGTTGACACGTTCAATGGAAAATCTCTGTACCATATCAGCACATCATATAAAGCATTGCTATTCTCACTTTGTTAATACTGTTTTTAAATAAGCTATTAATTGAAGGGAAGAGAAAGAGAAACTCCACTAATAAACGGAAGCCATGGACATTACAGCTGTAACAGTAAATAGATTAAATAAAAGCTTATTAAATCAGTGCAAATTATTCAACCCATTTGCAAGCAGCCAATCAAGCAGTGCAAATGAATTGAACAATCAATGCTCCAGAAGTCAAGGACACGCTACTCCCAACTGTTTACTTGGGGTAGTTCTTATAGTCAGTATCTTTGTTTAAAATGGAATCAACAATCTATTTGTAATTAAGGTATTTTCTGTTGCTCTACCTTAAAACAACGTGTTCCATAATGCAAGTAGAAGGGTTGCTGAATCCCTGGAGGTAGAGGCAAAGAGTGGAAAACAGGCCACAAGCATAGTTGCACTGCAGTCTAAAGTGGCTCCAGTATAGTTGATAACACTGACATACTTCAAAGAGACAGCAAGTGTGATAAGAACCAGGGTGGGAAAGATGAACAGGCTAGAACAAAATCTGGTAGAAAATTATTGGTAAAGATGATATTTAGAAAAACGTTTGTAGGGAATGGACTTAAATTATTTTTAGACAAAAGGATCAATTCTGACTAAAAACAGGATAGAACATTAACCTTTCATTCATACATGAATAATGACATAAACCACCGCTCATTAACTTTATGGCAAGACTAATTTCCAATTCCAATTCTACTGCAAGTCAAACAGAATTAACTCTTCAGGTGCCAGGGATTTAAATTTAAAATTTCATATTTTGATACCCCTAATTCAAACGGTTGTAGCTTTAATATGGTTATGGATAAAGGTATACAGTAAATAAGAAAAATCAAGTTTGTGATGGGAGCAAATTCACTCATCTAATTTGATATCATCAGGCGGCGGTCATATTTGATTGCATACATTTTAGAGTTGTTTATCTTTTTTTTACATTGTTTAAAACTTTTATTTTAAATACTTATATATAAGCTTTAACTTAAACTATAAAAACAAGATTAAAATCTGATAACCGTCCTCAACAGTGAATCATTATTAAATTACTGAATAGAGCCATGCAATAAAACAATATTTTAAAAAATGTATATTCCAAATAATAACGACTGGCTTTAAAATTCAATAAGACAGATTAACCATGAAATCATAGATATAATGTTGAATGTGGTGGGGCAAATTTAAGAAATGCATTTCAGAAAAGGTAAAACAGCCGGTGCAAACATTTTGATGTGTAGTAGGCTTATCCACAAGTGGCTCAGAGTAGAGTCGCTCCTCCTCCACATTGAGAGGAGCCAATTGAGGTGGCTCAGAAATCTGGTCAGGATGCCTCCTAGACGACTCCCTGGTGAGGTGTTACAGGCATGTCCCACTGGGAGGAGACCCAGAGGACAACCAGGGACACACAGTAAGGACTATTTTTCTTAGCTGGCTGCAATTTCCGTTTTACTGTTTTTTTTTTTAAACAAATACCCAACTTAAAATTAAAGCTATTCTCCAGCAATTTTGAGCAGAGACATGGCTGAGGTCTCTTTGAAAACCAAACACTGTAAATCGTCTTCCAGAACTGTTATTGTATGTCTGAGTGGTACTGTTACCAAACAATATGAATTTTAATATAAGAAAAAAGATTAACTTTTAGGTCCGCCTATTAATTTTATAAGAATACATACTCTAAAAGTGGCTTTAGAATGAATTGTTGACCTAAAACACGCTGTGGGTCTAAAGCCTGTATTATTACCTTTATCCACACTGCAATTGACAGCAAAACACTAATCCCTTACTGTTCACTTATTAGTACATTTTGTCAGAATCATTCCTTTCTCTTGCCAAAATAAGTTTTTTGGATAACTCCGTGTTTTATTTTGAGAATAAAGTGTGTTGAGACATTTTACTGAAAGGGTATGTTACTGGTGTGCATTGTCTGTGATCATCTAATGGCTCTTTTCAAATTATGCTTTACAGTGACTATGGCAGTGATAAAGCCAACCCATCATGTGAGAAATCTGCGTTTACAGCATTCCATTGCCTATTCAATGCATCAGTCTTTAGAATACTGTGATGCTGTGATTGATTCAAATGACATACAGAAGAAGGAAGAACCATAGACGAACATGACTTTCCATCCATCAGCTCTTGGCTGTGATGTGTCACATGGAAGTGGTAACTTGGATCAAGGAAGGTTTAATTCAAAAGCTTATACTTCAAAGCAAGGGCAGTGAAATTTTTAGGCTTTTATTAGCAAAGTAGCAGATGTGACATTGAAGAATGAGGACTACACATTTCTGAGGTTTATTTTAGCTATTTTGCTTTTTTATGGGCTTTAAGTGATAGTGTGTAGTTTTTGAAGTACATCTTTGAAGATATGCCATTAAAATGATGTAATAATAATTAAATAAAGCACATTAATTGCAAAATATTGGCAATATTGTAAAATATGACTCTAAAAATCAGTTTTAAAATACATAGGCGCGGGTCCTCTTTTCAGGGGAAAGCCATATTAGATGACGTCTTTAGTTCTACAAGAGCCCGGACGGACAAAGCGCACGGAACACGCACGCTATAAAAACATTGATTTCCCCTCAAAATGCAAAAAAGATTCACCATAAATACGTTTTTACCTCTTCGCTAGTTCCAAGCGATGAAAGAGAGACTGATGTGCTCGTCATGTTGCTGCAAATAGATAATTCTCAGGGAATTGAGCGTTTGAAAACAGCACTAGTTGGACCTCCATTGTTGAGTTTTTTACTCAAAGACACAGATACCACATGCTTGTGATAATTTAGGTATGCACTGCCCCCTACTGGCCGAAAATTACACACTGTACCTTTAATATTTTGGTGGACTTTAACCCTTATAGATGCAAAAAGAAAATGTTTGTGTGAGAAGGATTGTTTACGGGACTACAAAGGGATAAGTTGCACATATCTCATTCAGAGGTGTGTGTTTGTGTGTGTGGGTGGGTTTGTTGGCAAAACCGTTCACTGTTTCTGCAGTTAAATGTATCTATGATTGGCATATATTAATAGAATCACGAGACTCTTAACTTTCTAATGATATAAAATAGGGGTGTGGGATATGAAGAAATATATCGTCAGGACGATAGAAAAAGTCTATCGTTTTAAATGAATCTCTGTTGTTTAGGCCACGATAGGGTTTTACAGCAGTAAATTACGTCAATATGCACCTTATGGCATTCCTGTGCATGCTGCAATACACGAACAAACAGGGAGGAAGACAGTAACCAACACGTTTCACTCCAGGGATCTAAACAAGATTATCAAAAAACCCAAAGTTGGTCTCCCTGCATGTCTAGCCTGCCGACGCGCAGTTTGAGCAGAAAAAAAGCATCCCTCAGACAGAACAATACCGGCTCTAAAAGGCATTTCGTTCACTAGCACCACATCAGTGGTGTGCTACAGCGTATGTATCTGGAGTTTATCAGTGCTTACGCCAAGACTCGACACTGCTTTTGCTCATCGACCCTCTGTATTCGTTGTTGTGGTTGTTGAGCAGTCGCCTCGCAGGTGGGTGGAGTCGGAACACATCTCAATGTAACAACCCTCTTTTACATGGAGACACACAGAGTGAAAAAAAAATAAAAACGAGAGGGTGCATGAGAAGAAAGAGAAAAACACTACAGCTAAAATGTATTGCAGGTATTGCAGCAAAATTATGATGCTTTTTAAATAATATGTTTAATTCAAAGGCAGAGTGTAGAGCTGAGCTGCTCTCCTAAAAGAGCACTGATATCCATAGCTCCCACAGAAGGAAGGAGATCACTACAAACTCTGGCTCAGAGGTAGAGTAGTTGGCTTGCAATCGGACGGTCGTAGGTTCGATTCCAGCTTCCTCATGTTGATGTGCCCCTGGGCAAGGCACTTAACCCCACAAATTCTACATCGTCCTACCGAGCCATGTTGGCTATCGATGTATGAATGTGAGTGTGAATGGGTGAATGTGTCTTCAATGTAAAGTGCTTTGAGTGGTCAATATGAATAGAAAAGCGCTATATAAGTTCAGTCCATTTACACATTTACAAGCTCTGTTGCACTGTATTGTTTACGTGATTTGCACTCTCTACTAAGTGCCTTACTTGTATAATGTGTTTTTTCACTTTATATATTATGTTTATTTGTATTTATTGTTATCTGTATGTAACTGTTTTTATTTAAAGGAGACATATCATGAAAAATCCACTTTTTTTAGCCCTTAAATGCATGTAAATGTGCATTTTGGGTGTTTAGGAGTGCAGACAACTTACATTTATTCTCTTCTGGTGCTGTGTTTATACCTTTGCATTCTTTTTTGGTCATATTTTTCAGTCTGTTTAGTTTTCTCTATTCTTTATTCCGTTTTCTTGTCTATTACGTCACAGCATTTGTTTTTGAACTGCCAAATAAGGTAATGGACTTCCAGGTAAACCAATTTCGTGAAGCCGCCATTTTTTCTCCCCCACAGTGATTTTGTAGTCCAAGGTCAGTCATGTCGAAGTTACAAGAAAGCAAGTCAAAATGTTCAGTTATTGGGTGTATTAAACCACACAAATCCCTACATCGACCCCCAGCATCAGAGCCTCTGAGAAGTGCCTGGTTAAATTTTATTTTTAGTGAAAATATACCGACATCCGTGGGGAAAGTTCTCCTCGTTTGCGCGAAGCACTTCGAGGACGAGTGCTTCAGCAACCTCGGTCTGTATCAGGAGGGATTTGCCGAAAGACTTCGTCTGATTGAGGGGTCAGTTCCTTCTCTCCACGGAAACGACGGACAAAGCAAAGCGGTAAGCTTCAAATAACACTAAAATGACAGTAAACTTTATTTTAGACATGAATGTTGTGTGTTGATATGTCGTACGGGCGATTGTTTTGATAGTTGTAGCATTGTACATTCTGCTTCTGTTAGCGATGTGTGCTAGCTTTTAGCTGAGGATATAACTGTACTGCATGCTTTGAATAAAATGATTGGGCTTTTTTTGCCGTTTTTTGTCGTGGGGTACACATGATGTACAGGAATTTAGCGACGATCGCTTCGCAATAAAAAGTTTATCTGCCGGTAGTAATCGAATCGCTGCTATCAGACTACAAAAATGTCCGAACGGGGTGGAGCGGAACGCTCTGTAACCTGGAGGGGGCGGGGCATGAAATGTTTCGCTTACATTTAAAGGGACCGCACGAAAATGAGTTGCTCTAAAGATGCTCCTCAGAACGGTATAAGGAGGGTCTGTGGGGCTACAATAACATGGAATTCAGACCAAACCACTGTGGTTCTACTTTACATAGACCACAAGTGAATGATTTACATGTGAAAAGGAAGGATTTAAAAGCATGATATATCTCCTTTAATGTTACTGTCTGTATTTTACGGTTACTTGTATGCACCACGAGTCTGAGAGTAACGGAATTTCAATTCTCTGTATGTCCTGTACATGTGGCAGAATTGACAAATAAAGTTGTCTTTGACTACATGATGAGTCTGGGTGATGTTACTGTCATCTATCATTTAAAACTGCATTTCTAAGTTGTACATTTTTATATTCATGAAATAAATTAACAGAAATGTTGTTATATCGTGAAGTATATTGTTGTCACGATATATACTGAGCTATATCGGGATATAATAATTTAGCCATATCGCCTAGCCCTAAATAAAACATATCTAAGTTCAGAGAAGTTAGAAGTCAGAATATCAGTGGATTTAAATGTGAAAGTAGGTGGGACTTGGTTACGGATCATCATAACTAATGGGTTAAAGGTTGGAAGTTGGACATTTGTACTACTGTTTCCAAAGCACAAGATTCACTTAGAATTCAGAAAAAGAAAGGAGCACATGGTGATGAACACATTCACTCTCATATTTCTTAAATAAATGGTGGGCTTACTTTAGCTATCTTACATTTGAGATGTGCTTTTCAATCTCTCTGCTAATTTCATTCTGTAAAAATGTAAAACTTCAAAACTTTTATGTCTGAAACCCTATAGGACAAAACCAAGGCAACTTTAAATCTTAGACTAGATGGCCTGGGTAGCAAGCAGCTTATATTCTGATGTAATATTTGCTCAGATAGGCGGATGCAGAAAATGAGTGAGTGTTTCATTACAAGATGTCGATCTCACAGTAAAGCAGCACAGTGTGCAACATCATTAACATGGAGCAATGTCACAAAGCCATGATGATAGCACAGATGATGTTTATTTAATAAGACATCATCTCAGCTAACCTCTGCCTGTGTGATAAGATCAAACAAACTACTGCCAGCTGAAATTGAATCAGGGGGGCCCAGCCAGACTCTGTCATGCTCTTTTATGTTTCCAAACTCAAGGAAACCAAGAATCTGAATGTCATGTTAAGTTTTAATAGAAACTGGAGATATAATTGTTGAAGTATTATACAATTAAGAATCCCCAAACACCCTGCTGAAAACAAGATGCAACTGTTTGTTTTTTACACAGCAGAAAACCCCACAGGTAGCCACACAGTGCCAACGGGTAAGAGGGTGCCCTTGGGAACCAATTAAATCACCCACAGGTCACATTCTAAAAATAGCATCTGTCACCATGGACGTCTGTTGAAAAAAATATTGTATTTATTTACTATGTAATTTAAAGCAACAGCTTTTGCATTACAGGTACAGCCCAAAAATTAGAATGTTGTGAAGGTGAAAATCATATAGATTCATTACAAATAGAGTGAAATATATTATCTTACATTCATTTCATTTGTACAATCTTCAGATTATCTGTACAAATAAGATGAATCTAAGATATTTTTATTGGAAAGAGGTACAGAATGAACATTCAACAGTAGACTGAAATATGTTTGCCTTTATTTCATGTAATATTGATGACTATAGTTTATATTGTGAAAACATTATAACATATTCATAGAAAGTTGAACGGAAGGAAAACGTGTGGTATAAAAAGTTGTACCAGAAACAGGGATAACTGCAATTTTGAGAAGATTGTCTGCATAAAATCCATTCAGCTTTGGGGGAGCTTCACTAAGTCAGTGGATCAAGAGCCACTATGCACAGACCAACCCCACACATGGGCTACAAATGTCGCATTCCTCATGTCAAACCATTCCTGAACCAGAGACAACACAGAAGACAAAACAAAGGGGGCTGATATCTACAACATGGTTAAAAAGAAGATCTAACAAATAAAAGAATCACAGCAAACACAGCTATATGTGACTTCCACTGGACTCTTACTATAACACACTGGCATCCAGGTTTCACTGCAGCATGAAAATGTAATAGATTATCCCAAATATCAGCTTTAACACGGAATTATTCACCAGTTTGTGCAAAAATGAAGGGCTTGATCATGTGATTACGCGGGTCCGGAAAAAAGAACTGGTATCTGCTCCAGAGACATAAATATTAAAAGGCACTATTGAAGAATCTGTTTATGGAATATGTGTGGCCTTTAACTGCACACAAAGTTCCAGTGGCTCCATAAGGCATGTGCTAATGGATCACAGTACGAAATACAATAGTTTGAACCATGACCAACAAGGAAAGGTCAGACTGTTGTTGAAATCCTAAATGCTGTAAATGTATTACCTCTGTAAAATAATGTTTAAAATGTTTCTATTTAAAAATTAGATATAATAGTAATAATAAAATAGCTCTCCGTTTTAAAAAGGTTAGTGATCCCTAGCCGATAGCAAGCTAAAAGACAAAATTCATGTTACTGTTTTAGGTTATATAGCATTATAACTCTTTCGGGTTACATTGGTCAAATGTTATTATGTTTATTACATAAAATTTAAGCATTATAGCACAACACGCAAATTTCTTCGGGTTTTATTGGTCAATATAAAAGAGAAAGGGACCTCTTTGTGCTGTCCCGTGCCTAATTTTTTTATATAAAATTAAAAATAAATAAATAAATAAACCCTTGTCAATTTTAATGTAAGCATGATTCGTGTTTGTAAAGTTTCATCTGGCACATAGTCCTTGGACAAATGACGCCAATATTGAGATATTTAGCCGTAATGCAAAGCAGCATTTGAGCGAACCAAAACTCAGCAGGCACATCTTATCCCAACAGTGAAATAAGGATGATAATTTGAGCTTGTTTTGCAGTCATACAACCTGGACACCTAGCAGTCAGAGTCAACCTCTACTGCAGGGGTCCCCAACTCCAGGCCTCAAGAGCCGGTGCCCTAACAGTTTTAGATGTGTCTCTGCTCCAAAAAAGCTGGTTGAAATTGTCCAACTTCCTCCTCAGTATGGCAAAGTTCTGCAGAGGCCTGCTAACAAGCCATTATTTGATTCTTACGGAGCCCGGCAGGGGACAGGTGCAGAAATAATTTTTGAGACGCAAGAATCCGTTCCCTCGCTTTACTAAACCGTGCGCACGGATTACGAATCCGTACCGTCGGTTTATCAAACTGTAGCTGTCTGGGGGGGTCCTGTCCACTTCATAATATTACCTAATTGTCGTTAGAAAGTAAAGTGCTACCTTGGCAGAGTGGTTAACATACAGGACTGGCTCTTTTACATTGTGGTTCGAGTCCCGGTTAAATCATCCACTTGGGTTTTATCATACAATTTATGTCTGGGGTGCCTGCAGGAAAATAGGCTATGAACATAACCGTTGTTAAAACCGGGGACATTTCCCCAGCATTATTTAAGAATTATAGTTTTGTCCCCTCCACATAAAAACCAGATGTGGATTTTTTTTTTAACTGGTCTAACCTCCACTTATGCTCCCATTGCTATTTTCATATAATCAGTATACAAACTGATATTCCACTATTTCAAAGAGTTTATGTGCGAATGCTGTAGCATTGTTAGCAGAGATTCATGTTATGTCCAATAAAGACTTGCATTCTAAGTGGGCACTGTATCAACAAGTATCTGGTTAACTCATATATCTTTATTGCAAGGTGTTTATGCTGCGCCACCTGCTCCATGGATCTATGTAGATAGCACAGGACTGTGCCTGTATTCCAGTGGGCAAGGTGGGCATACACGTTATGATCTGTGGCCCATTTCTAGGCCGTTTTTCAGCGATGTAACACATGTGCATGGACCCTGCCAAGCTGCATAGGTGGCTACAAAACTTATTTATAAATATGATACCTACGTTTATAGCCTTTTTTCTTGCAGGGACCTAAAACAATATACATACGTTTCCTCTGGGATTAATAAAGTCTTTCTGATTATAGCAGGCTCCGAGGACTCCGGTTCCCCACGTGCTAAGCAAGGAGCAACTCAAACAATATAGAGTCGGGGCCCATTATCAATTGGAAAAGATCCCCGATACTGTCACACATGATTCATGAATCTGTGCGCACGGTTCAGTAAACCGAGGGTACCGATTCGTAATCCGTGCATTCGGTTTACAAAACCGAGGGTATGGATTCTTGTGTCTCAAAAATTATTTTTGCCCCTGTCCCCTGTTGGCTCCATAGATTCTGTTGTGTTGAACCAGGGAAAGAACTAAAACCTGCAAGATACTGGCCCTCAAGGCCTTTAGTTGGGCACTGCTGCTGTATTCTTCTGTATTTTAGAAGAAAATGTGAGATCATATGTCCAACAGCTAAATCTAAGATTAAATTCTGTCAGCAACAGGTCAGTGATTAGAAAACGATCAGCAAAACAACAATAGAATAGCCAAACTAAAGAGAATACAGGTATATTGCAGAAAAAAAAAATCCTGACTGAAATAGTGTGCCGCAACCTCAAGAGAGTTGGTTGTAGATAATATTTCTGAAGAAGTGAAACAATTTTGGAAAGAGTACGTATGCTACTCCAAAACACCTCCTCAACAGTGAGAGCAAGATGAATGATTAATAAGAGTCACTGAATGGGGGTTTATTTGTTCATTGCACTCTATAAAGAATAGAGTAATTATGGAGGCAGTCAAAGTATAACATTAAAGTAACTCAAATTTGGTTGTTCATCATTTAGAGAATAGAGTAGGCTATTGAGCTGCTTGCTACTTAAACTGCAAGTAATGTTGGGCCAGTTATCAAAATAGATTTTTAATCTTAAGTTTTAGTATTTTTCTTATTTTTGTCACATTTGCTAAATATTTGTAGATAAAATAGTAACCTTTAATCCCAGCATTTCAGTATTGTCATTGGCATTTTGAACATAACCGATCAGAATTTTAAAAATACTTTTCTAAACAGTCTTAAAATTAAAGCTGTTTTACCTTCAATGTCCTGGATATTCTTGAAGACGTCTTCAATTTCGAAAGAGGCCTGTTCATAGATTGTTTCAATCTCAACATTATAGTCGTCCATCAGATGGTAGACTCCCTCCAAAGTGAAGTAACAGTCCCGCTCCTTCATGTCGTCTTCGATGAGCAGCAGTGCACTCTTCCAGGTGAAGTGCTCGAACATTGCGGTGAAGGTCTCTGCCATTTTAACGTAGGACGGGGCGATCCGTGTCAGGTGAGAGTACTCCGTCTCTTTGTTCTTGAAGGCGGTGGCCAGAGCACCTGCAGATATCACCGGGATTTTCCAGTGGGATGCCAGCCTTACCACACCTGCTGCCTCATACTCACGTACTGGACCGAGTATCAGGTCCGGCTTCTGGCTACATGACCTGTCTGCAAGTGTGAACAGAGCGTGGTTGACCGAGTCGGAGTTCTCAAAGTGAATGTTAAAGTGGAAGTCAGGATATTCTGCCTTCAGTTTTTCCTGTGCGTAACGGATCGCTGGTGCGACTCTTGCATATGAAAACAGAAAAGTGTTGTTTTGTGGCAAAAACACCAAAACCTCAATTTCCTCCGTGAGAGAATCAGTGAGAACTGGGTTGAATATGACCAAGAAGAGAAGAAAAGCTTCAGTGAAACGTGCCATAGCGCCGCTTTGAAAGTTTCACCTTACATGAAAATCAATCAGCGCTGGAGAGAGGTGTTCTCCAAATGCTTCTTTCTTAAAGTTGGCTGCAACTAGACAGCCCTGGTTAAATGCTTTCAAACCTAGTGCCCAGGTAAAATCAGAAAGCTTCTCAGATTTGTGTTTTATTCTGCAGAATCAAAGTGCGTCCCAGCACTTGGTCCGAACAGACTCGTGGATCCCTGCAGCTTCAGCTCAGAAACACGCGCTGTCTGGCTGCAGACTTGAGTTTTGAAGCATCATTTCAGGATTATTCCTGCGTCATGAAGTGCTGCCCACCTCCATCTTAAAGCTACACTGCTGCGGAGCTCACAATGAGCCACTTCAGCACAGCCCAGCTTTCTGCATGGCTCTGTAGGCTGCAAACAGCTCACAGAACACTCAGTTTTCCTCACAGTAAGCGTGGGGTGAGCGTTTTAAAGATGCATTCATTAGACACAAGTATTAATGGAATGCACTATATGCTATATAATATTTATCATTGAGTGTTAAACTGTTTTAGACTACTGGAAAAATAAATGTGATTAAATATATTTTAAATTCAGAGGTAGCGTTAGCCCTTTTTACTCATATGTCCTCTTTGTTGCAGCAACCAAGAACCTACAGTGCTTCGAAAAAGTATTTGCCTCCTTGCCCCCCTTAAAGACCCCCCCCCCTCTCCCCCATTTAATATTAGATTAAATCTGCTTGAGATAACTGAAAATATATTCAAAACATTTTCTTAAAAAAGTTATCTAAACTAACCAGGACCTATTCTAAAAAAGTAAAAATCTCCTTTTTCCAGTATTTTTGTAAAGCCGAGTTAAGTTTCACAAGCCAACCTGTAAAAATAAAAAAAACACTATAATAGAAACTGTCTGCTGACATGAGGTAGGCACAAAATAATAATAAACTAACTTATCTTACCTCAACTTAAAGAAATCAAAAACAAAAGAGAAACTCATTGACATGTATCAGCACGGAAAAAAATTCTAAAGCTATTTGTAAGGATTTTCGAGACTCTAGTAATCAAAGTGAGAACCAATATTCACAAATGTCGAAAACATAGTTTTAGAGGAAGGCAAATAACTCCAACAGTGCATCAACTCATCCAAGAGGTCAAAAGAAAAAATCCCATCTTACATTGCTCAAAATAAATGATGATTCCTAAAATCTTAGGAAAAATACTCTTGGACTGATGGCACAAAATGGAACTGTGTGTAAAGCCTTTCAAAGACAAAGAACATCGTACCAACAACATGCTGGTAGTAGTGTGACAATCTGGGGCTGCTCTGTTGACTTGGATTATTTGAAGGCCAATTAACTCACACATTAATACAGTCAGTTTTTGAAGTTTAGTGAATTTAGGTTTGATAAAAAAGTAAGAACAAATGACAGGCTTTTAGCTCTGCTGGGGCAGTCTAATCCCTAGTTGATTTTACTTTACTGCTCTTGATGCTTTTTTTATTGTATGTTTAGTTTCATCCCTGTATTTGTTGTTTTTATTTGTGTACAGCACTTTGGTCTGCATTATCACAGTTTTTAAATGTGCTTATAAATAAATAAATAAATGAATGAATGAATGAATGAAATCTGTAAGGGGTCGAACACTTTTCCCCCAGAACTGTGATTAAAGGTTGTTCAATTATTGTGATGAACTGTTAATTGTTTAAAAAATGACCTATTAAACCATACACTAAACAAACTGCTATATATATATCACAGATAGTGATAATCCAAACAGGACATGTCCTAGTGGTTCACACAGTGACACTGGAGTTTATTTTTACCCTCTGTGCATGATACTGCTAATCAAAATATTTATTTAATGTAGCATCCTGCAGTTTCAGGACATTTTATTCTTTTACTCTTTACACTGTTTTTCGATGTAAAAAAAGACAAACTCACGGGGCAAAGAGTTAGACAATCACGGCTCTTTAAATGATAATTGGGACACAAAGATCAGAGCTTTTTGAACTTCTTAGTTTGATTTTTTATCTTTGCTCACAAAAAAGAGCAGAGGGTTATGGATCAGAACAGAGATGGATGTTAATTATTGTTGGTCCCTATGCTGGTATTTATGATGAAAACCCTAAATGTTTTAAAATATTTACAAAACTAATTTTACCAAGAAATGAACACTTATTATTAGAGCTGCATTCCAGAATTATAGAACTCTTGAGTGTCAGACTGACTCCTGCTCCTTCTCTGGTAATGAGGGTCGGTACTGTGTAGTATAGACTCATAAACTTTAAAAGATCCTGTCATCTTAAAAATAGTGTCTGGCTCTAATCTTCATGGTGGTAACCATCAGTTAAGTTCAAATCAATGTATTTATATAGTGCTAGTTCATAACAGATGTCATCTCATCTTACATACATTCCAGTCAGTTTTAAAGATTTTCAGCAATCCCAGACGATTTTATCGATTTATTGACCACGGGTCTTGTACTGAAATGTCTATTCTTAAATATAGTTTAAATGCATAAAATAACAGTTTTGTGTGAATTACAATCCTATAACAAACCATGCTGTGGAAGGAGTCACATGTTCTCTGTTTTGCTTTTTAAATTAATCATTGAATGTATCCTACGCATTTCACGCTAGTGAAAAGTAACTGATAAATGAGGTGAAATATTGTTTCTTATTTCATTTTTATACACTTCAGCCCTGTGCATTTTTTGCCTCATGGATACAGAAATCAGACCTCAGATATCATAAGGTATGCTTTTATATATATAAACAGTTCTGAAACAAATTGAAGAATTAAAGAAATTAGAGATGATCTTTAGTGAATCAAACATGTGTTGATAGAAATGGTGATTGTCCAACTGTGTAAGGTTTCTGTTTTGAAAACTTTGTTTGCTGTTTTTTTTTTTTATCTCATTGGAAACCTTCTGGGGTATAGTTATAGTTGTGGCTCCTGGTTACTTCAGGATACTTCTACACGTCTGGTGCATTAACAATGTTCTTAGCAACTGTTCAGGATCTCATGAGAGAATAGGGAGAACTAGTTTATAGGTTCTGAAACAGGTGGATGAAACTTGGAGTCTGTCTTACATGTTTGCCAGTGTAGAGAGGGAGGAAGTGATTATCCTGAGGTGGCTGAGGTTGTTGGATGAGTAGGTATTGGTGAGTATGATTCAGAGATTCTGCTTAACATTGGGAAAGGAAGAGGGAGGGGGTACGTTATAATGTAGTTTCCAAAATATCACAGTTAAAAACAAATATGTTGTTTGTGCAAATACACGTTTTAATGACTGCATGTGTTTTGTGAGTTAAGAATGTACTTCCTGTTAACTCTTTTTCTGCTCCTATGCCTGATGTAAAGTTTTCTGTTCAACAGCCCCTTTTGTTTTTCAGAGATTGAAGTGGGCGTTTGAAAGGTGTAACCATCTACTGCACTGACTAGTACAACTCTTTTGCAATTTAGAGTTACTTTCACCATTTTATTTTTTTTAGGCTAATTAACACTGAACTGTTTTTACTGACAGTTATTGTAAATTATAAAACTTGAATCTGTCAAACAATAATTTGTTTCTGCATTGAAAACTTGTGCAAAAATGTTTAAATTTTGGCAAATTTATGAAACTGGCATTAAAAGTCAATTAAAACATCTCAAAGTGCTAAATATGAAATTCATAAATATGTTTAGGAGGGTTTATTAAAAAACTGGTTGTACTCCAATCCCAATACAGAGCACCTTGATGAAAAATATATTACTGGAATAAGGTGGATAATGCTCTGTCTGCCTTCCTGCATAGGTCTGAACCCCCTTAGCCAAATAATCAACACCAAAACACCAAGTTCTACAGACAATGGGATGTCATTCAGGCTTAAAAATTGTAGTAGGACGGTACTCCAAATTGAAGAGATCTCAATAGCATACATTGAGGACGGTTACACGTACCTGAGAATACCACAGGCAAATGTCAACCTTGAACAGGCAACAGCGAAAGGAACAACAGCCAAATACCTCCATGGAGTAGCTAGTCTTAGGAAGCCAGCTCAATGGCAAGAACAAGCCCAGGGCAATAAACAGCTATGCCCTGCCAGTGATCAGATACTATCCATCCATTCATCTTCTTCTGCTTATCCGGAGTCGGCTCGCGGGGCCAGTAGCTTAAGCGGGGAGACCCAGACTTCCCTCTCCGCGGCCACTTGGGCCAGCTCCTTGGGAGGAATCCTGAGGCGTTCCCAGGCCAGCTGGGAGACATAATCCCTCCAGCGAGTCCTGGGTCTTCCCCTGCAGACGCCTTACCAATCCGTCTATCGATCTCCCGCTCCATTTTTATCTCATTCGTGAACAAGACCCCCAGATCCTTGAACTCCTCCACTTGAGAAAGGACTCCATCCCCAACCCAAAGAAGGCACCCTACCCTTTTCCGGCTCAAGACCATGGTCTCAGATTTGGAGGTGCTGATCCCCATCCCAGCCGCTTCACACTCGGCCGCGAACCGCTCCAGCGAGAGCTGTAGATCCCGTTCAGATGAAGCCAACAAGACCACATCATCTGCGAAAAGCAGAGACCCGATCCTGAGGTCACCAAAACGGATCCCCTAAACACCTTGGCTGTGCCTAGAAATCCTGTCCATAAATGTTATGAACAGGATCGGTGACAGAGGGCAACCTTGGCGGAGTCCAACTCTCACCGGGAACGAGTCAGACTTACTGCCGGCAATGGGAACCAAACTCTGACACCGGTCATACAGGGACCTAACAGCCTGTATCAAAGGGCCTGGTACCCCATACTCCCGGAGTACCCCGCACAGGACTCCCCGAGGGACACGGTTTAACGCCTTCTCCAAGTCCACAAAACACATGTAGACCGGTTGGGCGAACTCCCACGAACCCTCCAGGACCCTGCTGAGGGTGTAGAGCTGGTCCAGTGTTCCACGGCCAGGAGGAAAACCGCATTGATCCTCCTGAATCCGAGGTTCGACTATCCGTCCGACCCTCCTCTCCAGAACCCCCGAATAGACCTTACCAGGGAGGCTCAGAAGTGTGATCCCCCTATAGTTGGAACACACTCTGTGGTCCCCCTTTTTAAAGAGGAGAACCACCACCCCGGTCGGCCAATCCAAGGGAACTTCCCCCGATGTCCATGCAATACTGCAGAGGAAGTCTTAGGAAGTCAGCTCAACCAACACAACCCTACACCATCCAGAGCCTTGAGGAACTCCGGTCGAATCTCATCCACCCCTGGTGCATTGCCACCGAGGAGCTTTTTAACAACCTTGGCAACTTCAGCACCCGAGATTGGAGAGCCCGTCCCAAAGTCCCCAGACTCTGCTTCCAAACAGGAAGGCGTGTCGGTGGGATTGAGGAGGTCTTCGAAGTATTCCATCCATCAACCCAAAATGTATCGTGTCGAGGTCAGCAGCACACCACCCCCACTATAAACAGTGTTAGTGGCAGACCGCTTCCCTCCCCGAGACGCCGGATGGTGGACCAGAATCGCTTCGAAGCCACACGGAAGTCGTTATCCATGGTCTCTCCAAACTCCTCCCACGCCCGAGTTTTTGCCTCAGCGACCATCCGAGCCGCACTCCGCTTGGCCTGCCGGTACCTATCAGCTGCCTCCGGAGTCCCACAGGCCAAAAAGGCCCGATAGGACTCATTCTTCAGCTTGACAGCATCCCTTACCGCCAGTGTCCACCAGCGGGTTCGAGGGTTGCCGCCGCTGCAGGCACCGACTACCTTACCGCCACAACTACGGTCAGCCGCTTCGACAATGGAGGCACGGAACATGGCCCATTCGGACTCAATGTCCCCCGCCTCCCCCGGGACGTGTTTGAAGTTCTGCCGGAGGTGAGAGTTGAAACCCCTTCTGACAGCAGACTCCGCCAGACGTTCCCAGCAGACCCTCACAACAGGTTTGGGCCTGCCAGGTCTGTCCGGCGTCCTCCCCCACCACCGGAGCCGACTCACCACCATGTAGTGGTCGGTGGATAGCTCCGCCCTTCTCTTCACCCGAGTGTCCAAAACATGTGGCCGCAGATCAGATGACAACTAAGTCGATCATCGAGCTGCGGCCTAGGGTGTCCTGGTGCCAAGTGCACACATGAACACCCCTATGCTTGAACATGGTGTTCGTTACAATCCATGACGAGCACAGAAGTCCAATAACAAAACATCGCTCGGGTTCAGATCGGGGGGGGGGGCCATACCGCCCAACCACGCCTCTCCAGGTCTCAGTGAGATTGCCCACGTCAGCGTTCAAGTCTCCCAGCAGAATGAGGGAGTCCCCAGAAGGAGCACTCTCCAGTACCTCCTCCAAGGACCCCAAGTAGGGTGGGTAATCTTAACTACTGTTTGGTGCATAAGCACAAACAATAGTCAGGACCTGTCCCCCCACCCGTAGGTGGAGGGAGGCTACCCTCTCATTCAGCGGGGTAAACCCCAACGTACAGGCGCAGAGTTGGGGGGCAACAAGTATGCCCACCCCAGCCCGGCGCCTCTCACCGGGAGCAACTCCAGAGTGGAAGAGAGTCCAACCCCTCTCGAGGAGACGGGTTCCAGAGCCAGAGCCATGCGTCGAGACAAGGCCGACGATGTCCAGTCGGAACCTCTCAGCCTCGCACCCCAGCTCCGTCTCCTTCCCCACTATAGAGGTGACGTTCCACATCCCAAGAGCCAGCTTCTGTCATCTAATAATAATAATAAATAAAATAATAATAATAATAATAACACTACAGCTTCAGCTTGAATTTCAACAAGCAGTAACAGTTTGATATAGAATTAGGATGAGTAGTAGTGATATTTCTTTGGAAATTAACCTCAAAGTTTTTCTTATGCCATAGATATTTTATCTTAGCCACGCATATTCTCTTTCCACCACAGCAGAGCAGAGTAGCATGTCAAGCATGCCACCAGCCAGATCCAGCAAAGCGCAAAAAATGTTGCAAAGTTTTTCAAACAAGATATAAATTAAGTTATGCTGTTAAATGCAGGTCATATTACCTAAATGAAGCCTTATTAATACAAGCAAACATATGTTAAGCTGGTTAACAATACTAATGTTAGCTATGTTACTTCCCTTGCTAGTTAGTTCATGCTAGGAATAAACACATAAACAAGCATTGTTTTAATTATATTTTCATTAAATACACAGCAGAAAATCACTGAGGTCTGGACCACTGTGTCCTCAGTGGTAGATATGTCCTTTTCTGCAGTGGTGCTAGCACTGTACTGGTTTGTTGGGGTAAAGCAAGACCTGGGCTCATAGCAACCTATGTTCCTACTGTCATCTATGGTCACAAGCTTTGGGTAGTGACAGAAAAAAACTAGATCACCGATAGAAGCAGCTGAGCTTTCTTCTGCAGGGTGTCTTGACTCTATGTTATAGATAGGGTGATAAGCTGGGTCTTCCAGCAGGGCCTCAGAGTAGAGCCGCTGCTCCTTCACTTCAAGAGGAGCCAGTTGAGATAACTCGGGCATCTTTGTCATGGTGTCCCCTGGACACCTCCCTAGTGCGGTCTTCAGGGGACGTCCCAGCAGGAGGATACCTAGTGGAAAAATCAGGATACACTGGAAGGACTGGGTTTTTCTGCTGTCCTGGGAACACCTTGGCATCCCCCCAAGGATGGATGGATGAATGGATAGATGGAATTAATCTGTAAGGACATTTTAGTGTGTGTACATCTTAGCATGATACATATTGAGAAAACCTGAGAAGTCTTGATGGAGACTAGATAAAATCTCTCAACCAGGGCTACTTCAGACTAAAAGTCCTGTTTGTTAGGTATTATCCTCATAACTACTCCTTGATCCAGAACAGTTTGTCTTTTGATTCAGTGTCCCTGACAGAAAACTCTGAGCTTTTGTTGGTCTGTTTTTAATATCTAATGGTGCTCCCATGCTCACCTGGTAAACAGTTTATATTCCAAACTCTGTACATGGAATCAATACATATCAAATGTATTTAATATAATGTCCAGTGCTAGGTTGGCACAGAACTGAATATTGATTTGGGTGTAATTAAAACATTAAGGGGATAGCTTTTATCCACAGCAGTTTGTCTTCCTTAGTGTCCTGTTGATGCTTCAGGCTTCCAAATACTTTTAGGCACTTTTTGCAACAAAATAAGACACAAGCTGGTACACTAACATGAGTTAAATTAAATGTAATTCTTGTCACACATCTACAGACAGACAGATTAGTAGGCATGTAGGAATATAAAGTTTGTCTTTGGGTGTGTTAGAACAGCACGTACATTTAAATAAGCCATAGTTCCTATTTTCTGTCCATTTAGCAGTATTACACTTTTTGTCATACATCAACATGCGTCACAAATGCCTCACCGTGCAGTTCTATCAGAACACACTTTGTTTGCTGGCAGGTCGCATGAAGTTTGCTGACATCAGAGCCCTGCTGTAACACTTAAAATAATTAAAATCATTACATAAAAAGGTAAAGTGTTATACTGAGTGAAAAGTAACTCTTTGTGCTACTTTTATCTTAGATACCCAAATTATACAAGGAAGAACAACTTTGAGAGCTTTCGCAATTATGCCCATTTACTGAAACTACGCACATTTTAATGTGATAACATCTGTTAACTTTGGATGTTACCTTTTCTGTGGGAACAGTCTGAGAATTTTTCAGAGCCCAAAGGAAGCTGCTCTGTTAGTGCAGATTCAATTCTCCATTATTTTAGAGCCCTTTGCACAAATGGTGATACTGTGCACTGTATGGAGCTGATACAATTTCTTGGTTTTAATGACTGCAGGAATACATAGCTCCACAGTGCTATTACTAGTAGTTAAACTCAGCGATATCAGAAAATCCTGTCATCTTATTTTGCTATATGAATGAAGTTAAGGGAATTTAGGCTTCTTGTTAAAAATGTTACATTGAAGAGTGTTGCCTCTGGCTGAAAGTCATCCCGGTGTCAATATGGTGTCCATTTTAAAACTATGCACATGACATTTGACATCTGTACCGACCTTTAAAAGCCATCGGGTGGCAGTACAGCATAATGCAATTTTTTCCCCAGACATTTGTCCATTCTGAGGACAATCTTTTTAAAGGTGATTTTTAAGGATAATTTAGCACTAAACTCGACATTGGTGTCTTTTTACCCTCACTCCTGAAAATTAACAACACCTGGTAATGTGCTTTTTCATCACTTAGACCAACCGGGTAAAAAAAAAATATCTAAACATGAGCTAGTTTTACGCTTCAATTTTAAGGCTAATAATGTTTATATAGTTTTGATTTGTATTCATTTTACTACTCAATACAAACACGACTAACAATCCACACCGTGCCATTACACATCAAACATATTAATAAATGTTGCTTTTTTCTATCTAATGACAAAAAACCATTGACTGTGGCCCTACATATAAACAATCAAAAGATGTTAAATGTGCACCCGCGTGTGTCAAATAGTGGGATTACAGCAGAGACTGGTATCATAAGGGTTTGGAATTTTGCTTCGGGCATCTAATTTCTCATGGGAGTAGGGATGTTGTTATTAAGGTTGAATCTGATCTTCTGCTGCCCAAATGCAGAGGGAGACTTCAGCCAAAATTTTGAAATCGTGGAAAATTTCTCAAATTAAAGCGGTCAGAAGCAGGGGTGGCTGGTCCATGATTGGCAATAGTGCATTGCCCTCTTTGAGTCACACGAAAAAAAAAGGGAGGAGAAAAAGAGTTGAATATTGAAGGTCCAAGTCTGTATATTACTGTCCAATCAAGAGCATGAATATCACTTTCCAAACTAAAACCCCGCCCTGTTGGGGCGATCTGAGTCAGATTGAAAATCGCCGTCGGCACTCTCATAGAGTTACGGTACATTCAGACCACGGGCTTTGTCAGCGTCAGCAACGTCAAGATTAAATGTTAAGTCTATGGTTGAGGCCATTGGAGGAGCGTCACGGTCTCTGCGGCGCCTTGTGAGCTTTGGCCGTCAACTTTTCAAGCTTTTCCTGCTTTTCACACTTCAAAGCTCATGAAGCCAGCAACGCAGAATTTGAGCTAGTTTAATTTTTGAAGGACCCAACGCAGGTAACGCAGTGCCGCAACCAATCAGAACGTCTCACTGTAGTTATGTCACTATACACATATCTTGAATGAAGCACGGGTCCAGTGAAAACATTTTCAACAAATGCATATTTGGAAAATCAGAAATAACACTTACTGAAGTCCGATGGATAGTGGCTCGTACGGAGGAACAGAGCACCTGTAGTTGGTGTCCTTGTAGGAGATTTGAGCTCTGATGCGGCCCAGGAGGTCGTAAAATTAGGTGCTTGGGACAGACGGAAGTAGAGCTGAAAGCGAACCTCATCCATAAGCAGCTCCTAGAGCAAATGGTTAAACTCCCCAAAATCAGAACGCATCTAGAGCATGATCGCTGATGCTCTCGATGTTAACGTTGTCTAGCTTTATCTAGCAAATAAAGCCAAGCCACTTTCTAGTTACGATCCACCATAGTTCAGAACGTGCGGCAACAGAGGAAGCCCCGCCCATGCATTGTTTTTTTCCTCAGAAGCAGCCTATGGAAGCCAAAAAGTACATACTGTACATCAAACTTCATCCGTTGAATGCGTTGCCTGACGGAGACCAACTGTGTGTGTGTGAATGCACCATTACATTGTGAGATTTTTTTTTCCAAAGTTTGGACCTTACAATGCATTTCAATTGGCACAAGAGTGCTTGCCCCAACGTGATTTCGTAATACGCTCTGATGCGTGCTCTAAGACGTACAGCCATAGATATGCGTGTCTCTGCCGACAGCAGGCACACGAGCAGCGACAAACCACTGGAGTTGGAGACTCAGGGATTTTGAGGCACATAAATCGATTCCAGTTGATTTAAAGGCACAATTGGACACTGGTAACAAAGTTGTTGCCTTTAAAAAAATGTTATAACACTTACTGCAGCAGACATTTTGTCAATTATCGTTGCTAGTTGGCATGAAAAGGAGAAGGAGGAACCCTGTGCTCTGACATTAGGTAGATGAGTTCCTTGGGTTCCTCCTAATGCCAGACAATGCTAGACGTCATGTGGCTGGATTGTGTCAGCAGTTCCTGCAGGACGGAGACATCGATACTGGACTGGCCCATCCGTTTCCCAGACCAGAATCCAGTTCAGCTCATCTGGGACATCATGTCGTGTTCCATCCACCAACCCCACGTTACACCAGAGACTGCAGAGGAGTCGGTGGATGTTTTAGTCCAGGTCTGGGAGAAGATCTGTCAGGAGACCATCTGCCACCTCATCAGGAGCAGGAGCATGGCCGGTGTTGTAGGGAGATCATACAGGCAGGTGGAGGCCACAATACTGAGCCTCATTCTGACTTGTTATAAGAACATTAAATCAAAGTTGGATCAGCCTGTAATGGGTTTTCCACTTACATTTGGAGTGTCACTCCAAATCCAGACCTCTGTGGGTTGATCAATTTGATTTCCATTGATAATTGTTTTTTCTATTTGTATAATTTTGTTTTCAACTATGTAAATAACAATATGTTTAATAAGAATAGAATAGAACAATCCTTTAATTGTCCCACAAGGGGACATATATAACATATATCATAACCGCAGCAAAAAAAACAAAAAAAAAACATGTATAAACTTAACAGGAAACAGAACAGAAAGACAATTTTTACAGAAGAAAAAATATTTACATCATGTACAAAAACAGATTAAGTGCAGATAAAGTGTTAAACCCAGGTTGAGTGCAAACAGCAGGATACTTAAAGATGTTTAAATAATTTGAATTTTAGAAAAGTGCAGATTGTGCATTTACTGTGCCTTAAAAAGTAAACGTAAGTAACTTCCAATAAGTTAGTATATATAGTCTGTGAAAAAGAATGTTCAAGCTATAACAGTAGTATTGTTCGGTTGATTAGTGCAATTTACAGCGGTAATGTAAAAATCTATGTTTGTTGGGAGCTGTTTCGATTGTACAATCTGACAGCTGCATAAAGTAAGGACCTGCGAAAATACTCCTTCATGAATCTAGGATTCAGCAGTCTGTCACTGAGGGAATTCTGCAGTTCAGCAACATTTATTTAAATTGTTATGGTCTAGGATGTGTTATTTTAGTGTTTACTTTTTGAGCTGTGTATATAAATATGGGTTTATGTAATCATTTCATAGTGGATGGATTTCAAAATTTACCATTTATCAATGAAATAATGTTTCTCTTATAATCAGTATAATTAATCACAAAAAGAGAGGATGAAGGAAATTTAAGCCATTTGTTAGACTATCATCTTCACTTAAGTGAAGCAATATAGTTTGAAAATTCAATTCAGTTTATTTATATAGCACCGTTTCACAACAAATGCCATCTCAAGGCACTTTACAAGAAGAGTTATTGCAATACAATGTCCCGATTTAACAAACACACTGGTCGGAGTGTTAACTCGGTTTAGACATAATCACATTGCATTGACATCACACATAGAAGCGATGTACCACCAAGTTAAGGTACCACCAAAGGACACTGACTTATTGCGTTTCCTCTGGTGGCCTGATGGCAACTTGAGTGAACCTTTGCAAGAGTTCAGGATGACTGTGCATTTGTTTGGGGCGAAATCTTCACCCAGTTGCGCTAATTTTGCATTAAAGAAAACAGAAGAAGATGCTACAGATAAGGTGTCACCTGAAGTTATCAGTGCTGTGCAAAATAATTTCTACGTAGATTTTAGAAACCATGGTTAACGAGCTAACAAAACTATGTGCTAGCGGAGGTTTCTGTCTTACCAAGTGGAATAGTAACAGCAGAGCTGTACTAGCCTCCATACCTGAAACTGAAAGAGTATCAGAGCTTAAAGAACTGGATCTCTGTCATGATGAACTACCTGAAGACAAAGTCTTAGGAGTTAATTAGTGTTTTGAGACAGATTCTTTTAAAATCAAGATCAATTCAAAACCACTGACACAAACAAGGCGTGGCATTATTCTGTTTGTGAGCTCCATTTATGACCCTTTAGGCTTTTTGTCTCCAGTCATACTGCCAGCAAAGATCGTGTTGCAGGAATTGTGTTGAAAAAAATTTATCCTGGGATGAAAATACTCCAACAGACTTAATTCATAAGTTAAGCTTGAAGGTTTCAATGTAGACAGGTGTTTTAAACCTACTAGTTTTGGCACTGTGACATCCGTGCAGCCATAGGCGGAGATCCCGGGGGGGACGGGGGGGACACGTCCTCCCCACAAAAGAAGTTATTGTAAACACATACATGCTATCAGTAAAACTGTATTGTCTTCTAAAACCACAACGAAAAAGTTAGTCTGCAAATACAAAACAATGTGTTTTTAATTGTTGAGAAATTATAGTCCACCCCCCTTATTCCTCAAGTTGGTACGGTCGGTCCACACACGCTGTTTCCAACGGGCGGGGCTGCCGGCTCTCCCCCGTTAACAGCTTCACAGCAGCCGGCAGGCTAACAGGAGGCGGGAATCAAAAGCCAGCGGTTTCCAGCAATGTGGGGACATTGGTGTGGACGGACATATCTTGAGCTGAGGTTATCGTCATTAGTTAGTTGTTACCAGGAGCTTACCAGAAACATTAGTATTGTGTTCATTAATCAATGCTTGTGGTTAGTGAATGTGCAATTCTTAATTTTTATTACTGGATCTGAACTATTGGTGTGGTTCTGTCCAATTCGTTGTTTTTGTTTGTTTTGTTCTACCGCTTCTCTGCCATCCGGCAGAGGCGGAGGACTGGGATTTTTTCTTGTGTTCTTTGTTTGCCTGCCTGTCTTGTGTCGTCGGTTCGTGCCTCTGCTGGTCCGGTTTCTTTTCTTCACCTTCTTCTTTTCTTCCTTCTTGTCTCGGTTTCGTGTCCATGACTTCAGGAAATTGAACCCTCAGTAATCACTAATAAAGATTTTTTCATACATATACATCAAATGGAGTATTACAGCTTCGCTGTAATACTCCATTTGGGAAAGTAAATCTGTTGGGGTTGTACTTGGTACTCAGACACCAATTCTGAGTGGCAAACTGCTAGACAGGACATGTATCAATCAGATTGAAAAAAAGTGGTATTGTTGCATCCCTAGTGCCTTTTTATCAAGCACACAGTTTATGTAATTCAGTACAGTATGGATTGGTATTGGTTGAGTATCAGCAGATTATGAACTTCAGAAATCTGTATTGGTATCTGTAACAAAAAACATGGATCTGTGCATCCCTAGTTAAAACAGAAATGACTGTTTTATATCTAATATATATTATGTATTATTCATAAAAATTACAAAATGTAAAATTTATGTGGTGTAATTTAAATCTGACATCACAGAAGTATTTTGGAATTGGAATAATGTATTTTTTAACTGCATTACACATAATACAGGTTCCTTTCCACTGGGGACTCCTTTAGGACCATTGCGTCCAGCTTCAGAGTTGGTGTCTCCACGGTGTGCCAGATCGTCCCTCAGGTAGCGACGGTGGTTTTCTCCATCTTTGGTCAGGCTCTTCGGGCTGGGACGCTCCATCTGCCTCCTGACCAGCCTATACCTGGTGGAGAAGACCGTGGAGCCCAGCCCTATGTCTTTGTGCCTGACGAGGGGTTCCCACTGCGGTGGGAGCTCATGAAGCCTTTCCCTCGACGCCTCCTACCATTAGAACAGAGGATCTTCAACTATCGCCTCTCCAGGGCTCGGCTGGTAGTGGAGTGTGCCTTTGGCATCCTCTCCACACACTGGAGGTTGTATCGGCGCTCCATGGAGCTTCGTTCTGAAGTAGCGGAGAGGTGTGTGAAGGCGACATGTGTTCTCCACAATTTTATCCGCCATTCAGATGAGAGAGGGGCACCTGCTGTGAGGGGCGTGGCACCTGCTGTGTTGGACCGTTGCAAGGCCTGGGTCGTGTAGCGGCCAACAGCTCCTCCAGAGAGGCTGTCCTGGTGAGGGAGAAGTTCATGGCCAACTTCTCAGCGGAAGGAGCAGTGTCTCGGCAGCCAAAATAGTCTATTTGAAGTCCCAGTTGCTTCCCCAAAACGGCTCTTTTAAGAGCTTCCCACAAACCTCTAAAGAGCTTTCCTCCCTTTTAAAAAAATTCTTAATAAATGGAGCTTGCCTCAAAAATAAACTAACCTCTCTTGATTCTTTTAAATTGTTCTTCACTGTGTTCTTATGTAGTAGTATATTTTTTCATTAGTAGAATAAATAAAAAATTCTGTCAAGTTGTTTGCCAATATTTGCTATACAATAGAACTGAGACATTACTTATTGCACAAATGTATTTTAAATAAAATATTCAAACAGAAAAATATATGTATAAAATATAACTATTTACAAAAGAGACAGGAATAAAAAGGACCCAGCTTTAGGTGGAAGAGCCTCAGGGAGAAGGAGGAGGTAAAAAGAACATTGTTTCTGTCCTGGAGAGCCTCCTGCCTCATATTTTCAGTAAAGCTACTGATTCCAGGGTCCAATGTTTCCAAATTTAACACAGCTGTGCTGTTTTCAAAAACTAACTTATATATTTGAAATTTGACGTGCTCTCGTCTGAGGTGGCATGCTCTCCAGAGCAGGAGCAAGGCTGAGGAGGAAATGCTCCGTTGGAGACTGCCGTGGCCTCTCCCTCGTCCGCTTCGGAGCTCTCCTCTGTGGGCCTGTAAAACAAATCACAAAACAACACAAAGTAATGAGATGGCTGCTACAAGATCATAATTTTCAACATTGAAAAAAAAACAGGTTATAATCAGATTGGTTGTAGATATTTAGTAAAGGTAATCACAAGGGAATTCAAGAGAATAAAAAGCTATAAGTGCTTGCTGTACGTCTGTTGCTATACCTGTGGGTGCAGCAGGAGGAGCAGAGGGACCAGGGAATGGGGAGCCAGGAGAAGCAACAAGGGATTCTGCTGCAGAATCAGTTGGCTCTGTTAAGAAGATATTAAATGTTAGCAGGTTGAAAACAATATTCATAGAGAGATTATACACAGAGGTCCCTCATTTATTGCAGCAGGGGTTCTCAGAATAACTAGCCCCTCGCCACACACTTTATACACTTTTTCCCCCAGACATATATTAACATTACTCAGTTGTCAAGATTTAAGAGTGCCAAAGTGCAAACCTTCGCAGGCTGAAACGTAGAGGTATTATTATGGCGCATTTTTTCTTCATCACCGTGCCACTTTTGTGCGCCTTTTCCTTCCTGGTGCAGGTGTATTTTTCCGAATGTGGTAGCTATAATTTGTATGTTTTTTTTGTATTGGACGTGAAAGATATATAAACCAACAATAATAAATTTGGCAAGCGCAGCAGAAATGACATGGAGGAGATTTATTGCCTCCAATCAATCAGGATGCAGAATGCAATGTGCATTGTTGAAAGTTGTACTGTGTAATAAAAAAAAAAGCGAAAAAGCGAGGCAGTGAAGGATGAATAGCAGGACCACTGTATACTGATTATTAATAAACATATACTTATATGAAAACATGCATAAATTAACTGCCTATATTAAGTCATAGTAAACATACCTTCTGAGTGGGACTCCCCTGCTGCCTCTTCGGGCTGTCCCTGGTCCTCGGGGAGGATGTTCTCCGGAGTCTGCACCATGTTGCTGGTGGTCTCCCACGGGGTGAGGAAGGGGTCCAGAAACCCCAGGACCGTGGAGAACTTCCACCTCCTCCCCAATCCTGCTGCTGACCCACTCCTCCATCTTCTTCTCCTTGGAGTAAAGTATTTGTACATCACTGGGAAAATAGCGGGACAGAAGGCGGGCTTGCTAGCTTTTGCCCGCCTTTGCCAGGTAGGTAAAAACATAAAAAGTGGACGCACTTACCGGGTTGCCCGATCTCTTCACTGATCATCCTCCAAGCTTGGTCCTTTTCATTCCTGTCCCTATACAGAAATCAACTGGTGTCATATAGCTCCGGGCGGTTGGCTACGGCGTTGATGAGTTTCTCCTCCAAGTTGAATGAATGGCTTTGGCTGCACCTGCCCCTGTAAACTAGACCAGAGCATTGTGTCACCAGGCTCCTGATTGGTTGTCGCGGCGCAACTTGAAGCGGAAGTTCAGATTTTTCCAACTCCAGCAGTAGACGCGATGAACGCGAATGCACAAACTGCACCACATAAAATCCAGCGAAAATTTTCCATCGCATCTGTAGCGCGAATTGTTTGCGCAAATCAGGCAGAAAACTGTTCCCGCGATGCAAATCTGCTTCTGAAGTATCGCGGGACCCCAAGTTGCTCTTGATCGCGCTCCTCCATTGATTTTACATGTTAACCTGAAGCTCTTGTCGCTCCTATCGCGTTTGGTGTGGACACACCGTTAGAGGTTGCTAACTCACTATAAACCGATTCCTGCATTAAAGCTTTTAAAAGATTTGTGGCTAGAAGGGTTCAAGTTTCTATTATGCGTTTAGATAATGGTACCAATCTAGTATGAGCAGAGAAAGAAACGCTAGAAGCAATTAAAAACTGGAATCAGTCCAAAATGTCTGAATCACTTCTTTAAAAAGGCATCACGTGGACGTTTCTACCAGCAGGATCTCACTTCGGTGGAATCTGGGAGCGAATGATATGTTCTGTGAGGAGGATCCGTGATCAGTTGTTGAGTCAGCAGACTCTTGATGATGAGCGTATTCACACTTTGTTGTGCGAGGTGAAGTTTATTATCAATGATAGACCCATCACAAGAATCTCGATGTAGAAAAAACGATGTAGAAGCTTTAACTCCAAATCATTTGCTTCTTATGAAAAGACAACCAGCACTTCTGCCAGGACTGTTTCAAAAAGAGGACTTGTACTCAAAAAGACGATGGAGACAGGTCCAGTATTTGTCAGATATTATTTTGGGAACATTGGGTCAAAAAATATCTCCCACTTTGCAAAGAAGGATTCTTCATACAATTAAAAAGATTATGGACAACCTTGATCATCCTCTTCATGAGACTGTCCTACAGCAACAGAGTATCTTCAGTCGGAGGCTTCTTCAGTTTCACTGCAACACAGAACGTTACAGGAAATCCTTTCTCCCCACAGCCATCATGATCTACAACAACTCCTTGAAAAATTAATTGAGCTACCACAACACTTAATTTCCCTCTGGGATAAAGAATTTTTTATTTTATTAAATTGAATTGAAAAAAAATCTGAAACCTGGTGATGTTGTTCTTATTGTCGATGAGAGTGCTCCAAGATGTTAATGGATAATGGGAAAAGCTGAAAAACCTATCTGTGTGTTAAGATTAACCGCACACTACCTCATGCACTACATGTGTAAATAAATAAATATATGCATGTATATGTATATATGTACATAACTTCTATTTATAGTTAAAAGTTTATTATGCCTACGTTTTTATTTCTGTCTTTTATTTCTTTATTTTTTATTTCTCCATATGTTTGTTTCTTGTTTCTATGTCAGCACCGTCAAATCACGAAAAATTCCTTGTAATGTAAATTACTTGGCAATAAATCTGATTCTGGTGATGTAAAAGGTCAAGTAAGAACAGTTTTTGTTAAGACTAAGAGTAGTGTTTTGGAAAGACCAGTGGACAAACTGTGTCTTCTCCTTTAATTAGTAATGTAGGCCTACTGTATGTACAGTTTGTTTGATGCCATATGCATGTTCTATGGTTAAAGCTAAAGCAGATGTTTGAGTTTGAATATGTATTTTTGTTTGTTGGTAAAGAACAACATAACTGATTTTAAAATGAACATACAAATGTCGCTTTATATTTGTTTCATACTTGTGCATCAGCAGATATAATTAGGGGCTGGAATGTAAGCACCATTTAAGGTTTAAAGGTATTTGTGTTCTTTTTACTGCAGTCACATTTATTTGTCTAAATAATTACTATTTTGTGTTCATTAATATTCTTTGCAATTTCAGTAAGAAATCTCCAGTTGTTCATGTTTTTACCTGAATAGGTCTCTTTTTCCTGATGGACGGCGGAGCTACTCGGTCATTTGACCATGTGTGATGACGTCTAATGTTGTTAAGCGCGTAAAACACCTGTGTCGTTTATTCTTTATAGAAGAGGATAAAGATTAAGAACTACAGGAACCAAAAGAACTTCAATATTAACTTCCACAGTTACCATAGCAACGTTTAGGCACACTCAGTCCGGTAAATCTGTTACAAGGTAACGTGAGGTTACAGACGTACGTTTATTCTATATGTTTTGTTAGAAACTAAATTTAATAAAGTAAGCATGAGCTCTGCTAATATCGAAACATGCAGACGCACAGATCACACAACATCCGGAGGAACAGGTTGGATAGACTCATCAGGAAGGCCAGCTCTGTCCTAGGATGCACTCTGGATCCAGACAGGACTGGCTAAAATAACATCTCTGCTGGACAGTCTCCCACCATATTTTTAATTACTTTAACTATACAGTACCCTGTTATTCACCTAGTGCTTACAATACAGTTTTAACAATCTTCAAACATAACAGAACCTGTGATCCGTTTATGAAACAGTTGCCTGTTTCCCCTCTTTGCTTGTTTTCTGTCCCTGTTTGAAGTAAAATTTCTGAGAATATGGGCCTGCTGGGAAAAGTCAAAACCAAAGGACTTGAATAAAAATAATAATTCCACACATGTGTACTATATATATAATATTTAACTACTCAAGCTAATGTACATTTCCTTAATGTTTTTTGCTGGTTTTTGTGTTCTGTGTTTCTTAATTTCTTCTGTTTCTGACATTAGACAGCAAAGGGAGGCTGATCAGAGAGGAGAGACAGGATGGGGGAAAAAAATCTGTTTATTCTTGTCACATTTGTTGTTTAGTTTTATATTTGATAAGAATAAACTAACTGAAAAAAACAGTGATTCTCATTAATTTATTTTATCAGTTTTATTTACAACTGGTTTTAATATGACCATAAAGCTAACTGAACAATTTAAATATGTCAAACGAATGTAAATTAAAACTATCAGGAAAACAATAGGTAAAGGACAACTTGTGTTGCTCATTTGATATTTTTTACATACAGGGTGAACCTAAAAAAAAAACAATTGCTGGACGATCCTTTAACGTTTAATAGAATAAACAGGAAGAATCTGGTAGATGAGCTGGATCTATTGAAGAAAAATCAAGAGATTTGTATGAGGAGCTGCAACATAGAATTCAATTCAATTCAGTTTATTTATATAGCGCCATTTCACAACAGATGTCATCTCAAGGCACTTTACAAGAAAAGTTATTACAATACAATGTTTAATCTAGGAATTAGAGAACCACAGAAGATTGCGTCGTGACTTCTCAGCAATCCCTCACACTGAGCAAGCATGAAGTGACAGGGGAGAGTAAAAACTCCCTTTCAACAGGAAGAAACCTCCAGCAGAACCAGGCTCAGCATAAGTGGTCATCTGCCAAGACCGTCTGGGGTTTGTAGAAGGCAGCAGAGACACAGAAAGAGCAACAGAATTGATGCAGAAGTTGGTAGCAGGACGTGAAGAACGTTCCTCCAGTGGAGTGCCATCTTAGTCAGTAGGAAGAGACTGCAGTTGGGGAGAAGTAGGAGAGAAAGTAGGAACTGACTTTAATAATGTCCTCCAACAGCCTAGCCTAAAGCAGCATAGCTACTAACATTAACTGGTCTCCTAGCTACTAGGAGACCTAGCTACTAACACTCTCTACCTAGCTTACATTAATCTATCTCTACCTAGCTACTCTACCTGACTACTAACATTAACCTGTCTCTTCCTAGCTACCTGTCTAACCTGTCTCTAACTACATATTAACCTGTCTCTAACTGTAAGCTTTGTCAAAGAGGAAGGTTTTAACCCTAGTTTTAAAGATAGACAAGTTGTCTGCTTCACGAACCAACCCTGGGAGCTGGTTCCATAGGAGGGGAGCCTGGTAACTGAAAGACCTGCCACCCATTCTACTTTTAGAAATCATAGGAACTACCAGTAAATCTGCAGTCTGAGAGTGAAGGGCTCTGTTAGGAACACATGGAACAATCAGGTCTCTTGTGTATGATGGAGCTAGATTATTAAGAGCTTTATATGTCAGAAGGAGGATCTTGAATTCTATTCTAGATTTTACTGGGAGCCAGTGAAGAGAACCTAAAACAGGGGAAATGTGATCTCTTCTTCTTTTATTTATTAGAACCCTTGTAGCAGCATTTTGGGCTAACTGAAGACTTTTAATTGTATTCTGTGGACTACCTAAAAATAAAGAGTTACAGTAATCCAGCCTTGAAGTAACAAAGGCATGGACTAGTTTTTCAGCATCACTCCTGGACAGGATGGTTCTAATTTTTGGAATATTCCTAAGGTGAAAAAGGAAATCCTAGAGACTTCTTTAATGTGAGATCTAAATGACATATCTTGGTCAAAAATAACACTCAGGTTCTTTGCTTTATTACTGGAGGCAAATTTAATGCCGTCCAGGTGAAGGGGTTGACTAACTAGTTTCTTTTTCAGAGCTTCTGGTCCAAAGACGACAACTTCTGTTTTATCAGAATTCAGAAGCAAGAAGTTAAGAGTGATCCAAATTTTTATGTCTTCCAGACATGCCTGTAGTCTACCTAACTGATTGGATTCATCAGGATTTATGGATAGATATAGCCGTGTATCATCTGCGTAACTACGGAAATTTATCCCATGCTGCCTAATGATTTTACCAATAGGAAGCATATATATAGTAAAAAGGATCGGCCCAAGCACCGAACCTTGTGGTACTCCGCAAGTAACCATTGAGGCCGAGGAAGATCCATTGTTTACCTGAACAAACTGAAATCTGTTGGACAAATAATATTTAAACCAGCCTAGTGCTGTTCCTATTATACCAACACTTTGAAGCCTTTCTATGAGAATATTGTGATCAACAGTGTCAAAGGCAGCACTGAAATCTAACAGGACCAGAATTGTCACCAGTCCATTGTCTGAGGCTATGAGAATATCATTAGTAACCTTCACCAGAGCTGTTTCAGTGCTACGATGAGCTCTAAAGCCTGACTGAAACTTCTCAAACAGCTCATTATTGTTTAAATGCTCACACATCTGATGTGCAACTATTTTCTCAAGAATTTTAGATAAGAAGGAAAGATTAGATATCGGTAGAAGTGGAATATCATATAGGGTGGTCTGCATGGAGTGCTCTGGGTAGCTGACTACTTCCAAACCACCTCTTCCTCATCTTCTGCTATTCTTCAAGCTCATCCTCAGGGACCAGACCACAGCATCACTAGTTTGATCTGGAAGACTGGCAGGCTCGGGCGTGGTTGTCCAAGTACCATGTAAAGCCGAGGCTGCCAATAAGGTGCCAGCTTGCCTTGTTCTCCGTAAAAGCACCCTCTCTCCGGGCAACAAAGGGAGACCCTCCCATTTGGTTTTCTTTTGTCTTTGCTTCCACCTGTTGATAGACCTTTTGCAGTGTTTGATTGTGTTTATGCACCCACCTTTCAATGTCATGTCTATGGGTCAGTGATGGTACCCCAACTGCGGTATCCACAGGCAGGCTAGCATGTCGACCAAACATGAAAAAGTGTGGGGTCAATCCAGTGGTCTAATGGACTGTGTTATACATCTGGAGCAGAGTAGGAATGTGGTCCGGCCAGTGTACTTGATCCTCTTGACTCAGTGTTCCTAGAAGAGACATAAGAGTTTTATTAAACCTTTCACAGGCTCAATTTCCTTGGGGCCTGGTTCGAACTTTGGTGCACCCATACAGGCTGCACAGCTGTGCCACCAAGCAAGACTCAAAAACTGATCCTTGATCAGACAGGATCCTTTCAAGACAGCCCCAAGGCTGAAGGAGGTGGCGCCATAGGACCCGAGTTGTGGTGGCTGCTGTCTGATCTTTTGTAGGGACAGCCCATCCATACTTGGAAAAGAGATCGGTCATGACAAGCAGATAAGGCTACATGCCACAATACGGACCCAGAGACAGGTAATCAATTGCAACAGTTTCCAAAGGATATGATGATAAGATAAGAAACCAGAGGTGCTCTTGCCTCCGGACACCTTTTCTGTTGTATACAGCTTTCACACTTTGATGGCCATTCGTGTAGGTTTGTGGCCATACTTGGAGGTTTGCTCTCCTCAGCAAGCCCTCCTTCTTGGCCACACCCATGTGGCCTGAGGTGTTGTGGTACTTTACCTATAGCTCCTGGGTTTTGTCTGCGGGCACCACAATTTGAAACAAGCTCAGTCCAGTATGGCATTCCAAATCTTTACATTTTAGAATGCCTTCTTGGATGTGTGAACCTGCGATAGTATCCCACAAATCCCAGGAATTTCCGTACCTGTTTGATGGTCGAAGGAACGGGCCAGTCTCTTATGGAGGTGATCTTTTCTGGGTCCGTGGATATTCCATCCTTGGAAATAACATGGCCAAGGTAGGTGACCTTCCTCTGGAGCAGGCTACATTTGTGGGACTGCAGCTTCAGATCATGTTCAGTTAGCTTTTAGAAGACCTGTTCCATGTGCTTGATGTGGGTGTCAAAATCAGACGAATACACCACCACATCATCCAGGTAGATCAGGAGAGACTCATTGATCTGCCCGCCCAAGCATCGCTGCATCAGCCTTTGAAACGTGGCAGGTGCATTGCACAGGCCAAAGGGATCCTCTGGAACTCATACAGACCCAAAGGGACTGTATTAGTTTATGTCTATTTTTATGTTTAAGGACAACAGATGGAAATTAGCCTTTGGCTATAATCTGGCATGTTTACATTCATGGAATTTGTTCTTACATTTATGCTCATTAGCATGCACTGTCCTAAATAAAAAAAAAATAAAAAAATGCATTCTTCTCCCGGTCCTTTGTACACATCTCCACTGCCAGAAACCACTGGCCAGGTCCAGGGTAGCGTACCAAGTCGCTTGTTTGAGGCTAGTAAAGGAGTCCTCTATCCTGGGTAGAGGCAGAGGCTTAGATTGCCACTAGGCAAGGCAGGCAACTGCCTCAGGCCCCCGAGCCACCAGGGGCCTCCCGAGGGCCAACAAATTTGACACAATGAGCACATAGAAATGACAAGTTGCAGGGACAATTGGCTTGCACAAGCCAAGTCTTGAAAACAGCACTGCTAGAGCCAATGTAGCATCTGTAGTTGTTGAACATAGAAAAAAAATCCAGAGTTTCACTTATTATTACTTAATCTAATATTTAATGCACGTGTCATGTTTACACATTTTAAAAATAAGTTGATGTGCACGTGTGAACTTATAAGCACATTTGTTTATTTTGTTTATTTATTACTTGTTTTTTTAACGTTTTTACTCTTTTACAAAATGTTACTGTTCTGTTTTATAATTATTATCAATAAAAGTTGCTAAAAATATTAGTTTCTGTTTGTTTTATACATTTTCATCCAATCAGCCTGGATAAGCTTTGAAAACTGAAGAACTTAATGACAAAATGGCCAACAGAGGGCCCCCTCGTGACATTGCTGCTTGGGGCCCCCTGCTGCCCTTGGTACGCCACTGGGTAGAAGGTAAGCGTCCTTGTGTGTAAGGGCATTCAGCTTCCGGTAATCGACACAGAACCGCCATCATCCGTCCTTCTTTTTCACAACGACGATGAGTGCTGCCCAAGGGGTGGAGCTCTCCTCGACAACCTCATTATCCAACATGGTTTGCAGTAACCCACTCAACTCTGGGTATAGGCTTAGTGGTATTGGTCTATAGCACTCCCTGCTGGGTGGTGCCAACCCTGTGGGAATTGGGTGGAGGACAGTACTGGCTTGTCCAAAATCCTCATCACTAGCTCCAAAGACTGCCTTCCAATGCTGCAACAGGGAGTCCATTTTCTGCTACTGTTCTGTCATCAATGCCTCACCTTTAAGTAGACTAACAGGATGTGGGTCTTCCATAGTGACGTGGCCTGCCTGAACATCCACCACAATGACCCCTTGGTCTGCCGTCCTCAAGCTGAGTTCCTTTTCCCCCCCGGATCTAACTTGGCTCAACCTGGAAGACATTAGTGTTACAGGAGGTGAGACTCAGGCGCAGGACAACAAGACACAACTCAAAAATTCCAAATAAAAGTTTTAATAAACAACCAGCAAAATACAAAAGCAAACTGAAACAAAACAAAAGCTACACTACACTAAAAATATCCTAACTAAAAACAACTTCAATGAGCGAAAAGTAACAACTAAATAAAAGCTTAACTGGGGTGCAGCAGACTGTGAGGGAAGGGAAGTCCGGCGGGTGGCAGTCGCAGGTGGATCGCTGACAGGGTGATGGAGGGTGAGTGGTGAAGCTGTGGAGTCCCGGTGTAGGGGTCCAGGGAGTTTGCAGGGGGGCAGAGGGGAATGAAATCCAGACTTTGTCCTGTTCTTATCCACAGAGGTTAGAGGAGGGTTTGGAGGTCAGGGGGGTGCAGAGTTCCAACTAAGGAATAAAGGAGAATGGTAAGTACTTGGCACAAATATTCACATAACAGAATGATTTTGTGGTCAGACACTGACTGTTCAGCTTTACAGTCCGACGAGGAACTGAAGTCCAGAGAGAAGCTTTATGCAGTGGAGAAGATCAGCCCCAGGTGCACTTAATCAGCTGATGACGACAATCCACCTGCCAAGCTGCCACCCACCTAAAGGGAACAGAGAGTGCACTACCTGGCTTCTGAGCCAGAGGGCATGACAGTACCCCCCCTCCTACGTGCACCTCCAGGTGCACGAAGCAACCGATCAGGATGCCGCCGGCGAAAATCCCGGACAAGGGCCGGATCCACAATAAAACGCCGGGGTACCCAGCTCCGCTCCTCCGGACCATACCCCGCCCAGTCCACCAAATACTGCAACCCACGACCACGTCGCCGGACATCCAACAGGCGACGCACCGAATAGACGGGACCACCGTCCACCATCCTGGGTGGAGGAGGGGGATGGACAGGGGGGGCCAGCGGACTCTCCTTAACCAGTCTGACCTGGGAGACGTGGAACGTAGGATGAATCCTCATAGAGGCAGGTAGTGTAAGGCGCACCGCACTGGGATTAATGACACGCTCAATAGTAAAGGGACCTACAAACCTGAGAGCCAGTTTTTTGGATTCCACCTTAAGCGGAAGGTCCTTAGCCCTAAGCCAAACCTTTTGTCCAGGGGAGTAGACAGGAGCGGGAGATCGACGACGGTTGGCTTGCACTTCCATCCTCCGTGAAGCCTTCAGCAGCGAAACTCTGGCTCTTTTCCAGGTACGCTCGCATCTGCGAAGGAAGGACTGAAGCGAGGGGATTGCAATCTCCTGTTCTTGGGAGGGAAACAATGGTGGTTGGTAACCAACAGAGCACTGAATGGGGAGAGACCTGAGGAGGCATTGGACAAGGAGTTATGGGCATATTCAATCCATGGTAAGAGACTGCTCCAGGCAGACGGATTATCCGAGGTCATGCATCTGAGAAATGTTTCGAGGGTTTGATTTGCACGTTCTGTCTGTCCATTAGATTGAGGATGGAAACCTGAAGTAAGACTAACAGAAGCTCCAAGAGCAGAACAAAAGGTTTTCCATACCTCCGAGGTGAACTGGGGTCCACGGTCCGAGACTATGTCAGCTGGGATGCCGTGGAGCCGAAAAACATGGACGATGAGGAGGTCAGCAGTCTCTCTTGCAGAGGGCAACTTGGGGAGAGCAATGAAGTGAGCAGTCTTAGAAAAACGATCAATAATTGTGAGAATAGCAGTGTTACCATGAGATGGAGGGAGTCCGGTAACAAAGTCAACTGCTATATGTGACCAAGGGCGATGTGGGATAGGCAGGGGTTGGAGATAACCGGAACTGGGCTGATTAGGGGTCTTATTAGTGGAACAGACTGTACATGCAGCCACAAACTCACGAGTATCCTTTTCCATGGATGGCCACCAGAACCTTTGCCTTAACACTTCCAACGTCCGAGTGGCTCCGGGGTGGCAGGTCAGACGGGAGGAATGAGCCCATAAAAGCACCTGGGGACGAACAGGAACTGGGACAAACAAGCGATTAGGAGGACCCCCGCCAGGATGTTGCTCCTGAGCTCTCTGAACTTGGGATTCAATCTCCCAGACCAAGGATCCAACTACACATGATTTGGGAAGAATGTGTTCTGGCTCACCTGGCGAGTCCGGGACTGCGAACTGGCGGGACAAAGCATCAGGCTTGACATTCCTGGATCCGGGTCGATAGGTGAGGGAAAACTTAAAACGTCCAAAAAAGAGTGTCCAGCGGGCCTGGAGGGCATTTAGACATTTGGCAGAACGAATATACTCCAGATTCCTGTGATCTGTCCAGACTATGAAGGGTTGTTCTGCTCCCTCCAGCCAATGGCGCCATTCCTCCAATGCCATCTTCAACACCAGTAACTCCCGATCGCCGACGTCATAATTCCTCTCTGCGGGTGACAAACGCCGAGAGAAGAAAGCACACGGATGCAACTTTTGATCTGAGGGAGAACGTTGAGAGAGAACTGCCCCCACCCCTGTGTCAGAAGCATCAACCTCCACAACGAACTGAAGTTGGGAATCGACTTGCGTGAGGATGGGAGCGGATACAAACCGATTCTTCAGATCTTGGAAGGCTTGTTCCGCCTCGGGTGTCCAGACAAAAATCCTCTTGATGGAGGTGAGCGAAGTCAAGGGTGCAGCTATCCGGCTATAGTTCCGGATAAAACGTCTGTAAAAGTTAGCAAAACCAAGAAAGCGTTGCAATTGCTTACGGTTTTCCGGAGTGGGCCAGTCCTGGACAGCGGTCACCTTCTGGGGGTCCATCTTTACCTCTCCTGCAGAAATGATGTAACCAAGAAATGAAACAGAGGACTTGTGGAACTCACATTTTTCTGCTTTGACAAACAAGCGGTTCTTGAGCAGCCGCTCTAGAACCAGGTGAACATGTTGAATATGTTCTTCAGGGTTGCTTGAGAAGATGAGGATGTCATCCAGATACACAAAGACAAACCGGTTCAACATGTCTCTGAGGACGTCGTTGATCAGATTCTGGAAGACGGCAGGAGCATTGGTGAGTCCAAAAGGCATGACCAAATATTCAAAGTGACCAAGTGGAGTGTTGAAGGCAGTCTTCCATTCGTCTCCTTGTCGGATACGGATGAGGTGGTAAGCACTACGCAGATCAAGCTTGGTAAAGATTGTACCACCGTGCAAGGGGGTAAAGGCAGAGTTAATCAGAGGCAGGGGATATGTATTTTTAACAGTGATGTCGTTAAGTCCCCGGAAGTCGATACAGGGTCGTAAGGTCTTATCTTTTTTAGCCACAAAGAAAAAACCAGCCCCCACCGGTGACGACGACAGTCTGATAATTCCGGCTGCCAGAGAATCGCGGATGTATGTCTCCATGGCGGCTTGTTCGGGCTTTGACAGGTTGTACAGTCTGCTAGTGGGTAATGTCCCCCCCTGTTTCAAGTTAATAGCACAATCATAAGGGCGATGTGGTGGTAAAGACAGAGCCCTTTCCTTGCTAAAAACTGGTGCCAAGTCATGGTACACACTGGGAACCAAATCCAACTGAACTGGAGATTCCGGAGTCGGTGGGGAGAAATCAATGGGGGTCAAGGCGGAGTGGAGGCAGGTTTCGTGGCAGCGAGGATCCCAGGTGGTGATTTCTTTTCTTTTCCAGTTGATTTGGGGGTTATGTGACTGGAGCCATGAAAAACCTAACACCATAGGAGGTTGGGGATGATCTATCAGATTGAATGTGATAACTTCTCGATGATTACCGGCTAAAACTAACATAACAGGAACGGTCTGCTGCTGTACTTGAGCGAGATGCAGACCATTAAGGGCTCGAACTTCTAAAGGGGTTCTAAGGGTGACCAGAGGAATGCCCATCTGCTTAGCAAGATTTCGATCTAAAAAACTCTCTTCTGCTCCAGAGTCAATCAGGGCTTGGACCGGAAGGGACTGGGACTGCCAACAAAGAGATGCAGAAATTAGAAGACGAGGTAGGGAGTTTATGGTTGTTTGGCTCACCTGTATCTCCCCGATTACCGATGAGCCTGATCTTTTTCCTTCCGCTGGGGACATGCAGCAATGAAGTGGCCGGGCCTGCCACAATACATACAGGCATTCGTATCTCGTCGATGCTGCTTCTCCTGGGCAGAGAGTTGTGTGCGGCCCAACTGCATAGGCTCTGGATCAGGGTCAGGACGAGGAGAGGAGGGGAAGACCGGTGACTTGAAAGCAGAAGAGGACCGGGATGATTCTGAGCGCTGATTTCTTTCTCTGCGGCGCTCCCTCATGCGGCTGTCAATCCGAGTGGCCAAGGCGATTAGCTGATCCAGATCGGCAGTTTCATCTCGGGTGGCAAGTTCATCCTTAATGGAATCATGGAGGGCTGCATAGAAGGCTCCCTGAAGAGACTGGTCGTTCCATCCACTGCTGGCCGCCAGGATGCGGAATTCCACAGAGAGCTCAGCCACACTGCGATTTCCCTGTCGGATTGACAGCAGCCGATGTCCCGTATCCTTTCCTTCAACAGGGTGGTCAAACACTTTCTTCATCTCATTTACAAATGACTGATAAGAATTGCAGATTGCGTCTTGTCTATTCCAAACTGCCGTTCCCCAGTCTCTAGCTGACCCAGAAAGCAAACTGATCAAAAAGGCTACTCTAGACCTTTCTGTAGAATAAGATGAAGGCTGGAGATCAAAAACTAAAGATAATTGAGTTAAAAAAGCCTGGCAAGAGTTAACATCCCCGCTAAACCGTTCGGGAACCGGGACAAAAGGTTCACGGACAGGTGGAGTGACAGCAGGACTAGCAACAGGTGCAGGATTAGCTATGGCACCTACTGACTGAGAACCATCGGCTAGCTGTGCTACTTTTGAAGTGAGCAGTGAAACCTGATTCAATAATGCATTATTGCTGTCCACTAAGGTGCGAAGCAGCGTCTCGTGTTGACCTAAAAGGGTTCCCTGATCCATTATAGCCCTTTGTAAAGGACTCGCCGCTTGCGCTGCGTCTGTGCCGGTCTCGTTGCCTGCTGAGTTCATCATGGTCGGACTGTACTGATACAGGTGGTGAGACTCAGGCGCAGGACAACAAGACACAACTCAAAAATTCCAAATAAAAGGTTTTAATAAACAACCAGCAAAATACAAAAGCAAACTGAAACAAAACAAAAGCTATACTACACTAAAAATATCCTAACAAAAAACAACTTCAATGAGCGAAAAGTAATAACTAAATAAAAGCTTAACTGGGGTGCAGCAGACTGTGAGGGAAGGGAAGTCCGGCGGGTGGCAGTGGCAGGTGGATCGCTGACCGGGTGATGGAGGGTGAGTGGTGAAGCTGTGGAGTCCCGGTGTAGGGGTCCAGGGAGTTTGCAGGGGGGCAGAGGGGAATGAAATCCAGACTTTGTCCTGTTCTTATCCACAGAGGTTAGAGGAGGGTTTGGAGGTCAGGGTGTGCAGAGTTCCAACTAAAGGAATAAAGAGAATGGTAAGTACTGGCACAAATATACAAACAGACTGATTTTGTGGTCAGACACTGACTGTTCAGCTTTACAGTCCGACGAGGAACTGAAGTCCAGAGAGAAGCTTTATGCAGTGGAGAAGATCAGCCCCAGGTGCACTTAATCAGCTGATTGAAGACAGGTGGTGGCAGGTGGATGCCAAGCTGCCACCCACCTAAAGGGAACAGAGAGTGCACTACCTGGCTTCTGAGCCAGAGGGCATGACAATTAGCAAGAGGGCGCAGCTGGGGTATTAAGACAGGATAAGGGTTCAGGTTACATACCCTTATGGGGAGGCGCCCTTTCACCACCTGGACGTCGCGTCGAGCCACCTCCCATTCGTCATACCTTTCTGGCCCATCCACCAAAGCGCAAAAATCTGACGTGTTCGTAGGCCCATACATTGTGTCCACCGCACCATTTCACTGTTTGGAGGCACATAGACTGGGTCTTGGCGGGTCAACTGGGCCACTCCAACCTGTTTGTCTGAAGATTCCACTTGTGATACTTTCCAACAGACAGCAAAAGCCCATTCCCACTCACCCTTAGCCTCTTGGGACATGGTGGCGCCAAACACAGTCAGCCCAGGGGGGACCCACTGAAACAATTCTTTCCAAAAATGTGAGATCATATAGTTCCTAGAATATCTCTTTCAGCATTCAGGCATTCATCTTTGACTCCTTTACCTGGCACAGCGACTCCTCCCACTGATAAGTCTAAGATGGTATATTCAGCGTAGGGGATACGTAGTCCATTGGCAGCCTTTAATGTTAGCCAGAAGAGGTCTTGAGACTTCCGCTTCCGCTCTCTGCTGAGCCATCTTTTGAAAAAGGATTATCTGAAAAGTGTGACATGTGAGCCTGTGTCGAGCAAGCAAGGCAATTTCGCCCCTGCATCGCAGATTTCCACCCCTGGATACGTCCCAATTACAGCTTGTTTTCTCTCATTGTCCGGTTCCCTCTCCCCAAACACTTGGCTCCAAGTGGCTGGGGAATTTAGTTTAAATCTCTCCCCTCTGGACAACGCCCGATTGCCCCTATTGGTCCCATTTAAACACCTGGCGCTGCCCAGTTGGTGTGTAACGGCTTCCATGGACCCTCCCCCTCGGAGGTGGGTTCACATTCCCCAGTACAACTGGGTTGGTCTGCAGTGGGAGCTGACGTTTAATCTCTTAAATTAACGTGGCTCTTAATGCTTCTTTAAGAACATCCAACTGATCTTTAATATCCTTCCTAAGTTCAGCTCTCACAGTTTCTTTCCACTCATCAGGACCGGTTACCACAGAGGCCAGACGTGAGGACGTCACAGACACACGTGATGCACAGGCAAACTCCGTCTTCAGTTCCGCCTCCAATGCTCTAGCTTCACTGGAAACCTCACTGAAAGACATTTTCGGGTTTCTACGCACCTGCTGGTGGAATTCCCGTTGCATTAAACCAGATCTCAATTCCAGGACAAGCTGGTCCCGAACAGTCATTTTATCTTGAGCAGAGCCATCGGGTTCGTGTTCCCGCCATGTAGAAAAGAGCTCGCGGAGCCGAAGAATATAAGCAGCGGTAGTCTCATCTTCCTGTTGATGACACTTAAAAAAATTGTCCCGAAGCTGGGCTACTGGAACTACGTACTTGTCCATAAATGTTCTTTAGCTCCCTGTAGGATGGCTGTGCTAGTTATGGGCTTAATGGATCTTGTAAACACATTTCTCTTTTTGCTTCACCCTCAAGTGCTCCATAAATAAAATACATTTTCTGTTCTTCATTTAATCCCTGTGCCCTCAACATTGCTTGCACCTGCCGTTCCATATATATATATATATATATATATATATATATATATATATATATATATATCATTATTATGTTTATTTATAAGGTTTGATTCCCCGGCCACAGCAACACAATGAGAAGTACAGATGCTATTTCAAATAAAAAATTACATTTTTGAATAAGGCCCCCTTTGAAGGGTAGCATAAAAAAAAATTCACAAGCTAGGACCATGCTACGGATGGAATTAACGATTCACAAGCAAGAACAATCCTACAGATTCGGAATTTAAACAGTTTATTGAAGGCGTGGAGGATTGAAAGGTCTGGGGAGAGATATCGTCGGAGACCCCGAGGATGACTCAGTGTGGGGGCGCAGTCTTCGGGAAAATCGTCTTCCCGTGCCTGCTCAGGACCCCCCAGACGGAACCTAGAAAAGAGAAATGTTAGAAGAGGTGGTACAGGAATGAATGAGAGCACAGAACGGGGATGCTGCATACGATGGATGCTGTGAAGAAGAAAGGGGAGGGTTTGAAAGGTGCGCGTCTGTAGGACCTGGAGTGAAGACGGGTCGGCAGGACCCTGAGAGGAGGCGGGTCGGCAGGACCCTTAGAAGGAGAGGCGGGTCGGCAGAACCCTGAGTGGAGGCGGATCAGGTGCGACAAGATTAGGGCTGATTAGGATAAACGATGCGAGTTTGAAGCGTGGCCCTGCTTCTGAACTTAAGTTAACTTTCTTAACTACATTTCACTAGCTAGGACCACGCTACGGATGGAATTAACGATTCACAAGCAAAGGCAGTGCTACAGATTCTGAATTTTAACAGTTTATTGAAGGCGTGGACGATCGAAAGGTCTGGAGAAAGATATCGTCGGAGACCTGGAGGAAGACTCAGTGTGCTCAGTGTGGGGGCGCAGTCTTCAGGAAAATCGTCTTTGTGAGCCTGCTCAGGACCCGCAAAAAGGTCTTGATGAAGTGATTAACTGAAAAGCGAATGCACATGGCGTAGATCAGATTATTTCGGATCGATATGCTGAAGAGTGCCAGCGTTCTAGAATCTGGATTAATGTTGTCAGAGATCCCTGAACGGGCGGCTGAGGTAGCTGCACAGATATGGATCGAATGAACGGAGGAGAATTAGGGGGAGATGCCAGACCGGCGGAGAATCTGATGACAGGGATTCAACAACCAGAACCAGGTAGCTGGGCTTTCGATTCGGTGATGATAAATGGTGAGGTGTTAGCGGATAACCGGGACTGAACATAACGGGATGGCTTACAGGGACTGAGGTCAGATCCCCAAAAAGGTTCGGGGCCATTCGATTTACTTTTATTTCTGTATAGGGCTGATTCAAAATGTTTTCTATGAAAGGAACCCCAGCAGATTGCATGAAACCGTTGACATGGGGTCTGGTCCCATTGATGCAGATCTGCAATAACGGCAATCCATTCAGCAATCCCTCAAACTAAGCAAGCATGAAGCGACTGTGGAGAGGAAAACTCCCCTTTAACGGCAAGAAACCTCTGGCAGAACCTGGCTCAGCACAAGCGGTCATCTGCCGCAACCGTCTGGGGGTCTGAGAAGACAGAAGAGAAAGCATGGAGGACGCTTTGAGCCTCATCTGAGCAGATGCTAACCAACAACCGGTTGGATCTTCTTTGAAGAGAAGAACGCTGAGAGAAACAAGGCCAATAGTTGCAATGACAGCTCTGTTATGAACAATCAGATTAGATTGAGAATATAGCTTCATTATTAAGGGCTTTATACTTACCCGGCTTTATTCTTACCTTATTCTGAAACGAGAAGCGGGTCAAATGATGAGATGTTAGGAGATAATCAGGAGTGAACATAGCATGGATTGGTTTGTAAGGGGCTAAACTTAGAACTGAGACGGAATAGGTTGATTCGGACGGAAATGCAGAGCTGGTCTGTTTTGCTTCAGCATAGGATGCAAATGAAGGTGTCCTGACTGAAATTGAAATGTCAGAGACTGGGATGAATGAAAAGTCGTGTATGTTTGAAGAGGGAGCGAACTCAGAACAACACAGGAAACTGAAGCAGGCGAGCAGGAGCGTGGAGTGAGGAGATAGGTCGATGAAGGGGGATAGATAGCAGGAGCGAAGCATAAGAATGCAACGGGTGAAAAGGTTGGAGAAAAGAGTAAGCGATGGGTAGCTGAGGGATGTTCTAGCTTTTAAAACCTCTCGATAACATATGTGGCTATGATCGAGGGCTGGACAGGGGCTACCTGTCGCCAGCTTAATGAAGATGCTGATCTGAGTCATAAGATTTGATGGTAGCTACGCAGATTATTATTTATATAAATATATATAGTATAAATATGATTGAACTGGAGTGAGACGAACTGGCAGGTTGACGGGAGAATAAGAATGAAAGACCATACATTACATGAGAGGCCTTGAAGACTTTCCAGCCGGACAGGTAAACAGAAAGGGTACCAAGTGAAAGACTGTTTGAGATGGACTTTCGAGATGCGGAGAGATTGTGACGCTGAGGAGGAAATTGAAGACTGTGGCTAAAACTGTTAGGACTGGAGTTAAGTTGAGATCTGCAGTCGGAGCCTATGAGACGAATTTCAGGTGGGAGACTGTTGAAGATGGACTTCTGAGATGCGGTGGTGACGTCGAGCCAAGGCTGAATTTCTGGAAAGAGAAAAGAGAGAATCAGCAATTCAGTTTAGGTGACTGGGGAAAGAATCTGCAAAGAGTACGAACTGATGTTGGGCTGATGGGGAGAGAGAGTGCGGATGAGCTGCCTGATGGTGGGTGGATGAGATTGACCTTTATCAATAATTTCCATAAAGGCTGCATTGCCTGAGTGGAAGAGAATTGAGTTTTGCGTCCATTTGTGTCCCGAATAAGGGCTGCGATTACGAGGGGGTAAAGCCCATTGAGAGCAGAGGAAGGGAGGGCAGACTGGGTGATGAACTCTGGGTCCAGCCTGAAGCGAAACACGTCATTTGGTAGTAGCTCTGAAACAGATGGGAGGAGCAGCATCGATAGAGAATTGACAGGAAGGGAGAGGAAATGGTTAAAACTCTGAAGGGAAGAGGGAAGATTCGCACTGGAGCCACATCCCTGTATGAAGGGGCTCGACTAGGGTGAACCAATCGTGGATGCATGGCACGCTGGTGGCAGAGGACTGAGGGAGAATCAAAATACCGTACCTAGGAAATGATGCTGACGGCAGAGTTAAGATAACCCGAGAGCAAAGCCCAGGGACTCCGGAGAAGTATACAAGAGGTAGCCGGTGTTCTAACGAAATAGCGCAACCTGTCGAAGTGCTCGCCGCAGGACGAGTGCCCAACCTATCTTAACCCACAAGTTCTATGCCCCGACCCCAAGGTCACAGAGCGACAAAGATATTTGTCTAATAAAAATGTTTAAACCTGGACGTACATTTTTTTTTTACAGCATGTGTGGATTAACCGAAAGACTGTCGCTAGCTATGTTTACATGTGCAAATATCCTTAAACCGATTACAGATTAAATTAGAATAGCGCATCTATCAAAATAAAAAGGCGCTTAAGTGAGCTGCATTTTTTAAAAGCATGAATCGTGTAGACATGCGCAGAACTATCTAAAACACAGAAAATGGCGTAGAAGAAGAAACAGATCTCCACTGCAAACAACCATGGCTATGCTGATTTGAGGGGGAGGACTGATAGCCTCTCGATCGGAAGGAAATTTGGTCAGAATTAATTTGATCGGGTCAGACTAATCTGAATGGCATGTTTACATTAACAGTTCAGGCTTTTAATACGATTTCTTGAGTCCAAGGAATGATGGATTAACTGTCCCACCAGATTACCTGGTGCAGGGGGACTTGTCAGCTCTCCCCCAGTAGGGGGCGTTGTGGGTGCTGGGCCAAAGCCACGGAGAAGAGAACCATGTGACCTGAAGATCCGCCCGATGAGGAAGCTTGAACGGCAGAAGCGGGAAGCTATGGATAGAAAGTAGGTTGCACTGGGCGGCGGAGCCGGCAACAGAGAAGCGGCAAGTGCAAGGGGATGCCCGGGCGTGAGGTGCTGAAGCCGAAGTGGCTCGAGTCGGTGGATGAAGCTCCGAGGCGAGGCAGGTGAAGCGGGAGAATGAGGTGGGTGGCCAGAGCAGCCACCGGAAGTAGAGGCAAGCAGCGTGGCAACTCCCAATGGGAGTTCTGAGGAGAAGAGGCCGAAGCCGGGGGAGAATGATCGGAATCCGGCTGGCGCGAGGGGAGCCGAACACAACGAGATGCATGGTGGACCAAGGGCTGAGGCGAAGCCCCGGCAGATGTGTGGCCGGGGAGGTAAAGCTCCTCGGCTGATCAACGACCCGAGCGTGAGGACATCCATGCTGGGTACGATGAAGTGAAGACGTAGAGCGAGGTAAGCGAGCGAAATGCACGCAAAAGTCCGAACTGATCACGAAAACGAACGAGAAAGAAGAGAAATGAGAGGTAGGCAGGGTTTATATGTGTATCGCAGCGTGATTAGAAGCGCAAGGGAGGCCGGTGATGCCAGATGCGACAAGTTTAGGGCTGATTAGGATGAACGAAGCAAGCTTGAAGCGTTGCCTTGCTCCTGAACTTAATTTAACTTTGTTAACTACATGTTAAAAGAAGTCCAGTGCAATGAAGCACTAATGCCTGCCCTTGCAATCCCCTCAGCAACAAGATTTGGAGTGCTGGAACAGAAAAGTCCAATCCAGTCCAGATCTCTTGCTCTTCCTTGGTGCTGTGACTGTCACTTGGGTTAAAAACACTGCTGTCCAATCCGTAGATCCCGTAGAATAGCACCCTCGGCCAGCTACCCTGGACACACAGTAGAGAAAGAACTCAGCATCTGTTGTGCGCATCAGAACTGCAGGTACCTAGGCTACACACACTCAATAAGGGGAGTAACTACTTCCCTTCCCGTACGGACCAGCAAGCATTGCATGACAAGGTCCGTAGATCGGTGACACCAAGCCAGGAGCCAGGAGAACTGGTGATTACAATCACCTTCGTGATGAAATTCAGCTGTTTCTCTAGCACTTCAGACAGTTTGTGATCCAGGTTAACGAGTCCAGCACTTCAAAAAGATAAAAACAACAACACCCAAACACAGAAGTACAATCCAAACACAAAACATGAGGTTACCTGATCAAGTAAACTTAAGGCCGTGTTTTACAACATATGACAGTTACTTTATTACATTTGATTTCTGACAAAATATAAAGAATATACGTACGTCTGTAACCTCATGTTACTGATGTTACTCTGTCACAGATTTATCTTCTTTTTTTTTTTACGTGTCCTGTCTAGCAGTATGCTACTCAGAATTGGTGTCTGAGTACCAAGTACAAGCCCAACAGTTTTACACTCCCAAGCAGAGTATTACAGCTTCGCTGTAGTACGCCACTTGATGTATATGTATGAAAAATCTTTATTAGTGATTACTGTGGGTTCAATTTCGTGACATCATGGACACTAAACCGAGACAAGAAGGGAGAAAGGAAGAAGGTGAAGAAAAGAAACCGGACCAGCAGAGGCGCAAAACGACGACACAAGACAGGGAGGCAAACAAAGAACACAAGAAAACATCCCAGTCCTCCCCCTCTGCCGGACGGCAGAGAAACAGTAATACAAAACAAAAACAACAAACTGTACAGAACCAAACCAATAGTTCGGATCTAGTAGAATAAACTAAGAATTACACATTCACTACACACAAGCATGGATTAATGAACATAATATAAATGTTTCTGGTAAGCTCATGTGAACAACTAAGTAATGATGATAACCTCAGCTTAAGATATATCCGTCCACACTAATGTGTGGTGCTTTTTGATGATAACCTCAGCTTAAGATATATCCGTCCACACTAATGTGTGGTGC